>VXBZ01009568.1:267629-314954 GCA_013399135.1 Heliornis fulica | reverse complement strand
CTGGCTCATGAACTTCCTGCTGTCAACCAGGACCCCCAGGTCCCTCTCACCTACCAGTGTAGGTGAGAAGGACCAGGGGGTCCTGGTGGACAGCCTCTCCAACAGGCCAGTTCACAACCTATACTGGTACCTGGGGTTTTTCCTCCCCAGATGCAATACCATACACTTGCCCATGTTAAATCTCATTAAACTTCTTCCCACCCAGCTCTCCAGCCTGTATAAATCTTGTTGAATGGCAGCACAACCTTCTGGTGTGTCAGCCACCTCTCCCAGCTTTGTGTCACCAGCAAACTTGCTGACTGTGCACTCTATTCCCTCATCCAGGTCATCAATGAATATATTGAACAATACTGGTCCCAAT
Organism: Heliornis fulica; assembly: GCA_013399135.1. Classification (NCBI taxonomy): domain Eukaryota; kingdom Metazoa; phylum Chordata; class Aves; order Gruiformes; family Heliornithidae; genus Heliornis; species Heliornis fulica. Next base: position 314,593 of record VXBZ01009568.1, on the reverse strand, counting down.
ACCGACCACTGAGGGACTCCACTAGTTACAGGCCTCCAGCCGGACTCTGTCCCACTGATCACAACTCACTGGCGTCTTCCCTTCAACCAGCTCTCAATCCACCTCACTACTCTACCCTTTAGGCCACACTTCCTCAGTCTGACCACCAGGGTGCTGTGGGAGACAGCATCAAATGCCTTGCTGAGATCCAGAAAAACCACATCCACTGCCCTACCATCATCCATCCACCTGGTTATATCCTCATAAAAGGCTATTAGATTAGTCAGACATGACCGCCCCTTGGTAAAACCATGCTGACTGCTCCTAACAACCCTCTGATTCTTGAGGGATAACATTTTCTGGGAAAAAAAACCCACCCCACCTTAGATTTTATGCATTTGACTGTTACTCTTTTTCTTTTCCACTTCTCCTATTGCCGAAGAGAACTGACCTTTAAGTATACTGATTCTTTACATCCCAGTAAAGAGGAATGTAGAATCCAGAATCTATCAGCTTTGGCAGTGATCTTAGTGATGCAAAACCTTCTCTTCTTCAGTGCTAAACTTCTGAGTAATGCAACTTCCTCGCACTAAAACACTTCCATGTAAAGGAAAAAAAATCTCATAAAGAAACTGGACTTCAGAAATCTGTGTGAAAACTACTAAATAAAAAAGTAAGCTAATGAAACTGTGAGAAATTGCTAAGCTAGTTTTTACAATGTTCTTTCCTTATTAGAAGGTGAATATAATTGTGTATAATTGAAAAATCACTGTACTTGATTTTTGCTTTGTTGCACTGCTGTTGGTTTTAAAGATTTTTTTAAATACATCCTCCTTAGGCCATTGCCCATTTTTTGTGTTCCTGACACAATTTCTTCTATTTTCCTGTATTTTTAATGATACTAAGTTCTGACCATTGATATGTAAACAGCAAACAAAACACATTAGGAAGGTAAAGTACAGCTATTAGGTACAGCTAGCCATGATGATCAAACAGAGCTACTACTCTGATCTTCTTCATCTGTCCACAGCAACTGCATCACTATGATCAGTTGCTTATCTTTTCTCTATTGTTTGTTTATTTGCTTCCCCCCCCCCGACAAGTAGCCCAGAGCTATACCACTAAAATAATGATGTTCTGTTAAAAAAAAAAATCAAAAAAATCTTGTGATTCCAAGAGTTCAGGCATTAATAATACAAGTATCAAAATTAATCTGGTCCATTGTTTTATCATGCCCATTAGAATGGGCATGATAAAACAATGAAGTTAAAAATAAAAAATTACAGAATCCATTTGAGAAAGAGTACAGAGTAAAAAAAAAGGGAAGTCTGGGAAACCAGACAGCAACAAAAGATTTCTTTCTCATTATCTGCAAAGCTATCCTCTAATTAGGTATTTTATAACAAATATAAAATGTTTTAGCTCTTCAGGTGAAGTTCCAATAAGCAGTGAATCATAAAACTTTTTCAAATAATGATGCCATTGGACTGTATTGTTGCCATGTTTGTACAGACAGTGACAAAGATCATACTCCAAATACTTCTAAGGCAGCTGTATGAGATATTTTGTTTTGCTTTTTAAAATGTGTGCTATGCCAGACATTGAATGAAGAGCATTCCAACAGCAGGGGACAACTTCACTCTTGCAGGACTCTGTTGTTTTTTAAATTGTTGACAAGACACACTGCCATCTTAGGAAGAGCTGCTTTGGACTTAATTCTCTAACCTTATATTCTGGCACTGCCACCACACTTCAAAAAGGCAAATTTTCCTATGGCAAAAGCCCATTAGTTGAACAAAGAAAGTCCTAATTATTTTCGCATATTTTAGATGAGGCCCATCAAAGGTCAAACCTGTGATGCTGCATCCCCGTTCTTTCATTATTTCTCTGTTAGTGGTAGGTGTTCACGCAGAGCTACAAATTTACGTATCACTCTTTAAAGACTAAGGCAACATATTTTTTGCTGTGGACATCAGAGATGTTCTGGGTTCCATTAATTCCATTAAATAATTTAATGGTATTTCCTGAAACAGTGTCTGTAAAACCTGTTTCTTTTGTTTCCTGTAACACAGTTCATTTTTCCTTTTTGCCTCTCCAGGATCTGTTTGCCCTTCGACAATATAAGTGCACTTTGCATGCTAAGTAACCTTGCAGCTGAACAGGTCAAACTGCCACGGAGACACCACCTGCTGCTTTTTTTACAGGCTTAGCTCAATGCAGGAGGTCAAACCTACTTTCCAGGTGAATTGAACCCTAAGGACTTAGTAGGAATTTGTACCTTAACTTCTCCTTGAAAGGAGGTGGAGATGGTGGGGGAAAAATTTTAATCTTTACAGGACTGTTTAAAGAAAAAAAGGAGGAGGGACCTTATAAATGGTTATTTATACAGTATTAATTACTTTTTACACTTCTATCTGATAATTTTAAGCAGGGATTCAGATTTTTGTTTCAAAAACTTCTCTGAACTTAGCTTCAGGCATTCCTTTTCTACAGTTTAACTGCCCTTGCTGAACTATGAGTACCGTGCGAACATGATAATTTAAATATATATAAAGTGCCCTTAATAGGTCTTTCTACACTTCATTCCAAGTTTTCTATAGTTTCTTCACTTACTACTCATATGAAATTGTGAAATGTGCTTTGCTGTGAAATTTAAGAAACTTAGGAAATTAAAGTACATTATCAATGAACTACAACCTGACAATAGCAAGAAAAACATATTGGACTATTGCTGGCTAAAAAAAATTATGTAAACACACAGTTCTTCACCTCACTCTAACCTGTTTGTCTCATCTGCTTACAAAGTGTGATATCCTAGTGGTAAGCCCTTGCAGAAGAATTACCATTTATACCAGGTTTCCCAAATAGTCTGTATTCATTTCTCATTAAGATTTCTCTGGGAGATACGGCATTACACTAGAATCATAGAATCACAGATATGTTATATTTCTCTTACAATTATATCATGCTTTATGAACATGAAAGGATCTCCAGACTATTCTTTTTCTCCTCTCTGCCCTGCCTTTCCCCCTCAATATGAATTCAGAATCACAAATGAGGTCAGTCATATTGTGACCACCAGAAAACAAAGGGAGGGAAGAAGAGCTGCAGTGAATTAGTTCTCCCATGTTCTAACATTTACAGAACAACTCACTTGGAGTTCACATATTAGTACTAAACCCCCCGAAGCCTGGTTGTGACACTTCGTATAAATGTCATGTATGAGTAGCCTCAATACATATGGACAAAATGAGATAATATGTAATACAGAATCTAGAAAATGAATGACTAACTATACATGCAATTTTCATATAATCAGGGAAAGAGGTTCAATGTGTTCAGTGCCTAAAATAATTACACATTAATAAGAGCAATATGCTTTTACAACAATAGTTATATTTGTCAATCTGTGTATCTTTTTCTGTATTCACAGTTCGGAAACAAAAAAGACTAACATTTGAATTAGCAATTATTTTAGACAATTCATGTGTGAGATGGTAAAACTTGGGATTCCTTGGAGATGCTTGGGACACAAATTGACAATAAAATGAACATGCAAAGAACAAGGCTGGTGTTTGCCCTGGAGGTCTCTGAATCTGCACAGATTAATAACATACAATATGTGATAAGTGTTGGGAAAAAGAAAACTTCAGGGACAAAGCCTGAATTGCTTAGAGCAGATATTTGATTTTACAATGTTAAATCTTGGAGAGAAGTCACTGTGTAACATGATCAGACCACACTGACAAGGCTCACCTACTTCCCTGTTTTTGCCATAATGAATTAGATGTCAAAAAGGGTCCAGTAAAACTCATATCTTAGAACTTTTGGTACACAAGCACATTTCTTCAAAATGGATGTGACTTGGAAATTTGAAACTCTCACAAATGTCCGTAAAACAGAGTCATCATATTCACTGGTACACTAGAAAGCCTTAAAAGCATTTGGTATTTCTTTTATAATCAAGCTTTTACGTATGAAGAGTAATTTAACTGTCTTCACAGAACTTCTCCCTCCCAAAACACTGACAAGAAGAACACATTAGATATACTTCTATAATATTCTTTCTTTAGCAGAAATCACTGAGAGCTGCAGCTGTTTAACATCTCCAGAGAACAGCTTCTTAAAGTATAGAGAGTTACCATAAATGAAAGATAATGTAAGAATTGGAAAGTGCTCAAAGATGTGAAAAAAATAAAGATGTTTTCTGGTTTAAAAAAAAATCACAGAAAAATAATATGCTAAAGAATGAAAATGTTTTCTTTTTTAAAATGTGAGAATAACAACTAATGTGGTTAGAAAACGGAGGTGAATTTTAGATTTTGAAGAAGGACCTGACAGACAGGTTGCTATAATTTCACATATGAAGCTTATTGAAAGTGCTTAAAAGAGACTAATTTTTCCAAGAACAAAGAACAAGAAATTCTCTGTGTTCTTTTCCCCAGTAACCACCAGTACCTGTAACCATCCATACATATCCAGAAAAGGAGTCTAACATTGTATTTCTTTTAATAGCAAGGCAGATATTTTAAACTTAATATTTGAAAAATAAATTAGGCTTTCAAAAAAATCAAGAGGTTCATTAAATAAACTAAGACTTTTTAAATTTGAAATTTTAGATAAATTATTTTTTTTCCTTTCAGTTTGCTATTGACAAATTAGGAACTTCAGCAATTTTTCTTTTTCCTTGAAATATTTCCTCAAAACATTATCAGAGCTGTTGCAACTTCCAAACAGTAAATAGTACAACAAAGTCCAGAGTTGCTTGTGTATTTGAATGGCCTGTAAATTCCCATGGCTTATAAATCACTGAATGACCAGTCCTTCTTAGAATGACATTAAATTGGGACACCCTGTCACATACATGTGCACATTCCTCACACCATTTCAAAACCTCTGCACTAGCTCTTACATTTTTATGAATAATCAACTGCTATTTTATGTTATAGTAAAAAAACAATAAAATCCATGTTCAAACCTATATGATCACTTGTATTACTGAAAGATTTTATTATTATTTTAATTTATTATTTTTTATTATTTATGTTTTACAGAGACTAGTGCAGAAAAGGGCTATGGGGATTGCCAGAAGAATGGAGGAGATTGACTGGCTTGTCTTATGTGTCCAAATGCCCTGGTTTAGGCTAGGCTAGGGTAAATTTTCAGAAGGAACCAGCACAAGGGTGCTGGCCAAGGGTGTTTTCCATGCCAGGTGATGTTGTGCTCCGCACAAAAGATGAGCTAGCTGGGGTGGGGGAGGCTCATGTGGCTCCAGGATGGTTTAGGTGTCTGGTTAGTTGTCACAGTAGTAAAGTGCTCTGCTATCACTATGTGTGCCTATTCTGTTAGAAGTCGTGTTGTGTGTGTGACTCCTGTGTTGTCCCAGCAAATTGTCCTTACCCCACACCATGATTTGTCTTTTCCTGTTCTCTTCCCCATCCTGCTGGGGATGGAGAGTGAGCAAGTGGAGCCTGGTGCTCAGCTGAGACTGAACCACCCCATCAAACAAAATAAATAACTCAGAGAATGGATGGGTATGTTTTTATAAATCCCCAAAATAGAAGATAAAACCCTGGAGAACTAAAAAACAACAGAGTAGCAGAAGAACCTACACATGCAAAGAGGCATAGACAATTATACGTTAGAGAAAATGGATAGAAAGAATATATTCTACATTTTTTAATCTCTTTTAACAAACAATGCATGAAAGGAAAACATTTTCACTATGTATCCAAATGCTGACATATATATTTCTCTATATATACATTTTTAATCAGTTGCATCATTTTTAATGAAAAACTTCTAAATCACATTTCCATTAACAGAGATAAATCACACAACAAGTACACAATGACAGAAACATAACAACACAACATAGACTTCATATTGACAATTCTTAATATTAACTAAGCTCACAACTATTTTTCAATCAAGGCTTTCTATTTGTTTCATTAGATCTTAAAGCAACACCAGAATCACATCAATAGATATGTCAACATCAATTAAAATTACTCTTTTGATGAGCTGGTTAAATTTACCACATTCAAAGATGTCTTGAAAGGATTTGGACTTTTTTAATTATACAATACTATCAGCCTATACTTAGACACTCACAAATTATGAAACCCCGAGTTTTTAAAGATACAAAATAAACTTGCCTGTCTCACCAGTACTATGTATAAAAATAATTAGTTCCTAAAATGAATTAGGATTTTACAATGCAATAAAATGATTGCATTTCATTTTGTACTCATTCCAAATTCCTAAATGAAAAATAGAGGCTTATATTTGAAGCACTGTTATGACACCAAAAAGTTAATTCTTTCCACAGTTTATTAAATAATTAGTCTTATTTCCATAAATGGAACCTTGCTTCTATCTATATGAGAATACATATGCAGTGCAACTGAGGAAGGTGTAACAGTCAATATTTTTAACTCTGATGTCTGTTACCTTCACTCTGGTACAGCAGAGTCCATTTGAATTACAAATGTACCTCTGAATAAATTCAGGATTCAAAATCTAAAATCAGAATCTAAATCATTATAGCTTCACCCATATTTTACATGAGAAACCCAAAGCATTCTATGATTCTATGTTTTATTATAATGGTCATTTTCTATTAATTCTAAGTTGTACACAAAAGAAAAAAAAACAGTAACAAAAAGTTTGTGAAGAAAATGTGTCAAAGAAACAATTTCTTTATAATGTACTATTTCTTAGGAAGAAATAATTAAATTTAGAAAAGAATACAGAAACATGTTTAAGGTTACAAAATAACTTTTAAAAGTTTGCTAAGCCTTATTAAAACTGTCTAGGGACTTTGAAGAAAGAAAAGCACTTTGAAATGACAGCTTCCTTTTCTTACTTTCGTAGTTAGTAGGTAGTCTGAGTCCGAAGTATTATTCTTTGTTTTGTTTTGCTATGGGTCTTGTGAAGAAAACTGCAGCAGATTCAAGCTTTAATGAACACAATCTTATATCAAAGAACTCTTGTCCAACAAACATTTCTTAAAAAACCCAAAATCTAAGTCTTAGCTAAACTTAACCAGCCCTGAAAACAGACTTTAGCTGCGTGAAACAACAGATGAATTAATATGGTTTTAATAGAGACCAGTACCTTACACAATCACTCCTTAGTGGAAAAGTAGAAAACAAGACCTGTGAAGAAAATGATGAATAGTAGGTCAAATTAATAACATTGCTGATAGAAAAAAACATGAGAAACGTGTGCAATAGTAGCTCAAAATGGATTTGAAAGGTTGTCTGGTGGAGCTGAAAGCCAGAGTCAGGAGAACAAGCAGCATTATTATAGGTCACCATGGAGAATATTTCAGCAACTTATTTTGGAAACTGAATTGGACACAGAGTTTCAAAAGAGGCAGACCATCAGATGAATAATTCACTATATAACTTAAATAAAGTATAGCTCCTGTTCAACACAGGGCTAAGCAAAAATGAAACTTTAGATTAAATAAATAAATAGGTGCACTTAAAGGTCCTGAAAATATTAATAGATTTTCCACACTATGGAAACACCACACCTTACTGGACTTTCCTCTATCACTTACACAGGATGAAGACTAAAGTTATACTTTTGAAACATTTTCTGCAATATAAGGAACACACAAATCATTTAGAAAACTGATGCCTCTAATAGGTCACAGACCCACACAGACCCCATATCCTTTGAGCTATATGGTATATACAAGGTTTCTTTACAGTTCACTGATGTTAAAGGTCAGAGTAGGGTAATAAAATAATGAGAAATAAATTATATCTGATGGTCTAAGAACATTTGAAACATTCCAAGATCAGTACATCTTCTTAAAATAATGCTAATTTTATTTAACACTAGGAAAGAGAAAGAGTTTTAAAGCCTCACAAAATAAACAGTGAAGAGGAACAGGATCACAAATCTGTTTTTTTTTTTTTTTTTTTTTAAGTATTTACAAGTCTACCTATAGATTTTCTTCATTTGAGACTTCTCCAAAAGTAAAAGTTCACCCACTTCTATGTAATATAAATACACTGGCCATAAAACTGTCTCCATATTGGCAAACAATTTTTGTTTGCCAATATGGAGACAGATAAAATTATTTAATAGGTCACTTACACTTTGGCTTTGTTTATATCTGAAAAATATAGTGTTACAGCACTATTTTGACTTTTACTTTGGTTGAGAGAAGCATGATATTTAAACAATTTCCATCTAAATTATTTTATAATTCCAGATTAAGTGTGAAATTGCTCTTGATTCTCTTTTGTCCTGCTCCCCCGAAATATGTTGTTCAAAATGACCCAGTTGAATTGGGTATAATTCTCCCCCAAAGGCTGAGATGTAACTTGGGAAATCCATCAATTTTAGCTGGAAAATACAATAGGTAAAGCACTGTGAAAAGGACATTTTATTGTTTTGATGATTTGATTCTATACTTGTAAAAATTGAACAGTCCCATATATTCTTCCAAAAAATTAGTAAAAGCCTGAACTGCTAACTTGCACTAAAAGTTAAATTATATCTTAACAGATAATGCAAAGCTGGAGATATACCTATGAAGTACTATAACCTTGTCAGTGTTACAAAATGGAGTCAATATTAAGAACAGGGTTCAGAGTGGCTTTGACTTTGAGTCATACTTCGACTGCTTTGAAAAAGAACAGATCTTTGTGGGGTTTTTCAGATTTCTTGTAATTTTGAATACTTATGACTAAAATGAACATAATTTTTTGTCTCTGTTTTTTCTCTCAGAAAGTGCCAGATTGACAAAATTGTCAAATTTTGTAGGAAGGTGTTGATTTTCTTGAATCTTCTGACAGAAACCAGGCAGATTTCCCAGGATAAGGTTTCTTGCCAGAAAGCCTGTCTCTTTGGCAATCTGAAAATGTCAACTATCTGCCATAAAACTAGATACCTCATCACCTAGGAGGTTTATCTTTAGCCAGGATACTCCATGGAGAGTGGGTTTCTTGTCAGGATATTCAGGGCATCTAAATCCTTCAGCTGAGCTGGCAGGAAGCTTTGCATTTACGATGTTCTGGCAACATCTGCTTGAGTAATACTTCTTTGGGCAAGGACTCATTCAGCTTTGCAATGCTAGCTGGAAAGCTGAGACTTCAGATCTCCATAGACACTGAAACAAAACCACAGTTATTTTAAATTATTTAAAAAAATTTCTTACAGCTTGAGAATTTCATAGAGAAATGGATTTTTGAATTGTCAGTCATTCAGTTTCTGGGGTCACCAAGTATTAAAAGGGACAGCACAAATAAGAAAGAAAAAAAAATAAATCAACCGAATTCTATTTTTTCTTAGCAACTTTGAACATGCCTGAGTAGAATGAATTCAACACACCCATTATTTATTATCATAGAAAGAACTCTAGGTTTAATTTTTACTCTTTTCTGGTATTATACTTAGAGCTGATTAATACTTAACTTTTTTCATATTTTCCAGAAAAAGATGCTGTGTTTCAAAAGTAAGAATTCTTCATAACTAGACACTGTTGAATTAGAAAAAACAGAAAAAAGAGTAGACTAAAATATTATATACATAATATATCTTCCAAAATGTATTTTATAGTACAAATACTTATAAAATCTCAATGCTTTATAAAATAAAACAAAATAAAACAAAATAAAAAAAAATGTTTGCAGTTTTCAAACTATTTTCTTTTTTTCTCAGAAGATATTTTAAATTTTATTTAATACTAAAGGCAGAAGATGGCATACAGTTTATGGGTTGTGGTTTTTGGGACTTTTTGTGGGTTTTTTTTAGTTATTGTATTTTGGTTGAAGAAATGTGCTTTGGAACTGCATAGCTGTCACTGGGGCTTGGGAGGAGGAAAAGAGGAGACAGACAGAAGGATATACAGTCCTGACTCAGTTGAACTGGTTGATGAAAACCCGGACATGAGCTGGCAATGTAGCCCACAAAGCCAGCAGTATCCTGGGCTACATCAAAAACAGTGAGGATATGATCACTGTTTCATATAGGTGAGGGAGGTGATTCTGCTGCTCTGCTCTGCTCTGCTCTGCTCTGCTCTGCTCTGCTCTGCTCTGGTGAGACCCCACCTGGAGTACTGTGTCCAGCTCTGAGGTCCCCATTAAAAGACAGACATGGACCTTCTGGATTAAGTCCAGAGGAAGGCCATGAAAATGATTAAAAAAATATGATCAGAAGGATGGAACACTTCTTCTGTGGGAAAAGGTTGAGTGAGCTGTGGTTGTTCAGTACAAAGAGAAGGCTCTGGAGAGATGTTATGCAGCCTTTCACTACTTAAAGGGGGCTCATAAGAAGGATGGGAAGAAACATTTTAGTAGGGTCTGTAGTACTTTTTTAATGGTTTCCAGCTACAAGAGGGAAGATTCAGACTAGACTTAAGGAAGAAATTCTTTTATTTTTTTTTTATGATGAGAGGGGTGAAATTCTGGAACAGGTTGCCCAGAGTGATCACAGATGCCCTATCCCTGCAAACCTTCAAGGTCAGGCTGGACGGGGCCTTGAGTATCCTGATGTAATTGAAGGTATCCTGGTCATTGCAGGAGTTTTGGATTAGATGATCTCTAAAGGACCCTTTCAACCCAAACTATTCTATGATCCTATGCATTTCTCCACTTTACCTTTCTATGCAGCCCAAGCCTGTAGCTGGACACAGCTGGTACTGGAGGATGAGAAATGAATGGAAATTAAAGTCTTTCCAAATAGTTCATAAAACACTGTATCTAACGCCATACCAGTATCCTCAGTGACTTCCCAAAATCATTTCTACAGAGAGCTCTAGAAGATTTGTAACTGCATAAACAGACCTTGGAGTGTTTGGGCAGCTCATGGTCTTCTGGGATCAAGTAAACGTACTTGCCTAGCCATTGACTCTTCTATGTAGACCTATCAGCTCATTCATAAGCAATCTGGGTATTTCTACACAGGCTTGCACTAGAAATCTGGTTACAAGGTTTTCAGTCAGCTCAGAGTTATGTGCCTTAATGCCTGTACATACCTGTAAAGGTGGGAAGAGACTGACCAAAAGAAGCTTAAGGTAAAAATTCAATGAAGCAACTGAAAAGCAGTTCACTTGCTTTGAGTTAGTGTATGTTTCACAGCATTTTTATTTAACCAGTAATTGAAACAGGAGAGAAAGATCTTATTTATGACATCTATTTGCAATCTGTTCATATTCTGAAGCACAAATGACTTATTACTGGGAAGCTGAGGTGGAAGAGAGGTGGCATGTACTTTCACTTCTGTTTATCTTTTTTTGCATGGAAAAGAGTGTGAAATTTGTTTTATATGGCATTTAATAAAAAAAAAACCCAGCCCTTTGTTTTCTTTAAAGATTTCGTACGAAAATACATTTATTCTTCTCTGCATTTAAAATTAAAAACTGTCACTGAATTCAGAGTCCTTTAATTTATTGCTTTGACATTGAAAACCATATGAGTATGTAATACCTGACATATTTGGTAAGCACTGTTCTTTCATAAGTCTTAGTGTAACTTTATCCAATCATTCTGATGCCTGTGTTACAAACAAAATATATTTTGCTGCATTTTAAGAGAGTTAAAGACATGCCACTGGAAGAGTTGCAACATGATACTGAATATCTGTGGGGAGTGTCAAAAAGTAGAAATAAATTTTAAAAGGAGAAGCCTTTAGTGCTAACCTGAAATCATATGTAAACTTTTTCCAATATATAGCCAAATGCACTACTAATACTTAATAGTTTTGTCTGGGAAATAAATTAGCCTTTGAACAGTTTGAGATTTATGTCTATCGTATGCATTATGAGTAGGTATATGAAGTTCTTAATTGTAGATGGGTTGGTTTTGAACCACAATAATCTTGATGCTCAAGGTTTTGTTGTTCTCTATTACATCTTGGGCTGGGTATTTGCTATTTTGGCTAGCAGTATTAATTAAATAGTGACGGGAAAATAACCTTCAAATAGTCACTATGTGTCAATTATGCAATCCGCCTATTTCCGTTCTTCTCATCCTTTCTATGTACCCATGACAACACAGAGTTAAACCCAGTGAAGATGGTCTCCTCAATCCATAGCAATGTTTGTGGTGATCCTAATAAGGATGTTAAACACATACAGCTGGAAAAGACAGAAATACAGAAACATAATTTGATATTTTGTACCCTTTGGTACTTCCCTGGCCTAGTAAGCTGAAAAATCTGACTTTACTGTTGAGGGAGGCAAGAGGGCAAATAAAAAAATCTCCACTTAAATTTTGAAGGAACAAAATGTACTTTTGCTATCATTTTCTTTCCTTTCCCAAGGACAGCTGCTTTGCCAGACTGATTGTCTCACCAATAAGTTTCTGATGTTCTGCCTTCACAGTTGGTCAACATTTAGCTTTGAATAGTTCTGTCCTGAAGCATATCTACTTTATACAATGGAATTATTTTATCTATTTTCTCTTATTCTAGTTTTAAACACAAAATACTGCACTAAAAATCTAGAAACAGGAACAAAAAGCATGTTTTTTATAAAGAAGAGAAGGAAAAAGTGAGGTACAGTATAAGATTTGTAGGGCTGACGTAAAATAAATAGTGGAAAATTGTATTTCGACTGTTCATATTAAGGTTGAGATGTGGTCTTGGCTTTCAGATGCTGTTTAAGTGGAGAAGTGATGTAGATTTTTATCAATAGCTGGAGTGGCAATTTATTGCTTTGCTTCTGTTTTATTTTGGCAGCTCTTTAAACTGTGAAGTATTTGTATGTTTTTTCAGTACAGACCTTTTTTGTTTTAATTATGCATTAAGATGTAATTGTTTTTTAAAATATATTTTCCACCCTTCAAGACAGTCAATAAATAGTAGTTTCTTCCCTGAGAAAAAAAAGAGAAATAGAAAAGAAAATATACATGGCAATACTGGGGGGGTGGGAACATAAAGTGACCTGACCACCTAAAAACTATTAGGTGTATTCAAAAGTATTTGTTTAAACACTTAAGACTAATGTATTTTAAAATATTTTATGTGTGTATTAAATATATATGTATATTTATGTTTTCAATTAACATTCTATTTTAAATAAAAGCAACACTTATTGCAGGCAAATAAGCACATGATCTCAAACAAGAGGTAATTATTTTACAGTGAAGATACATATAGGTTAACCTTTTGGGTACAGTTATGAAGTGCAGGTATAATGAAACAAAAAGTTAATATATTTCAAAGTAATATTATTACACTAAACGTACTGTTGAGTAGCTAAATTCCTATATTGATATGGAAATTTCCTTCTGAAACCTTCTCATTTCTATAAGACAAGAAATTGAAATTACACCAACACACATTTCTCTGAAGGTTTATAAAATTTTTATTACCTGAAAAAAATGTTTTCCAATAGACTTACAATTTTTTTCCTTTACTGTATGCTGCCACTTAACAAGCCTCTAGAGAAGTACAAATCTCAGCACCAGTAACTACTCTTTCCCTTTTTCCTTGAAACTGTCTATCATATTGTAAAAAAGCTATGCAATTAGATTAAGTATTTAAAGAACGTAAAAAAATTCTTAAGTTCACTTGATAGTTCTAATATTTTTTTTTTGCTTACTTAATTTCCAAAGCCTCCTATATTAGTCTACTTTAAAGTATTTAGAAATTTTATACAGAAAGTATCCTGAATATATTAAATAAATGCAAATTTTGTTTCTTAATCTACATTCCTTATATAAAATAAGGAATATAATTCACAATTATTTCTCTGTTCAGTATTTTGTCAAGGTGAGAGTGGCCATAGTCAAGTTATAAGTAACAACACTATCAACCTTTTTAATACCTTATCTAATTATTGATGAACTTCAGGGAATGAAAAAATGTATTTTACTGATATGTTAGTAATGATATTATTATTGCTATTATTGTACCAATTATGACTCTCCAGTCACATGGCAACAAAACCTTAGGTCCTTTTTCTGACCATTCAGTTACATACCAAATAGGGCATTCTTCTCTGTACCTGTCCTTCTCCACCTAGATCTTTCTTCCCTACCCTCCCAAAAATATTCCTTCATAACTAGGCCTTATTTGTTTTTTCATTCCAAGATATATAGCAAGAAAAGCAGAATTCAAATAGTGTATTTTTATATATTTAAAATTCCCCAAATCTCCATCTCAGTATTTCTTTACAACAATTTTTAAGCCTTTATCTACCTAAATAATCCCTGACTCTGGAAAAATGTCGTTTTGTATCTGCAGGGTTGCATGCATTCATTTCGACTGTCAGCAAGATTTTTGGAACAGTTCTTGTATCTGTCTCTCCAGCACTATATGATTTGGTGTCTGATTTCTATCCTGGTTGTTATTATTAGCCAGAAAAAAACCAACTAGGGTATGTTCTTATATAAACAGACTCATAATAGCTTCCTTTATGTAAGTCATGTTTGATATTCCCACCTGATCATTTTTAAATTATTTTGTCTTAGATTAAGTAGGAAAAGATCACACTTGTAATATAACGTTTATTAAAAGTACAGTGCAAAATGTATTTCTCTTAAAGCAGAAAAGAAGGTAGGTTCCACTACACAAAATGGTTTACTTTTATACAACAGAATGTCCCTGTCACAAAAAGCTTTAAAAGTAATGAATCTTTGCTACCCAAGTAATGATAAACAAATAAATCGATCTGATTAGGGACTCTAATCTAAGGCCTGGATTTTCCCAACCTGAAAGGCTATAAACACTCTTCAGTTATACACACAAATGCCCTCAAGCCAGTAATAAATAAATAATAGATTAAATGAGATAATGTGATAATTTTTGAGCCCTTCGGATAGTCATCAAAGAGAGAAGATTGATATCTTAAAGAAATTTGATAAAAAGCTTTTAAACTGCCCACATAATATCATGCTATCTGTCCACTGCCTTCAATATCTGACCACTTATAACACATAAACCAAATTATATCTAAATGCACAAACTCAATTCATTTTTACAGAATGTCAGAAAGTATAATAAAACTTAATGTTGAAGAAAAGCAAGTGCTAAAGAAGATCCTATAAAAGATAATGTTCTCTGTCATTTGCAAATTGTTCCTGGGATCACTGATGTTCCATTGGAGTAAAAGAAACACCAAAAATCTTAAAAATAAAATTGTTGTAATGAAGATTTTTATTTCTGGTGTTACTATTACTAGAATGTAGCCGTCTTTAGCATTTTAATCCCCTTCCCCCCCCCCCAAAAAAAACCCCACAAAAAAAAAAAACCAAACCCACCATTTTATTTTTCATTTTATATGAAAAAAAACAAAGAACAATTAAAAATAAATAAAATGGAGGACACAGTGGAAAAAAAGGTTAATTTTTTGGAATTGTTCTAAGATTTTGCAACATGTTTAGTTTCCTTTATGGCACTTCCCAACAAGGTTAGGCAAACATTTGACTAAATATTTGTATTGCCACTGACACGGCAAGGTTTTGTTAGCAGCAGGGGAGGCTTTTGTGAGAAGATGTCAGAAGCTTCTCCCATATCCAATAAAGTACTGCCAGGTGGATCCTAGATATAACTGTCCCTGGCTAAGGCCAAGTCCATTAGCAGTGGTTGTAACAGTGAGGATAACAGTCTGGGACAATAGTAAGGAAGAGAAAAAAAAGCCTTGCGCAGCAGCAGCCAGAAAGAGGAGCAAGAATATGAGAAAGAACTCTGCAGCCACCACCGAGGTCAATGAAGAAGGAGGGGAGGAGAAGCTCCAAGTGCCAGAGCAGATAGATTCCTCTGCAGCTGGTGGAGAAGACATTGGTGAAGCAGGCTGTCCTGCTGCAGCTCACAGAGGTTGATTGTGGAGCAGATATCCACCTGCAGCCAGTGGAGGACCCCACAGAACAGCAGGTGGATGAGCCCTGAAGCAGGCTGTCACCATATGATCAGCCTGCACTGGAACAAGCTCCTGGCAGGACTTGTGCCCCAGGAACTGATAGGAGCCCACAGTAGAGCAGGTTTTCTGGCAGGCCTTGTGACTCCGTGAGGGACAGACACTGAAGCAGTCTGTTCCAGAAGCTCTACACCCTGTGGGCTGGACCCACACTGGAGCATTTGTGAAAAACTTTAGCCCATGGGCAGGACTCACCATGGAGATGTCGGTGGAGGACTGTCTGCAATGGGAGGAATCCCACACTAGAACAGGGGAAGAGTGTGAGGAGGAAGAAGCAGCAGAGGCAACGCGATAAACTGATCAAATCCTCCTCCTCCATCATTGTGAGGGAGGAGGTAGAGAAGTAGTGACAGAAGTTGAGCCTGGGGAGATGGGAGGGGTGGGGGGCAGGTGATTTGTTGTTTTTATTCATAAATCTCTTTTTTTATAAATAAATTAAATTAACTTTCTCCAAGATGAGACTGGTTTGCCCATGACAGTAATTAGTGAACGATCTCTCCCTGTCCTTATCTTGAGCCACAGCCTGTCCAGCTGAGGAGGGGGAGTGATAGAGTAGCTTGATGGGCATCTGGTGTCCTGCCAGGGTCTACCCGCCACAGTATTGGAAGACACATGCTCATCTTGTTAACCTTTCCTTCCTGATTGAAAATTTATAAAAATTGAAAGACACTAAATTTAGTATAGGTAAGGTTGGCGTAGTTCTGAGTGCTGGGAAATTTGAGAAAAACTAAATGGTGATGAAATACATCCAGACATAAGGAGTGAGAACAAAAAAGGCACTGATCTAAATGTTCAGAAATAGTGATCTGGTTGATTCAAAATTTTTTGCATATCCATCTTGAAGCATTGTGAAGAGAAACAGTCTTCAGATGGTTTGTCAAATTTACTTGAATGTAAGGAGTTTGTTAAGATATCTCACAGTGAGCTATCACAGTGACTATTCAGCTCCTTACAGACAGTTTTTTAACTGTTTCTGGCATTGATGCACCATGACACATCACAGTTGTGTATTGTATTAGTCAGAATCCATTTATTTTTTCACAGTTAAGAGTTGTTGAACCAAGAATAAAATTCTGGTGTAAACCATTTTGTAATATTAAAAAAGCTTCCAAAAATGCATATGAGGGAAGGATATACACTAAAAAAGGTAAAAATAAATTCATTAAAATATCTCCATATCACATCATAGTTTGCAAAGACTTTTCTTCTGTTATTATTCTTCAGTTCTCTAAAATCTCAACTTCTAGGAGGTTAGACAGAGAAAGCGACAGACAGAAACATATGACTATCAGGCTTACAGATTTGAAGCACAATTTATGCAGTGACTTTGTACTGAATAGTCCTTATTTTAAACAGGCTTTTATTGTCTAACTCAGTGTATCAGAAGTGTGCTGTAGGACTGTGTTGAAACTTTATAGGAGAAGGAATAGAAACCCGGAACACCTGATCATTTACAATAATCAAAACATGTTTTCTTCAAAAATGAAATGATTCAGATTCTGAGAAAAAGATTGCCTGTCAAAAAAAAAAAAAGTATTTGGAAACCCAGAGATACTGTTTAATGGAGCAGTATTTTTCCCACTGACTGCTCATTGCCCTTCGGCTTGGACTAATCAGATGCGGAGAAAGGATGCTTGAATTTTAAGATGATACTGAGACCTGCAGCCTTTCAAATTTACAATTAGTCATTGAACTGACACCACGTATATCAATGCAGACAATTTATTCTGATATAAAACTGGTTGGAGAGTTTCTATTTAAAAGAGCCATGGCTTGTAGCAGACTTAAATGTTCAAGTGGGAAGTATATATGTCTAAGAAAAGGAAGGATCTAGTATTTACTTTCAATGATCTTTAAAGAATTTAAAAATTTGTGTGTTTATTCTGAACTAAAATATACATAAAGATTCCAAAGAAAGAGACTTTTTAGTTAATCTCTTTCTATAAGAATGTGTCTATGTACAGATTGTCAAAGAAAAGCCAGAAAATGTAACCTGATAGAAGCTGCAAAGTAGAAGAAAAAAAATCTGCTTATCGATTAGATGAATGGTAAAGAATTTGGGAGTCTGCATTCTATTCTGGACCATATCACTAATTTATTTGGAGTCTTAGAGGGATTTTTTTTAACTTAGTGCATCTCTGTGTCCACATATTTAAATCCTACAAAAGATTGTACAAGGCTATGAAACCAGGACTAAATGTTTATGGAGTCAGTCTGCTACATAAAGTGAGGTAGGTACAGAGGACATAATGCTCCTTAATTCTGTTGTGATAGTATGTATTATGATAGTGAAACAGTATGAAGTGGATGATTTGTTCTACAATATTTTATCTAAAAACCCAAATAGAATCTTGGTTTTGTATATAGCATATACTTATATTTAAATAAAACACCATGTTAAAAAGAGCACCACTAAAGGTTTCAGCTTCATTGATGCTGAAGAGTGGATTCAAATATATTTTCTTGCCTGTGTTTGGGCAGTGCAACTCCTATCACTAAGTTCTAGACACTTAAGTTGTTAGAAAAGTATCCTTCAGTGGTTTTGTATTCAGTGCTACAATTTTCAAAGGTACACTTCATTAAGCTGCCTCAGGATCTCAAGTGCTTAGATGTCCAGGCACTGCTCCTTTGCTATGATCACCAGTCAGTCACAATGATTGCCTCTACAGGTCTGAGTTAGTCTTGCACCTGAATCTTGGTCAGACAATGGATTAAATTCCAGTAAATCAAGACAAATTTATGTGGAATAAAGGCAAAACAGGAAAGATGCAGTTGAATTTTCTAACAACCAATACCTATTTCTGCTTTATGAAATGGCGGCTCCTTTTTCTCATGAAAAATATTTCTGAATCTGGAAAAAAAAAAAAATCTCTAAATGAAATTTCAGATGGTCATTGATATAAAAGTCTAATTTTTCAGACAGTACTTCACTCTGTTGGTCAAAAGAGGCAAATTATGAGACTGAAATCTTTTTTCCCCAGTGTTATTACTGTGTTAGGGAGAATTGTTGTTAGTGGTTTCCTTTAGTACCATTAGTCTCATAGACTTTTACCTACATTTTCTTTTTTAGTTGTTTCATTTGATATACACCATTAAAAAGAAACCTGATAACACTATGTAGAACACTATGTTTAGTTCCTGTAAGAGGCAATCTTCATCTTTCCTTTCAACCAGGAATGTGATTGTTGGCAAGGCCATAAGGCTGCAAACTCATTTATTAAATTAATACATAGGTCTTTGAATGCTGCATGATGCCGCAGCGTCTGTCAGATTCCTTCATGCACCAGTAGGTGAAGAATGGAGGGTGTTTTGGCTGCAGTGTCTAATACGACATCCACCAGAGAGTACATATAATAAAGGAAGAAGAAAGTTGGCAGAGGACTTGGGATGATAACTTTCCTACAGTGGAAATTAGGGTCTTCTTGCTGACTTTGTTGTACAGATCCGCACTATTTACTGCAATAGTCAGGGCTGTTTGTTGATGGAAATTCCAATGTTAAATATTGATTCTGCACTGCAAAATACCTCTTTTTTTATACCAGTATAAATTAAATGCAGGTGTGAAAAGATTTCTACCTATTTTTTACCTGAGACTTGTAGGAGGCTGGCATACTGTAATTCAGCATGACTAACAGCTCAGGAGATGTTTCAGTTTCCAGTGCTTGCACTACTATTCTGCAAGGTAGTCTTAATGCTACCTGACTAATGAGAGAGACAGGTATAAAGTGTTGTTCTACTGAAATGTCATAAATCAGCTTCATTAAGCATTAATTGAAACATAGATTTATCAAAAATTATCACAGGGTTCTTTATATTCATCAGCCTTTGAACTGCTATGTATGAAAAAAACAAAACACACACATCAGCTTTATGCCCTTGGTTGACATAAGTCAGAAGAACAAGCAAAGACTTACTTTCAAAATAATTCTGTTACTGAATGTTCCGTATTTGGAGGTATCTAAACTGGTAGCAGATCTGGAAAGCAAATCTCTTTTTCTAGACTTCTAAATAAATTATTATTAAGCAAATATTGCAAAACAATCTACAATTTTTTTTTAATACTGATTGTCTAGATTTCCTCTGCAGTAAAAAAGAAAAATAAAATCTTGTAAAATTAGTCATATTGTTTTTAGATGCCTGTCTAAGAGTGAGTTAAATAAAGCCTGAGAAATTCTTATTTAGTTCCATAACTAAAGTGGAAGCTTAGAACATTTGCTCTTTTTTTTTTTTTTTACTTCTAAGTTGTAGCTCTTTGAAAGTTATATAGGATAAATGTCACTGTATTTAAAGCAACCTCTATCACTTTAGGGTAAAAGAAATGTATGTGAGGAATTGTAAGATGACCACAGAATTAAAATACTTTTATTAGCATACTATTGTTATTTACATATATACAAATATTAAGAAGTTCTATCAAATTTTAATATTAAATAGAAACCGTTGCTCTCAAGCATAGTTCATTAGACTCATCAGTAGAAACTGTAAAAAAGAAAAGCCCTTGCTTTATTTCATGCCACACTTTAATTTCAACTTCAGTTATTGTAATTACTTAATCACTTCTGGGATGCAAATCATTTGAACACAATAAAAAAAAAAATCAAGTATCAAAGTACATTTATCACTCAGTCAAAACTTAATCAGAAAGCCAAAAATATAATTGTGACACTAAAATAATTGGTTTGGAATATGTGTAAGTAGAGGAGACTCTAAATTCTGAGGGTCATGTAATTGTTTTACTTTCTCTCACATCCCACTGGAATGAGATGGCCTTCTGTAGGAGATTTTTCTGCCCTTCAGATTTGCTTCTTCATCTTTTTTTTTTTTCAGCTACCTCTGAATCTTAAAAAGTTAAACCTTTAGGGGTCATCTTTCTATTTAATTCAAATAACAAAATGTTACAAATTTATATGTACATAAAAGGAACACCTATAGTATCCATCCAGAAAATGCTTACATGTGAAGCTGTAAATGTCAAGGGACTAAAGGGTTCTCCTGCCTATCCTGACTATCAGGAAAATGCTGCAAGAGAAGGGTTTAGAGACTTGTTTCTGTGTCTTGGTAAAAACCTCAGAAAAACACAAAGTTAATTGACATGCATTAACAGGGAACATGTAATACTTAACACTATATGCACAATAGTTCTTAAGTGTGTATTAAGCTATTTGTATACTAAGTACACTGAAACTAGAAATTTACACATATGAACCTGGCATGAGCAAATCGGTCTTTACTTGAGGAACTTTATTGTTGTTTAATGTGAACTTTTAATTACTGATTTATGTATTAACAGCAGGAAAAATAGCTAGTTAACCAAACACTTACCAAAATAACATTTCTACCCACTCTGAGGCTTAGTCCAGCACTTATCTTCCCCCTTTCTCAGTTTAACACTCTTCACCACACATCACACTCAGTCCCTTCCAGCCCTTTCAGTAATGCAATGCAGTTGCTTTCTGTCATTCCTTACCTGTTACTGTTCTTCTGACCCAGCATGACTCCTTTACAGGCCACAGTTTCTTTGGGGTTGTCCCTGCTCCCACAAAGGTACTACATGGGCTGAAGTCTCTCAGATCACATACCCTCCATCAGGAATGCCTCCTCTCCAGAGACAATCTTCAATCATATCCACAAGACTATCCCCTTGCCAGTTTATTCCAAATGTACCTCTTTCCTCTTCATTACTATTTTTTTTAAATGTCCTCCTGTGTCTCCTCCCACATTTCTTCTTGTTTCTCCTGTCCCCAGAAGCTGCCACCCTTCCTTAAGCACACCTGAGCAGAGGCACCACATACTCCTCTGTCTGCTTGAAGATTTGTGGCACAACAGACTCTTTCCATTCTTTTCAAAGTCATCCAGAACTTCCTGTGACTGGCACAGGGCAGTTCATAACCTCCTTCCACACAGACAGCCTGCACCCCCTGTTAGCAAAACCAACCCTTTGTTCTTTCATTACTATGCTATTGTACCTTGTCTACATTAATATACAACAATAGGTATTCAACAACTTATCCTACTCTCACTCTTTTTACAGGCCTATGTAGGGAGTGTCACATCAGTATTTCAGTTTCTTTAAGAATTGGAAATGGAAGCAAGATACGAACTTTTGAGTCAAACCCAAGTGTGAATATCTAACCAAATAATTTCCTGAGACACATTAGTAGTGGACATTGAGAGAAAATTTAAGAATAAGGCATCCACACAGAGCCATCCCTATCACCTCCTAGTAAGCAGTAATTTTAGATCTTCTTGTTCTAAAAAATTGCATTCATACTTTGATGTTTCAGTCAGGGACGGATCTATCCTCCCTGGCTTTCTTGAAAAGCTTTTGAAATACCTTTGTGCTTAAGGTTTCCATGATTTAATTCAATACTTTGGGAAAAAAAAAAAAAAAAAAAAAGAACATTGCCACCAACAAAAAAGCTACCCCCTTCATATTTATTTTTAGCATACTATATGACAATTTAATCAGGAACACACTTGTCCTTGTAAGAGAAAAGCACTTAATTAGCCAGACATGAACAACAGACCATCCATTTCAATGAATAAATGCTCATCACTTGAACCATCATTCACCCTGTTGCAGGAATAGAGATGCCAGTAACAATTTGTACCAAGATCAATACTTGTTATAAGTTAAGAACTAATATAAAGGAAAATGTCACTTTAAAACTGAGTCTAGCATTAGCAGAGAGAATGTACTGATGGCTTTTCGCAACTGAGACTAAAACCTGAACATCTGCAGTCCTGGTGGCAAGCAATGGTACAAGGCTTGACTGGAGGTAGTTCAGACATGAGGTATAAACATACCTTTTGGTAAACAGATGAATGTATGTTTAAGTTGAAAATATTATGGGATGCTAAAAAGTTTACATTTTATGATGGTCTCAGATTTTTTTCACGTTTAGAGCCAAAGGACCTCATTCACTTTTTTTTTTTGCAATTTACTGCAAGAAAATGGAGAATAATCTTCAGATAGTAGGGTACAGTCTGGTGATAACTTTTTATCTTACCCTTGTAGTGGATTGCAAGAACATAGAGCTTCACAGTCAGGTCTCATTATTTAGCCGATAAAACATCATGATAGAAAATTAGAAACAAGGAAGTAAATTTGTTACAGGTATTCTGTTTTCTGACTAGGACCATTTGAAGCCCTGTGGAAGAAAATTAACAAAAAATCTACAATAGAAATACAGAAATTTTAACATAAACCCCTGTAGTAGTTCATATGTCTACCCCATTGACTATTAGGGCTAGTTTATGCCATCTCTAACTTGGCTGTGTGTCCAAGAAAGAGAAAAATGGAAGTGCCTTACTGTAGCTTTCTAAATAGCCTGATCAAGTTCAACCACATCAAGTATGATAACATGTACCCAAAATGATGCTTCTCATGTCAGTGAGATTTTGTTGAGAACCACAGAACTGATAAAATGGAGATGAGAGGGTCCATGGTATTTTGCTCTTTTTCTTTAACAAGTGAACTTCTATAGCTTAAAAGAAATCATATTCTGCCTGATTTGGTTATGCAGATAGGCTTTCAGTTGGACTTTTAACATCAGTCTCTGCCCCAATTTAGTTTTCAATTCTATTAGTATTTCATTCAGGGCTATAAAGCTTTAGAAGTATCATATATCAACATAACTTATAAAAATGAATTATACTAAAGAAACTTGAAGGTGAACATCAGATTTGTCCGTATATATTATGTTCATGTGTTTCCTGACTGCATCATGATGTTCTTTTTTCATGTTGGCATTTTTTTCCCCCTAAATTTACCTGTATAACTCGTTGGAAGGCATAAGCATAGAGAAGAAAAAAGTGAATCGAAATAGAACTGAAAAAAAAATCACAGTATGATTCTGAGAAATGCAACAGCAAGAATTTCTGCTACAGTTTGGAAAGAAAGCTGGTTTTGCCACAGACAAGTGGAATTCAAAAACCCAGAAGTTTGCCATGTGCATTTAGGTACTGGTTCCCTGCAAAATACCTCTATGATGTTTGATAAATCACCTGTCATCTGGTGACAACTGGCTTGTTATATATCCCTTTCTTTATCTATCATATGGTGATAATAATGCTGATTTACTTCACAGGAATGCTGTGAAGATTAATTAGATTCCTCACAAAACAAGTACTTCTGAAGTGTGAAGAATCATCTACATACAGCACAGAAATACTTTTTTTTTTTTTCTATCTAAAACAGACTGTTAATTATCTGCAAAAGTGTGCTTGGCAAACATTTGATCTGAAACTTTGTAGATAAGGTTATGTGGGTTTTTTACAATTCCTTTTTTCTTTTCCCCTCATATACTGTAAAGCAAGGCAATTTCCAATGCTAACCTTGCATTTTTTGCATAAGTCTAAATTAACTTTTAATTACATTAGACATTGACCTGTTTGCTGTGTTGTACCTTAATAATCTTTGCATGTAATCTGTTAAACATTTATAAATTGCATGTAGGTGATTCAACACAGATTAATTCACAGAATTCTATGAGTGGGATAACAAAAGTTCAAACATTTGTAGTATGGTTAATTATCAAATTATGCTGAATGTTTGGACAAGCACTTTGGTGTATGCAAAGGAAAATTGTACTGGGAAGCACTGTTGAGTGAATATTTTGCTATCTGGCTGGCTTAGTAATACTTTGGGCATAACTTAAATTTTTATCTTTCATAGTAGAACTGCACTTAGCAAAGATCTAATTGAAGCAGAAGACAGCTTCTCAATAGCTCAGCTAGAAACATGCCATTTAAATGCAGTACATCTGGTGTCCTGAACAGGTAATAAGTTCCCAAGTTCCCCTGCCTGTGTGATAGTATAGCTAAAATCATGTAAGAGAAATTTTAACAATTAATTATTCATTTGTTGAATATCTGTAGCCAGACTGTCCATTTAGGACCTGTGTTTTTCACAAGTGAGAACATTACGCCTTTGGTGGTAACAGCATTTGTTTACATCAGTTGAAGAGACAAAATAGCTCAACAGATAAAGTGGTTCCACTCACTTCTGTTCACAGCTGAGCATCTGGTCCATCAAACCTAAATGTTGTCATATGTGTATGTTATCACCTAATGTGTCTCATCAAGTAGATCTACAGATTGCAAGCTGATACATGTAAGAAGCATAGATTATTTTTTATTTTAATTATGTATTTTGCAGGAAAGAATCATATCAATTGTCCTGACAAGACAGTTTTAATTTTTGCAAGATCATTTGAAGCAAGATCTGTTCTCTGGGTATTCTGGCAGGACCTTATCCAGTCATTAGCTGTACAGCATTTTCAAGAAGTTGATTCCAGACTGATAAAAGGAATTATTTAATGTGATGTGAGTCAATTAGTTGTATGTTGAATATCAGAAAAAGGCATCATGTCCATAAGAAATTGTAACTCATACTATTTTAATATGCATAAAATTTCAAGTTTGTGTTCTATTTCAAACAGAAATCTGTGTGTGAATATTTTCATTACCTCTAGGATAACATGAAAACAGAAAATAAGAAATTTAAAAAATATATCTATTTTGTATACATAACAATTTATAAAAATGTAAGACTGTTACCAGCAATATCTTTATATGATATTAAAAAAGGCAAATTGTTTATTTTCTGCAAAAATTGTGCTCCCAATTTTGAATAAGAATGATGTTGCCAAAGTAGTAACAAGGGTTATTAGCTACTGGCATTTAATGCATTCTTCACAGAAGTTTCTACTGTGGAAAACACTGTTAATATAGTCTTTTCAGAAATAAAATATTCAGTAATTTCTTCATATTTGCAAGTTTTCCAAATGCATTTAGTCATATCTCAGGTCTCACTAAATACTAAATATTTTTTGATATTTTAAAACTTCCTACATAATAAACAAGAGCTCTTAAATAATATTTCTATTATCACAACGCAAGCACAACTACCATATTTTTCATGCTATTTCATGGCAATCAATCTGGTGGTATAATGATGTACATATAATTGGAACAATTGGAACTTTTAAAAATCCAGAATGTCGTTTCAGAATGTTGAAGAAATCCCTATCTAAGTATGTAGATCCAAGTTAGGTATGTCTTGGGCAGGGGAGGTGGATGGAGGTGTTTCTATTATAAAACTATGTGGTTTAACCCTCCAGATATAGAAATGAATAGTCATTTAAATATATTGTTTCAGGAAAAGAATTCCTGTGATCTGTGTCAGATTGTTACGTGCATTGGGCTTTAACTACAGGGTTTGATTGCCTTTTCTCCACCATCCTTCCCAAACCACAAGCACATTTTGTTGCATTTGAGGAAAGATTATATTGAAAGTTTGCAACACTGAAAAGTCAGTAAACAAAAAACCCAGAGAAGTATTTTTACAAGAAATCTTGCATTAGTGAAGAGATTAATCAAATAATATTTTTTTATAGCCTTTGTCTAATATCAGAAGAAGCACCCATAATTTACTGCTTTAAGTGAGACCTTGGACCTTGTCTAATGATTTACCTTTTTCTTTTTTTTTTGGTATGTCTGTTTTTCAGGAAGTTGGCTCATCATTTTCCCTATGCATTTCAATCTTTTTGGAATAGGAACTATGGTTGTGTTTTATGGTTTAGTTTTACATTCCAAGGTGTTCTATTTGTAATCATTTTTATGGAAAAATACACTTCAGAGTAGAAACAAGCTAATGTCTAATCTATTTTAAATAAATCTATAATCTGTTAAAACTTGGATTATACTTCAGAAGAAAGTTTTTCTAGATGGTCCTTGACACTTCTAGGTTGAATATTGTACAATATAGGAAACAAATTAAGGGTTTTTTTTGTCTAAATAAATCTTATCAATTATTATTATGGCCCTAATAGTTTTCTATCTTTAGTACAGTGTCTTTTTTCTGATCTATTATCTTTGGCATTCTCATTCCAAATGACTTGATTATATTAATTAGTTGCTACTTTAAAAGAAAGCCCAGAAAGTTGCATAGCATTTAATTTTTCACTATTCTTCAATAAAATGAAAGCTATAGCTCCTTGTTTCCTCATGAATGGAGATAAATTTTGACAATTTCAGACTGACAGGTGACATTTTCAGAAAGTTATGAGTAACTGAAAAGTTAGACTGTGCTGGCTCCAGTTGCCTAAGGTCAGCAAATAATAAGCAGAAATTATACAATACGTATTCAGTTAAAGTTTCCAGATTATGCTCTGACCTGACTTTAGCATAAGACATATTGACATAACTGGTGCACTTCAGAATAAACGCAGGTTTACCCAATTTTCATTTGGGTAATACCATGTTTACCTTCTTCCTATACAGCAAATAAGAAGAGTTTACACATTGTAAAATTTCCTAAGTCACAGTCTACTCTTAATTGCCAGGTGCTAATCTCCTCTCTTTAGTGACCAGTGATAAAACGTGAGGGAAAAGCATGAAGCTGAGACAGGGGAGGTTTAGGCTAGACATTAAGAAGATGTTCTTAGAGTGGTTGGGCACTGGAACAGTTTCCCACAACAACCCACTTTCCCAGGGAAGTGGTCACAACACCCAGCTTGACTGAGTTCAAGAAGCGTCTGGACGATGCATTCAGTCACATCCTCTGACTTGGCCGGTCCTGTGTGGAGCCAGGAGTTGGACTTGATCCTTATGGGTCCCTTCAAACTCAGGAGATTCTGTGATACTGTGTGGCAAAATTGGAAGAATCTGTCTCCAGAGCCAGTTTTGGGGATTAATCTCTACAAGTAGTATTCTTCATTGCTTAGTCAAGTTTGATCCAGTATCTTACCTACCTTGAAAACAGGAAAAGATTAATTACAGTAGAAGGTTTAACCAGTGCCTGAAATTCCTAATACAGCACTGAGTTCAGTCCTATCAGAAAAGAATGCATATCAGATGTTAAATACCATCATGTCTGTGTCTCTGAGCACTTAACTTTGTTAAGTCACACATTTCTAACAGCATATTTCAACAAAACCACTGCTGCTGATACTTTTGTCAATGGTTCTTTAAGGGTTAAATCTTGCATTCCTGATGCCCTCATATATGATTATAGAGGTTTTTGTCCTTTAGTCCTTTTACATGGGCATATCCTCTCTCATCATCACAAGCCACAGTGACACGTGTTGATTGTTTAACAATCCCTTGCTACCACAAATTAGATTCAACACTGGGAAAACAGACAACTATTTGGCTCTTTGATTTGTTTTGTTTTGGTTTTGCTGTTCTCCTCATTTACATTGATTTACATTTTTAGTTCAGGTTGCCAAATACTCTTGGCATCTACTCTCAATGTATGAGCTGAGGCAATGGTCAGTGGAGATATCCTATGCTCTATCAAACCTTAATATAAATTCTGGCAAAGCCCAGACTTTCCTTGCAAGCTGGGTGCTAATACTATGTTCCTCTCTTACTTTTAACTCTGCCAAAACCCAGCATCTGCTCCCATATAGGGTGTTGACAGTTGAAGCATTTTTCCATTGTGTTGTAACTCTGCCGAGACCTGGCATCTGCTCACAAATAGAGGTGTTGACAGTTTGAGCTCTAGCACTTTCCCTTTGTGCATCAACTCTGTGGAAATCTGGCATCTGCTCACACACACAAGTTTTGACAGCATAAACTGCAGTCTAACACTAAGTTACTCCGATGTAGGGGAACACATATAGTCATAGTTTTAGAGGGAGAATACTACATCATGACATCAAGTCCCAGGAGATCAGAAGACAAAGTAGGCATAGAACATGGAGCATTTTTTATGAAGCAAAAACCTTGATATATCATGGCAATGAACTATATAGAGAATTTTTCCATCATAGTAGTTACTAGGAAAAAATTAACCAGCACTCCAAGATCTCATGTTATATATGTGTCTTCTCTATGAATCAGGCAGTTGCACTACAAATGTTTAGTACTTGAGTAAGATCATTCCTGTTTCTTGTTATGCTGATAGACTGAACAGCAGAATTACTGTGATTTTTTTTGTTTTTTGTTGGAACTTACTTTGAATCCTCAGTGATTTTTAAGGTCTTAGTAACCTTTCCTGTACATTTTAAAGACGTAGGAAAAAAAAGATCATTGTGCCAGGGATTCAGAACTGACATGACATCTTGCTTATTTTTATATGAAGCACAGCAGAAAAAAAAAAAAAAATTGCAGGTGACAACATTCTCTATTTTACTGTTGGCCATCGGCAGAAAATTTTAGATGAACCAAAGCATGAGAAGCAGGTTAAATTCTCATTCAACGACAGTAACATGT
Source organism: Heliornis fulica (assembly GCA_013399135.1). NCBI lineage: Eukaryota > Metazoa > Chordata > Aves > Gruiformes > Heliornithidae > Heliornis > Heliornis fulica. The sequence goes on along the minus strand of VXBZ01009568.1, from coordinate 285,510 downwards.
ATTTGTTCTCAACTCTTATGTGAAAGAGAGTTCAACATGCTGGCCACAGTCCTCTTAATGCACCCAAGGATACTACTGGCTTTCTTGTCCCTGAGCACACTGCTGGCTCATGGAGTTGGTATTTGTCCATTTGTGCATCAGTATTATACTGTTTGTGAGAACAGAAAACACCATTTAAATAAACAGTGGCTACCTGCATTAAAAATGGCATGCTTTGAAAGGTTTGCAGTAGGTAGTGTTTTAAACATGACTTGTCTGCTGGACTAGTTCACAATCTTTAGGATGTATCAAGTGAAAAATAAATGCCAAAGTTGGAATTTTTCTGCCATAAGTTGCATTATTCTCTTCTGACATATTTAACTACAGAACTACTCTATCTGTAGTTAAGCATTTATGTATATACACATCTACACATGTTTCACTGGGTAAAGTTAACACAGGTCAGGATTGAACCGTTTACTTTCAACCAGGAAATCTGTGAAGCTCTCACTGCTGTAAGTTCAGTCTGCCTTTTGCATCACACAGTCATTTGTTAACTGCTATGCACTGAAGGATGATTCAAGTGGTGTCTAGCCAGCCACTGAAGAGTTGGATTGTTGCCTGGAGACTAACTCAGTATTTAGAATCTGCCTCTTTAAATAGGTAGGAAGGAAAGAAGGGGTGGGGGGAAGGGAAGGGCAACCCCTTCCCCTCACACCCCCCGCACCCCCAAAAAAACCCCCACACAATCCTATACAGCTTGTTCTAAAGAAAATACTAAGCAGTTAATCCACTTGTCTGTTTTGAAAGTTTTTCTTAAAGTTTGCTGCATTCTGAAATTACACACGAGCAAATGGCAAAGCATAAGAAATATTTTTATGCTCATCATACCTCTTTACCTTGCTAAACAAGGTAGGAGACAGAGCACAAGTGGGATATTTTGGTGGTTGAGCCACATCTTTCATCTTCATCCTCTGCATCTCCAGAATTGGGACACTGAATGTGTCCCAATTTCTTACTGTATGTCCGATGATCACAGAGTAATTAAGATTGGAATAAACCTGAGGAGATTATTAAAGCTTCCTGTCCAAAGCAGTTTTACATAGTGTAAAACTACTTTAAGTAGTGTAAAACTACTACCTATTCACATGCACTACAAGTCTGAACATATATTTGAAACCAAAGCTCACACTTCATAAAACTCAGGAAATGTAGTGTTTAAGGAAGCTGCTCTGAGACAGTTCTGATGAACATCATGATACCACGTAAGGTGTGTTTTTAGATGATCTCCAAAGCTACAGAAAAACACAGGTAAGATTTTCCAAACTATTTCATTAAGTGCCTAATTTCTATTTATTTAAATCTAGCCAAATGAACTTTTGAAGCAAGAGAGTTTTGTTTATTAACTCAAATAGAACAAGGCTGTTGAAAATGCACTAACTTAATAGTTAGCCATAACATCAGCCATAACATCAAGCCCCACAGCTGACAGTGTTTAAGAACAGAATATTTTAGGAAGATTGAAAAAAAAACCAAACCAACCAGCAAGCATGTTCCTTACTTGGTTGTTTCTCTATACTCGTATTTCATTAATTCTGGCTTTTTTAAAGCTTTGTTCTTGGCTTGTCTCTGTTTTGAGATGGAGTTTCTATTTCTGTTTTCAGTGAGGATTCTGCTCTCATTTTCCAACATAGGTATGTTCAGTTTGCTACAAGATGAGAAAATGCTGTTGATGGTTTGGGTTTTTTTTTAAAATATGTGTGTAAATATCTTCCTCGTGAGCTAAGCAGCTATGGCTTTCTGTTCCTTGCTCTTCACTTCAGAGAAAACTGGTCTTCTGGAATACCCAGCTGCAGTCACTTCATGCTTCAAACCGCAAAACTGGTCTATTGGCTTTGCACAAAAGTACCTCTAGTGACCTATAGTATCTCTAGTGACCTAGAGATACCCAGCACTCTTTGTAGAGCTGCCAAGCTGGCTGACAGTGCCACCTCATTTGACTTGATGCAGATGTTTGGAGTCATTCTACAGGGACACTTCAGAAAGCGAGGAAAACCTTTAGTCCATTAGGATAAGGATATATTTCAGATAATAACAGTTTAAGAAGTTTTGCTTTGTTTCCTGGAAATCGGAGACTTTGTAACAAAACATCAAAAAACACAGTTTATAACTTTAAAGATATAATAAAACAATTTGAACTATTAAACATATGATATTTTAACAAAATAAAGGTGTTAAGGGTTAATAGGACTGCGTACCCCTGTTATTTTTTTCAGTTCTACTAATAAACTTCGTCCAAATGTCCTTGCCACTGACATTCTCATTGCTAATTTAAGGGAACACTTGCACCAATAGAAAAATCAAATTTCACTACACATTTTTTAAGAGATACACAACAGGTGGATGTTAGATTAAAATAAAATCTAGTGACAAGCCATATAAAACATTTGACATGAAAATAATTTAAAAAAAAATAATTATAACACTGACTTAATATTTCAAAAACTTGAGACATAATATTTTTTTACTTTTGTGGCTGCTACATAGATTCTTAAATATTGTTTTGCCATTACTGAAAAGCTGTAGGTTTCTTAAGGATCTGACAGTTTCAGGACTTTTCTGGAACTTCACTGGCATGACTCTAGCTGTTTGTCCAGGTTTCAGCTGGGATAGAATTAATTTTCTTTCCAGTAGCTGGAATAGTGCTGTGTTTTGGATTTAGGATGAGAATAAACCACTGATGCTTTTGCTTATTGCTGAGCAGTGTTTACACTAACTCAAGCACTTTCAGCTTCTCAGACCACCNAATAATAATAATAATAATAATCCCTCCTTCCTTTTCACCCTATTAAACTGTCATTATCTCCACCCATGAGTTTTACCTCTTTTTTCCCCAGTTCTCTTTTTTTTTCAGGAAATCATATGTGGAATAAGACAGCTAAATACATAAAGACTGAGTCATAGTTGCAGCAGCTAAAATCTGTCTGAGGACTTGGATTTGATCTGCTAGTTTCTTATATTATGGTTTCTTACTTTCAGTTTTCCTATATAATGTTAGCACTTAAAACTTTACTGAGTTTTATAACAAGTTACTGGTAAAATTTTCAACTGTTAAATTTGAGGTATGAGATATGACAATGAAAACTTCCTAGCTTTCTGGCCTCTAATTGGAGTCAGTGGGAGATTTCAAACATATACTTAGGGGCACTAATGTTGGAAAGGAACAACCTGGCACACAAAAAGGATATGTACTTTTTCCTATAATTTTGCAGCGTCTCATATCTAAGNCATAAAGACTGAGTCATAGTTGCAGCAGCTAAAATCTGTCTGAGGACTTGGATTTGATCTGCTAGTTTCTTATATTATGGTTTCTTACTTTCAGTTTTCCTATATAATGTTAGCACTTAAAACTTTACTGAGTTTTATAACAAGTTACTGGTAAAATTTTCAACTGTTAAATTTGAGGTATGAGATATGACAATGAAAACTTCCTAGCTTTCTGGCCTCTAATTGGAGTCAGTGGGAGATTTCAAACATATACTTAGGGGCACTAATGTTGGAAAGGAACAACCTGGCACACAAAAAGGATATGTACTTTTTCCTATAATTTTGCAGCGTCTCATATCTAAGATGTAAGATGGGGATAATTACATTATCTTATTTTGGAAAAGTATTGTAAAAATGAAGTTGTTATTCTAGTGGTAGACTAGAAGAAATTTCCTGGGATGGGGTGTGGTGAAATGGGGTCCTGAGTATCCATTCTTACTCTCTAATCCACCAAACCTTTATGTTCACTGCCTATTATGAATCCCTCCATTTGCTCCTGTGCATCCTGTGTGTTCTCCACTTTAATGAAATCCTGTATCTGCATTGATGTAAAATACTTCATCTTCTGCTTTTTTGTTTCTTTTTTTTTAACAGTATTTTTTTTGTGGAATCTTCTCTTACAAAATCATATTCCAAGTAACATAGGCATTTCTTGAGTATTTCTCCTTTATCTTTTACTTTCTACCTTTAAGTCTGCATGTCAGAGAGATTTGTATAATGTATTTTCTTTCCTCTGAGTCTGTGCCATTTGCTACCATACTCCTTGATTAAATTACTTATTTTTTTCAAATTCACCATGGCCTTTCTTCTATACTCCTTTCTGATTTAGAATGGAGACAGGATGAACACCATAAAGTATAATTTTTTTTCTGTATTTACTATTAGCAGAACTGTTTAAGAGGAATGTCTTTTCCAACATCAGATATCTGCTTTGACTCCTGTAATTTTCTCCAAATCTGTACTATTACTCGAGGCTTGACTTTCTGAGAATCTGGTCTTGTTTCCCTTTGGTATGCTAATAAATTGCACATCATTTTTCCTGTGTTGATTCTGTATCTCTGCTGGTACCACTACTCATTTAATGTTCAAAAATCTGTCAGCCATGAGTGCTGGCTTGCAGAGAGCTTGTTCTGAGCCTGGATAATAAGTAATGACACATGATTTACATTTTGATTGAAGGATCGAGCTCAGTACACTCCCATGTGCATGCCAATTGGTATGATCTGGCAGGAAAGCAGGTCAGCGTTTCATCTCCTTTTGTCTGCCTTGCCTGAAGACAAATGTTTCATAAACCAAATTATTTCCTAGAGAGAAAAGGTCAGCTGGAATACTAAGGACATTTTCAAGGACATCTTCATCTCTGCCACTACTTATTGTTAGTCAGTGAATTATGTCTTCTACATCACTGCCCATGCAGCGCAGATGAAATGCAACTTGTAAGGTACTTTCGATTTTTAGTGCATCCAACATTTATGTGCTTCTTCATTTCCAACACTGTTGAACATCTCTGTCCTAGTGAGAACATCATGCTTGAAATAGAGCTATTGCAAATATTAGATTGCTTTATACATTTTTTTTGTTCTTGCTCTGCCTCTAAATTTTCCTTTCTTGGCCTTTATTTCACTGTAAAGTGTTGAAAATTTGTTCTCACCAAATTGTTATAATTTTGTGGCTAAGAATTTTATGACCTACTCTCTTTACTTAGTGTTAAATGACTTGAATCTCTGTATTGGTGTTGGAACTATATGATCTTTGAGGTCCCTTCCAACCCAAACCATTCTATGATTAATGACCACAACAAAGAGAACAGAAAACTCACACTATTAGATAGTTGCTCTTTGAAAAGTTGCTTCTGAAGAGGTATCTGCTAACAGCTATAGTCTCATAGCTGTGAAAGAAAAGGCCTTGTAAACATTCATCTATTTCTCTTGGGTACCATGTTGGTAATTATTTGGGGGTGATATTTCATTGCACTATATTTTTCTTTATTTTTTATTTTCTCTGATTTTTTTGTTCCCTTTTGCAACTACAAAGCAAGACGATAGTATTAGAGATAACAATATACAGGGAAAAGTGCCTTATAACGCCTTGTAGCTTATGAACATCACTATTAAATTGAGTGAGGTATGAGTCATCTAGGATGACAGGAAATGGCCTCAAACTGGGAGGTTTAGATTGGCTATTAGGAAAAAATTCTTCACTAAAAGGGTTGTTGATCATTGGAACGGGTTCTTCAGGGAAGTAGTTCAGTCACCATCGCCAGAGGTATTTAGAAGATGTGTAAATGTGGTGCTTAAGGACATGGTTTTGTGATGTACTTGGTAGTGCTAGGTTTACTTTGGACTCAATATTCTTAAAGGACTTTTCCTACCTAAATGATTCTATGATTCTATATTTCTTGATATACTGTTGGTCAGATAAAAAGTTTTTCAGGACTGAAGGTCACAGGTGCATGGACTTATGAAATGCCTTGGGAAAAGGTTTTTTGCTACATAGATTTTGGCAGTAAAATATGTTTACATTATTATTTTTCATCTTCTGTGATGATAACAAAATAGTGCAACATGGTTGTTCAAGGGTCTCCAAACATTTTTCTAAGCATACCATGGGAAGTAAAATATAAATTGAGTCATTTCTTTCAAAGTAAATATGTCTTAATGGCATCTTACTCAACAGAACTCTATCTTAAATGTATCATAAAGAAAATATGTTAATTTCATTGACTGCAAAAGAATATCTTAACACTTTTATTTCTGTCAGAACTGCAGAGTCAGAGGATGTAAAGCTGATATGGTTGGACTCCATTTCTTCTTTTGTATTACCAATGTAATCATTTTTGGGAATGCCACAAGATGAGAGATAGTGGTAGCTGTAATGTAATTCAACTCTCACTTCATTAGGGAGCGATATTTCATCTTGGGGTTACTTATCCAGACTAGAATATGAGCCTTTTTAATCATCCTTTTGGATACAAGCATACCATCTCCTTGCTCTCTGTCCATCATATACAGGAAAACCACAGTCCCTTTCCCACTCCAACTGCTGTTGCCCCCTCAGGTTTTCTCTCCTTTTCTGTAAAGAACTTGTGCTGTTGAAATAAGGGATTGAGCCTCCAGCTCTGTGGGTGGCATGATTACTCTGCAGTTCCTAACTTCATAAATAGGAGCCAAATGGCCAGAACTGTAGGGGAGTGTATCTCCTGTACTATAGACATCAAAACTATGCATCAAACATAAGGAATCCCACTACAGCTGTGACAGAGATAGTCCTTGCCACAGAGGAAGTTACACTTTTGAATGATTACCTACACTGAGATTTTCCTCTGCATGGAAAATAGAGCACTCAGACTGAAGTAAAATCCTTCACAGTATCATAAAGAGTGATAATTTTAACCTAAGTTTCTCAAATCCTTAGCAAAAAATTAGACAGCACCCTGGCGATACCAAATGAATGGACAGGTGCATGTGGCTAGAAGTCTATGTCAGCTGGTCATTCGCTCCACTTCCATGGCATTTCAGTACTGTCCAACTCAGTTAAGTTCCTCCTTGAGTAGGGAAAAAGTGAAATGGCACAGTGAAATAGGGAAAAAGTGAATATTTTCCTGTCCTGTATATTTCTTTGTAATTTATTTCAATTTTTTTTTTTACACAAAAATATTGTACTAATTATATTTACACCCCTGCTAAATGAATGCTGCCCGATATTCATTAAGTTATTTTAGATAGTTTGAAAAAAAAGCTTTTAGTCAGGGTAGTATCATTATGATTCCTAAATACAAATATCAAGAGAGAAATGATGACATTTGTCAAAGGAGCTGGAAGTGGAAACCAGTAGACACTTATGTTGAAAAGTCTATGGATAAGCCTGTTTTGATCTCTCCCTCTTTCACCTAAATCAGTTTTAAATGACTGTTATATGATGTATTTTAAAACCTCATAATTTTGTATGAGAATATAATTAAGAGGTTTGAAAAGCATGGTATGTTCACATAAATGCATACATGGAAATTGAACTAGTTTATAGTATGTATTTTTACTATATAAATTATATGATAGTAAAATTCTCCATACAATGATTATAAATCCCAATTTCACTTTCACAAATAGAGATTTCTGAGGGCAGGCATCTTCCCATTTGCCGTACAGCACTTAATACACTGTTTCTGAATTAAACTGGCATTCCCAAGCACGACTAATTATTGAAGTATGCTGGAGTAAAACAGAAGGACAAAAGAAAATGAGCCTTCCTGAAAGGATATGTTGAAAAGATTGTTTTAAAAACCCTTTTTTATTAATATGTCTCACTTAGAAAATCTGAGCTTATCCTATTTCAAATGTTACCTTCTTCAAGCCCGAGTTCCAAATAAGGCTAGTGTCAGACCTAGCTAACCTTTCCAGAATTTGTAGAAGACTTGCAGACTTACAAGTTTAATTTCACATGTCTAGCTGACTTTAGAAACCTGTTAAGTCATGGCACCCTCAGAAAAGCCAGCAAGACTGGCATTCACAAAGTGATTAAAGTATGTAAGTATACATACTTTAAGTCCGTAGGTGTTTTACTCAGACAGAATGGGTTTCTTTTGGGGAAAAAAAATCATTTAGCTGCTTAAGAACAAACTCTTTTGCAAGTCTTGTGACTTTCACCAAACTGCATAATAAAATGTTCAAAGTGCTACTACAGGGAGCTACTGGTTTAGGATAACATTATATATTAGACAGTACAGAATGATGTCACTATCCATAAAAGAGGAAGACCTGTGATTCATTCCTTTCTCTTGTTCCCTATTGAATTTTATGGCTATTTGAGAACAATTAATTACAACCCTATAAAGGAAGATAGCCCAGAGATGATGGACAAGAGTTATGTGTTCATGAAGATCTGGGAAGAATGGGTGGGGTGACCGACCACTCCTGCTGCAAAGAACAGACCTAACACAAAAGGAACTAGATGGTGTCCTTTCTTATAGATGAATAGCTATACCAGATGAGAGGACCATCTGGTTATGTAAATATTTGACCCTGAATTAATCAAAAGTGTGAAAATATCTTTCTGACTCAGCAAGCATGGGATCAGAGGTGGAGGATATGTGTACCTTATGAAAAACAAATAATCACCAGAAAGAACTTGAAGAAAACAATGGGCTTGAGCTTGCTTCAGGCCATGTCTTTCTTCCCAGAGATGAGGGACACTCAGAATCATTACTGTGAGAATATTATAAGGATCAGTACTGTGAATCACATTTGTATTGCAACTGGCATACACTACTAAGTGTTTTATTTTTATTTGCATTGTGATTTAAGTATATAGCCACATAATTCTGCTAAATTGAAATCCTGTGCAACAGCAAATATCTTGAAAGAAGTAAATTTGGTATTAAAAATTAAACCATTCACATTAAATATTAAACCCTCCACCCTCTTGTTCCAAAAGAACCTGGCAATATTCTGAAAAATTATCTTGCTTGAAATTTTGTTCTGAATTTTCTTCAGAGGATGCCTGTGAAGTCCAACATTGTGAAATCCAGTCCCAAGAAGAGTTCTCCAAATTCTACTCACTGAAATACCTAGTATGAAACAGCATAGGTTTCTGAAAGGCTTTGAGACTAAGAGCCTGTGTCAGTGCTGATATCAGAAAACTAAAGAAGACAAGTCAAACTGCTGAAATCCTATAGATCCAAAGTACTTAACTGCTTTGCCAGCCTCACAGATTTACTAGTGTGTTCACTAGCTAGCGTGTATCCTAAAGCCTTAAGTTTTGAAATAATTTCGCCGTGTGAGATCACCTTTCATTTTTAAAGGTAAACTTTGAGACTCATTATTAAGGAAAAATCTTGAGGCCACAGATAAAGAAGCCTGAATGACCAGAATGCAAATAAAAGGACCATGACATCTGCTATTTTCTTTAAAAAAAACCATGCAAACACCAAAAATCAATAAAAGAAATAATAATTTAAAAAAAAAAACCAAACATGAGAACCACCCTAAAGAGCATTTTAACAGTCACAAGTTTTCTATCTGCCCAATTACTTTCTGAATGTAGGAAAAAAATGTCAAGACCTAGGGTGATATTTTTTTGGGTCATGCTTACAATTATTAGGTCTTCCATTAATTAATTCATTTATATTAAAAACATAATATTTGGCTTCATTTACTTAGTACAGGATAGGAAAAAAAAGTCAAGATTAATCTAATAATATTCAATAGGTTTTTGTGCCATCACTTTAAGAACTAAACATCATGCCAACATTCTTGACAAGAAGCTAGAGTTCTGAATTTGTGAGGTTGTTTCTATAAATATATCTATATATATAGATAATTGCTCTTTAATAATTTAATAATGTACTACAAGCTTACTGGTAATCCTAGGAATGTGTTCTCCTTACTGCACTATAGTGAAGTATATACCATGATGTCTTTTATGATTTATTTCTCAGATTAAGCCAACCTAGGATGGCTATGCCAGCTCACAATGTTCTTGAACCTTCTTTTGTATATACCTCCATGATATTAATGTGTGTGCACATATATATATATATATGCCTATATATATATGCCTATATATTTAGGCAGAGTGTAATTTTGTCTAACTTTAGACAAATACTATGAGCTTCAGTGCCCGTTCTCTGTCAGTCAGTGGAAAGCTAGTCAGTAAAATCGATGGAAAATACAAATCATTCATGATATTTTATCATAGATACCTGCATTAATCAAATATTTTGCATAAAAAACTGCACAAACTCTACTGATTAGATCTCCAGAGATTATAGTCAGAGCTTAGAGGTGCTGTTTTCATGTAGGCAGCTATGTGAGAGAGACCTAAGTTTCTGTAAAAAATTCTACCTGTATTTATTTCAGTACGTTATAGACTTTTCCGTAACAAATGCAAGTAAGTATTTTCCGTGCAATGTCTATTTAGCAATCACTCCTTCCTGTCTGTAAGGTTTGATAAAGTATATCTGAAAATGGTTGTTTTCTTTTAAAACTCTGAATCACTATTCTTTGTGCTGCAGACACTCAGTGCATAAAGTAGACAATAGTGAGGCTGAAAGAAATAGAAGGAAATCCAGTTGCGTAGATGAAAAATATCGTGGAAAGGGCAAAATGATCACTTTTGAAGTCAAAGATATTTGATAGAAATTGATAAAGACATAATGTTTATAAAAATAACTAATTACATAAATAACCATGCATTTTAATATTTGTTTTGTAAGTAGATGAAAACATCTTGGATTTTTGTATGGCAGCTCAGTTGTCTCTATCAATTTTTTAATACATTGCCTTGAGACAGACTAACACAGCTATTTGATCTATTTATTGGTATCTGTTTTTAACAGCAACATCAGCAAAAGTTATTCTTCTATGGATGACCCACAGATGGCACTAGAAGATGTTGCTCAGCTGTTATTTAGATGGCTCATTAATGTGTTCAGATTTCTAATTGAAAGGGCTGGGGGGGTTATTGCTTTTGTTTGATTTAGACAGCTTCAAAAGCTGTTTTTGAAATTGTTTCAATCACTTGTGGGCAGAATAATATTTAGTCAGCTTTATTTCTTATTATCTCATACCTCACATTTACTTAAAGCCATCTGCATATCTTTTAAGTTCTCCAAGAAGGAAGTATTGCTACCCTTGCTTTACGGTTAAGGGAGCCAGTAAAGCCCTTTATGCAACTCCATCATGCTGTGCTACAAGTTTATACATCTTAATTTATACATTCGCACTTGTGCCTCCCTTCTTCATGCTTACCCTCCAACACAAACATCATGAGAAATAATGTTCCTAGTATGGGACTTTTCCTTTATTACACGTTTTAAGAAGAATCAAATAGTTAATAATGCTAAATTGTAAAATCTCTGTCGCAGTTTCTGCATCATATGAAATAAACAGGATATTTCACAGCTCAGAAACTTTACCGACTGAATCTTCCATCTGACTCTTTACTTTCTCAGGCAAATGTTTATCTAGATAACACTTTATTACTTGAGTTTCGAAGGCTTTCTTTTCAAGCACAACATCCTTGCATTTGCTTTCATTTTTATAGTCAAAGAAAAAGCTTTGGAGAACCTCACAGTTCCCTTTTGGAATCTTCTATAGTACTGTTCATGTCCCATGAGGGAGCACTTTTGGAAACAGATTTAGATGAAATTTTTTTTAGCCAACATTATGCATATTTTTTTTTCTACAAAGATTATTCAGTTATTTAGCATTATGATGATCTTAATATTTTTTTAGGAACTACATGGGAAGAAAAAAATCTTAAAAATTTCAGTTAGCACTGAAAAACCCATGTAGCTATGATTTTCAAGTTTATTACCAACATCCCCTTCAAATATAATTCCACAATTCCTTTCATGGCTGTATGAACCAGATATGTTCATAGAGCCTGATGTTAGAGATGAGAAGAGCTGCAATCAGACATTTTTCTTAATAACATCAAAATCAAGAAAAATAATATAGTTTCTGCTTCTTTAAGAGTCCTTCTGGATTTGTTTTCTTAACCTGATGACAATTGGGGCTAAGCCTGTCCAACCACAATATCTAATTTAATGCTCTCTGTGTTCAGTTTAGATTGACATTACAGTAGGGTAGCATTCAGAGATCTCAGTCTACTGGTAAAAAACCTTTACGTTCACACATTTAAATGTGACTGTTAATAGTCAGGTGCAGAGGTTTGGTCCTTAAAGCAAATATGGAAAGATTTGTTGGAAATTTTATTTTCAGATTGAAAGAAGATCTAGCTGATTGACCATAAGCAGTATAATGCTACCTCATGTTGTACCTCAGTATCTAGGACGAACCAGAGAATAAAAATCTTCAAATTAGTTTATAGAGTAGAAAGGACCAATCTCTTTTTTCTCCAAGCGTGCATAATGGAATTCTATTTCTCACTCTGTGGAGTTTAATAGGAAGATCAGTGTTTATGCCTTATTGCAAGTATAAACACATGCAGTTTTCAGCAGACTATACTTTGCCCAGAGAAGATTTAAAGTTTTTCCTAAAATAATGATTTCATTGCAGTCTTGATCAGGCTCTCATTTGTCTGTCATTGTCATAGAGTAGATAGGTAAGTCAGGTGGGTGGAACTCTAGCAATATAAATCTTAATGGGTACCTGGTGCCTCAGGGAACACCATGAAGATTTTGATAATTATTCTGATTACTTTTATATTAATGTATTGTGCTAACAGGCTGTATTCTGAGATGTTGAAATGTAGGATCGTGTTTTGACTTTTAGTCTGTTAAATGGAATAGCATTTATTTTGACATTAATACCTTGTTTCTTTTAGTAGGAAACAGAAATGGATAGCGCAAAATATGATCTCTTCACAGTTTCATTAAAATGAAGCCTCATGTATATCATCTGTTTTTATTGCTGTGGCAATTATTGCAAAACCACAGCCAGATAAACATATATGGAAAGGAAAAGAACAAAGAGAAACACAGAATAATAATATAAATTCTTCCTCACCTGGCAGACCGGTTTTTACATTTTCCATCTAACTCCTCTTCCTTTTAGGTATCCCTCTAGGCAATAACTCTGACAGATATTGACAGACTAGGAAAGTCCAGGCAGTGCTTTGAATCTACTGATGTACTTTTTTTCCAGCAGAAATTCTAGGCAATTATGAAAGCTGCTCATAACACTTTATGGATAGTTCATTAAAACAAATTCCAGCAGAATTAATTTAAATATATCCTGTGGGACAAATTCACTGCAGGTCTAAGTCAATGCAGCCTCTTCTTGCAAATCTTTCAGCGCAAGGGAGTCAAGCCCATTCTAAATCTGTGGCAGTGGCAATCATAAACTTTAAATCCTTAAGTTTGGATCCAAAACATCTGAACTCATAGCTTCAAGAAAAAAAATTCAAAGGAAGGTTTTATAAATATATGTTCTCGAGAGATACTACTCTGATCCCTGTCGAGATGTAACATTCGCAATGTTTTTTATGGGCAAGGAGAAAACACACCTTGTATTTTAAGACAGGAATTTATTGATGGTATAACTGAAATCTTAGTCTGTATCTAATTATTGACGGAAAAGAAAGAGTATTTTTATACAGAAAAAAAATCAGTACTAATAACAGAACTGTTATATGTGTATTTCTTAGTTTCTACTCCTTTGCCTAGTAGTGTGTTCACTCAGCTTGTGTTTCCTTATCTTGAGCTTGTTTTTTCTGTTCCAGTGATAGTAGGTGTGTTATGGTGAGTTGTTAGCCTCTGACATTCTTCACTGGAGATAATGTGATGATGGTATTGATGGATTAGTCCTCGCTTCTCTAAAATCCACCAAGGAATATTTTTATATGTCTGCTCACATGTTTCTACAATTGTGTTATCTTTTTTGGTCTACAGATACATGTTACATTCAGCTTCATTTATATGATGGCTTTTACTTGTATTTAGCCTAAACCAAATTTAGTCCAGCTCTAGGTTTTAGTTTCTTTAACTGGCATCTGGTGAGTGGTGATAGACATGAGGTCTCTGGTTCTGGGACCTGTGCCCTATCCCCTATCACCAAAGGGCTGCCCTCCAATGCACTGGATCCTCTTTCTCACTTCTCAGCACCTCTGCTGTCACACCAAGTCAATTTTTCCCTTTTAGCCAAAGTAGTACCATACAATGATAAACAAATTTGCCATAACCACATGGTCAATAACAAAAATTGCTGATAATTTAAGCCAAGTGACTGTCCTGATTTCTCCTGGGATAGGGGTTTGTTGTTTTGTTTTTGTTTTTTTTTTTTCTCCCTAGTAGCTGGTGTAGTGCTGTGGTTTGGATTTACAATGAGAATAAAATTGATAACAAACACACTGATGTTTTACTTGTTGCTAATTAATGCTTTACTAAGTCAAGGATTTTTTCAGTCTCCTATGCTCGGACAGTGAGGCAGTGCACAAGAAGGGAGGGAGCATAGCCGAGAGGGATGACCCAAACTGGCCAAAGGGATATTCCATACCATATTGTCCCACTCAGTATATAAACTGGGAGAGTTTACTGGTGGAGGGTAGGATCATGGCTTGGACACTAGCTGGGCATTGGTCAGTGTGTGGTGAGCAATTCTGCTGGGCATCACTTTTTTTGTACATTATTTTATTAATATTATTATTATTCTCTTCCTTTTCTGTCCTATTAAACTGTCTTTTCCTCAACCTATGAGTTTTACCTTTTTCTTCTTGATTCTCTCTCCCATCCCACACTGTGGGGAGTAAGATCAAATGGCTGTTTGGTGGCTTTAGCTACCTGCTAGGTTAAACAGCAACAGTGACCAAGGGAGATTTATCAAAAAATAGGAGAAAACAAGGCTGACAAGCCTTAGACATGAGGCCTTGAAAATTCCATTCAATATCTGTGGGCTGTTGCTAGCAATGGCAATACCATATAACTGGTCTAAAGGTAGCAAAGATCTCAAATTTTGAAGAGATCATACTAGAGAATAGAAATAAACCGAGCAAGCAAAGGAAGATGCCATGAAACTCCTTTAGAGAGTTTAATATGTTCTTCAATATTACCCAGTGGTCTCTAAAATTTTATGAAAATGTCACATCCTTTGCCATAATGATAGAAGAAAAACATGTACCTGAAGGGGCCTACAGGGAACAGAGAGGGATTGTTTCAAGGGCATGTAGTGATAGGACAAGGGGTAATGGTTTTAAACTAAAAGGATTAGTTTAAAATTAGACATTAGAAAAAATTCTTCACTATGATGATGGTGAGGCCCTGGCACAGGTTGACCAGAGAAGCTGTGGCTTCCCCCTCCCTGGCAGTGTTCAAGGCCAAGTTGGATGGGGCTTTGGGCAACTTGGCCTAGTGAAGGTGTCCCTGCCTATGCAGGGGGTTGGAACTAGATCATCTTTGAGGTCCCTTCCAATGCAAACTGTTCTCTGCTTCTGTAATTCTATGATTTGTAATAGCAAAATAACTGAAATAGATTTTAAATAGGCATAGAACAGATTGGTAACTTCCATAAGTTTTTAGTAATTATTCTTTCTTTGTCAAGGATTTGGGAGCACCTCTGTCATTGTCTTATTCATGTCAAGATATAATCTTGCCAAATTAATTTTAGACATCATTCTTTCCACATTGTCAATATTTGGAAAGCGGTTTAGAGAGAAGAAAAAAATTATTATTTAAGAACAGTTTGGTCATAAAACTTTAATTTTTTTTTTCTTAAAATTTTGTGGCAAGCTTTCTAAATATTTCTTTAATGTGAATTTTTTAGGCCCTGAGTGAAAAAAAAAATCTGGGATGAGGTTGTTCTTTAAAGTGTGTCTTCTTCCTGCACAGTTGAAAAAGATGCTTATCAATGCCTTTTGCCACGGTGGGTTGCTTTGATATGGTAATTTGGTTATTAGACTTGTATCACAAAATATTTACTGTGGGGAAAAAAACAGGGAAGAAACGCATTTTAATCACAAATGCATGCACAGGGATGAATCATTTTTAACATATTGGGATGTAAGGCCTGGATATGAATGATACAGCTTCTCTCAGTAGTGCTGTTGCCTTCCATATTATTTTCATATTTGGAAATTGTTGTGGCAGAGCTCACAAACTGATTTACTGAAGACAATAAAGTGAATTCTGAATGTGAAATTATATGTATCTGTGAAACAGAGAGAATGAAAGGAAACACAAATCTCTTGGTGTCCCTTTCTGAGGTATAGCATATTTCCTCTTGTTCTTTGGGGGCCAAATCATATTTAGCTATTCCATGCCAAATGAAGAGATTTCTTTATAAAAAAAAAAAAGGGATTTTGAAGTGTTTTTAGAATACTCATAACTTAATGGACAGGGGTCTATAATGGAAGAGACAGATCCAGATCCTTTGAGATACAGAGGGCAACTCTCTCTTCAGACAAGCAGCGTAATCACTGAGATGCAAAAGAACTGATGAAAAGGGATATGTGTGGACAAGGAAGGAAATTATTTATGCCATCTCCTCCTTTGGATTAAATGTATAGGATATGCCCATGAATTCTGAAATCTGGAAGAGGACTGTGTATCTTGAGGGGATAAAAATACTCAGAGGTACATTATCACTTTCCCTTTCCTAAACTGACTTATTCAGTGTTTCCATAAGAACAGATCCATCAGTTCCTTTCTCAAGATACTGAGTCTCACTCCTACATGAGTATGTTTCTTTGTGCCTCTATAGGGAACCTAAATTAATAACTTGACTTTCATTACAGACATAAATTACTAGTGATAGACTCAATAAAACAAATACTAAAAATATGTTCTCTGCTGTTCATAACCTGATAAATCTGATTTTACAGGTCGACATATCCTGAAGCACTTAAAAATTCAGTCTCTTTGAACTATAGAATGACAACATGCCAGTTATGCTAATTAATGGAAAAAGTCAACGCACTCATAAAAATAAATGGCCTTTAATTAAAAAATGTAAAAAAAAAGTATTGACAAATGATTTAGTGAAAATATATTTTTCTTTCAGAATAATCTCAAGCAAGAACTAAAACCCCTAAACTTTTAAGGATACGTGGACTACTTAATTATTAGGGTTCTGACCTGAAATCACTCTATGTATGTGTGGTTGAGTGGTGTGGTGTTTTGTTTTTTTTTTTAAGGAGTATATATTTAAATATGTGTTCTAGTATTATGTAGTGAATTCTGTTTTCAGTATGGATTGTATTAAATATACAACAGATTCAGAGAGAGGTAGCCTCTGGATTGCAAATTTAACCAAAGGTTTCGTCTTCTACTGCAATGAGAGAAATTTTTTAACTGTTTGTAATCTGTTCCAATGTAGTCTTTTAGCTACGCAAAATCTGATCCAAGCAGTTCTGCCTATATAAGTTGATTTTGAAACAGTTTAATGAGTCAATTTCACAAATTTTGTAGCTGTGCTAGGTTTTAAAATTAAAAGCATTAGATTGTGCTAAAATAAACAAGGCGAAGTTTATGTATATGAAGATATAATTGCTATAATGATGAGAGTTGAAAAGAATAATATTGGTGTGTTACAATTATGCTCACTTTATGCTGTTACAATTGCATTAAAATATTTTATAAATTAATCTTATGTGTATCTTAATGTTTAAATTATTATTTTTTCATTACAGTTGTAAAAGTGAAAAGCAATGACAATTCATTTAATCTAAAGGTAAAGGTAACAATGTGACCAGAATTCTTTATTATCTTCCTTTTTTTTTATTTTCCCAAGGAATATTTTCCCAAGAAATTTTCTTGGGAAATATTCCCAAGAAATCAAGAACTGGATGACTGGTTGGGCCTGATGGTGATCAGTGGGTCAGACTGGAAACCTGTCACTAGTGGTGTTTCTCAGGGGTCATTGTTGGGTCTGGTTTTGTTTAACATCCTCATCAACCACCTTGATGAGGGAATAGTGTCCACCCTCAGCAAGTACCTGATGATTCAAAGCTGGGAGGAGTGGTGGACATGCAGGAATGCTGTGTTGCCATTCAGCGAGACCTGGACAGGCTGCAGAGCTGGGCAGTGAGGAACCAGGTGAGGTTCAATAAATGCAAGTGCAGGGTTTTGTACTTGGGCACGAACAACTGAGGGTGTCAGTGCAGGCTGGGGGATGTCCTGCTG
>VXBZ01009568.1:201429-267254 GCA_013399135.1 Heliornis fulica | reverse complement strand
ATGGTTGGACCATTGATGGCCCATTAGCACCCATGCCCCCTCAGGCTGAGTGTGAAGGGGCTAACGACTTCCTGGACAACTGTTGCAAATGGTCCATTATTCTTGAGGAATGAATAGAGGGTGTAGAATACACAGCCTTGATCCCCCCACACAGTGATAACCTCTTGCTGAACTAGGACATCTGCCCTGGTCAGGCCTCACCTGGAGTCCTGTGTCCAGTTCTGCGCTCTCTGGTACAAAACAGACAGAGATCTCCTGGAGAGAGTCCAGCGGAGGCCACAAAGATGATTAAGTGCCTGGAGCATCTCGCCTTAGGAAAGGCTGAGTGAGCTGGGGCTGTTCAGCCTTGAGAAGACTGAGAGGGGATCTCATCAATGTTTATAAATATTTGAAGTGTGGAAGACAAAGGGAGATGGCCAACCTCTTTTCAGTGGCCTGTGAGGACAGGACAATGTTCACAAGTTGGACCACAGGAGGTTCTGCACCAATATGCGGAAGACTATCTTTACAGTGAGGGTGATGGAGCACTGGAGCAGGCTGCTCGGGGGATTTGTGGGGTATCCTTCACTGGTGATATTCAAGACCCTTCTGGACACCTACCGGTGTGACCTCCTCTAGGGAACCTGCTTTGACAGAGGGGTTCAACTCAATGATCTCTGGAGGTCCCTTCCAACCCCTACAATTCTATGATTCTGTGAAATGCTTCCATTCTTAAATTTATTTTGAAGTATAAGAACAGATTTTTTCTGTTGAGAATTTTCTGTCACTTGTATTTTGTATATTTACAGTATTAATGTGTAATACAATATAGCACACAATACCATTTCATATGATGTTCCACCGATGCTTGTATGTCAACATGGATTGAAAGTATCTTTGTGATGGTTTTAATAAGTATTTACAATATGGAGTTTCACAGAAGAATATTTTGCCATGAACATTTTCTTTCTGAAGTAACAAACCATTAAATATATTTATTGTATGTCAGGACTAAGATGTAATACAATAATCTGGAATGCCCATGTCTCACAAATTAAGCCAAGATAGTCAGGGTACTCTGATTGCCTTAATACTGTTTGGTATTTTGCAGATTTATTAAAAGGATGGTTTTAGAGTATCCAGAAGAGATTAAAAAAAATACAAATTCCTTTCTTCTTAAACTTATCAAACATGTATGCATGAATACATATATTGATCGGTAGAGCTGGATATTGGATACTGGTATCTGGTCTGAAATGTTTGTATAGTAAATAGATGTACACATACGCACATATATTGCAAATAATTCTTAACTAACTAGCTGGATCTGATATGATGAGTGGGTATTTATTATTTAGTCTCCCAATTCTCATAGTAACATCAATACCATTAGAAGTTATTTGAGCTGACAAACTAGTATACTGGTACTGATTTTTCATGGATTTCAGAAATAAATACATGGAAGAGACAGAAAGATAAATCAACTTACCTTCTTTCAGCTGTAAAACAGTAAAATCATAATGTAAACCAATCACACTAAGGCTGGAGAAACATAACCCGATATGTATTCTCAAAATGCATACACTGGAAATAGACTATGCTATCTGACAAAATGAGCTGTATATCAATTAGTGACAGCAAGCAATGTCAAGGTTTAACTAAAATGGAAGTATCCAGATGGAATAAATGTAGAAAATCAATGAAAATATCAAACATGAAAATAAAGGTCAAGACCAACAGTGCATTTGAGAAATGTAATAGCCTTTTGTCAAACAGTGGGTCAAATATTATAGTACTTGTGTGAATTCATTAACACATTGATACATCCCCCAATAAAGATCAATGGTAATTTAAGCCCAAGAGCTTAACTTTGGTTTGTATTTTTGTAACTGTAGTTCATTTTATTGCCAGCTATTTGATTATGCAGAGAAAATATTCATCACACTAAATCACTTGCCCAGCTATTCCTTCTGTTGTGACAGCAATTACTACCGCTTACAGTGATTAAAACTATGAAAAACAATGTAAAGGAGAAGTGACCAGTGAAGCTAAGAAGCTAAAGAGGAAAGAGGATTAAATGGACTCAGAAAATTATTTTGTGCGATAGTGCTATGGCAGTGCTTTCTTATTCTTGTTAAACAGTAAGAACAAGGTAACCCCCTGGAGTGTCTAAATGGCATTCTTAATGATGAGATTTGATGCCTCCCAATGAGGTTTGATGTCTCAGTAGTTCCTTGGGCAATTTAGTACTGGTTTAAAAGCTGTCAGTCAATAGAAGATACTCTTTAAGTACAGTACTTGACTGACACGGAAGATTTTCATTACTAGAGAAAAATTCTAGCCTTGTCCAAAATTGTGATGAAAATCTCCTTCAATATAAGGCTCCACAGAAGAAAATCTAACTAATGTGTCTCATTCTCTACAGTCCTGTAGTGAGAGGAATTTATATGTTTTCATATGAATTAGAAAGTCCTTCACCCCTCCCTGGCATTAACACATTTCCTGAAATGGATTTCATTCTGAGATCATTATGATTCAAATGAGCCGTGACTTATAAAGAAATTCTTGCTGTCATTAGATGTCCTTTTACTTCTAGGAAGTTCTTACATAGTGTCTTTTGTTGTTATTGTTAGTAATCTTTTACTTTAAGCAACTATCTAAATTGTTTATATTTCTCATACATTTTACTTTAGCTATTTTTACTACGTGAAGATGATTGAGAACCTCGCTAATAACATTTAAATTTTTTTCCCAACAATATTTATCCTGTACTTTGACATTTATACTCCTGTATCTAATTGGGATTCAGAAATTGTTCCACATGGATCTCTCATACGAAGATGCCTGGAAATCTGTTTAGATTGTAATAGCTTATAAACATTAAAAGGTTTTAACTCACCTGGTTATTTCTTCTCAAACTATATTTTTGTTTATGCAATTCCCCTCCCAAAGTGCAGATTTAGATATTTTTTTCCATAAATCTTACATTGCAAGTGTGATTCTTGTATTTCCATTACATAATGTGTGGTGTCAGTTTGTTAACTGTGGACTTGGTTGAAACTATTTTTCAGTTCTTACTTGGTAAAGCACACTTTATTTTCACAGACAGAGTTACATTCTGTCCATAAATTTAATTAGTTAACTAATTGATTAATTCAATCCATTAAAATTAAAATAATTTAAAGCTGCTAAGTCAACCACAATGAGTAGTTGCAGACAGGAGGAGTAGGTAAAGTACCTGGCTTGTTCTAGTCTCTTCATTTCAGATGTTAGGCAATGTCTACTTCACTATATCAAATCTCTTAATATTCAGTAACAGGCAACTTTTGGACTGGCCTCTTGATATCTCCACATTCCTTGAGAGTTAATTTCTCACACAGAGTTCACTGTTAAAATGTTTCTTTTTCAAACTTTATTGTTGTAGATCCATGCATATGTTTAAGTTTACTGATTGAATGGTCCTGTTAAGGTTAATAGGAATAATTTCTTAAACCACATGTACAAGTCTTTCCAGGAGCAGGGCTATCACTGATGAATATTTTTAGCAGAGGATAATGACTTTATCTATGAGGAATGTATGGTATATAAATAAGAGTATATGAAATTTCTTCTGAACACAGTTTGATAAATTCCAAACAATTTACTTTTAATCAGCACTGAAATACTGATGTGATACGTTTCATGGGAATTATAATTTGATAAATGGGCATATTTGAAGTTCCATATTGAGTCCAGATGGTTACAGATTCCTTAATATATCTATCCATGTGGCATTTGCACATTTGTGTATCTCAGTCTTCCTCTCATTTATGTTTAATGATGGATTGAATCCAAACAATACAAGATGTTCTTCAGCATGCTAAGCTTCTGTTAAGTGGACTGATAGTGAGAACTTTCTTCACAGGATCCTCTTTCTCTCAGCATACTCTACTCCAAGACAATCTATCTTCATTTTAAACAGTCTTATCGATGACATTTCATGTATAAGCAAATGATAGCACGAAGAGCTTCCCCAATTATCCATGCAGGAGTCTGACTTTGACAGTTGTGTGCAACATCCTTGCTAGGTTATCAATTCTGTTAAATGTCTGAAACAGTTATAGTTTTGTATATAGTATTATTTGCAGAGCTGCATTTGATAATGTATTTACAAGGGTGTGTAGTGACAGGACAAGGGGTAATGTGTTTAAACTGAGGGAGGGTAGATTTAGATAAGATATTAGGAAGAAATTCCTCACTATGATGTTGGTGAGACACTGGCATATGTTGCCCCCGGAGGTTGTAGATTATTCAGGACAGGTTGGTGGGGTACAACCTGCTCTAGTGGTAGGTGTCCCTGCCCATGGCAGAGGGGAGTTGGAACTTGATGATCTTTAAAGTCCTTTACAACCCAAACCATTCTAGAGTTAAAACAATACACTATTTTCAATACACTTGGAGTAGTCAGACTGCATTAGTTTTGTTGGGGGGGGGGAAGGGGAGTGTTAGTAGGGTTTGTTTTAGGTTGGAGTTTTTTGTGTGTGTCTGTTTTTTGAGGGTAGACTGAAGAATTGTATATTGTCCTACTGCTTCAATGCATCCCATTCTTTCACCTCCATTGCCCCCTATTTCTCATCCATTGACAGAAGAGCTGTTTTCCTTTCACTGAGGAAATAGAAGACTAATTAGTTGGATTCCCACAAAAGAATTCAATTAACTGAGATAACAACTTCTTCTCTCAGGTCAGTAAGTCCTGTGAGACATAGCTCAACTTTAGTCTTCTAATGGAAGAAATATCATGTTCACTTGCACCAAGTTCTGAATTTCTTGGTAACCATGAAAAAAAGAATTGGCAAACAATAGGGCTTTTTTGTTTGTTTGTTTTGTTTTGGCATTGCATTGCCTTTATAAATCAATATTTCAGTACTATGTGTTCACAATATGTTATCATTTTCACTGCTTATTACATTTTGCTGTGCAAACATAAGTGAACTTTATAACCTTGAGTGACAAAGGAATAATATATTTCATATATACTTCAACCAGAATTTGAGTTTAGAGTTTCTCTCTTTAAATGTGTCTTAGTACTGGTTTAACATTTGAGACACACCTCATTGCCTTCCCACACATCTGTTGTTATTCATGTCTTTTTATATGGATGAAAAAAAAAAAGTTTATGAAATACTGCTGAGGACAATTAAGTTTTATTAATAAAATGTGCAGTCTATTGTTAAATATGTTTTCTCCATAATATATTTCATTGCTTTTTATTTGGAAAGCATAGATATTCTTGCTCTACAACAGCCTCATTTTCAGGTCAAGAAGTTCCAGTAGTAGAGCATTAGTTTATGTATTTGACATAATCATTAGTTTAGAAAATTCAGTGCAAAATTCCACTATTTTGAGAAAAGTTCAAAGCATATGATTTATCTAGTTTTTACCAGATTAATAAGCATAAAACATACTGAATGATCATTAAACTCAAATGTGTGGGCCACTTTTTTAGAACAGCTTGTAGGAAAGCAGAAATTCTCAATCCTTCTATTGGAAATTTCCATTAAATACAAAATTGTGTTAACGTTTTTTAGATACAATCAAACTAAATTGCAGAATAAAGTAAACATTGATTAACAATAGTGGTCTTAATTGCTATAGTACTTGTTTCTTCTAGAATACTATTATTTATCTTCACAGATAAACTTGACAGCCTATAATCTGACCCTATCAATACTGTTCCAGACACCTGTCCTAAATTTCATTTACTTTATATAGAACATCTCCAATGACAATGGTAAGATTTAGAATCTGATGTAAAATGAGATTTATTAGATAGTTTTGTCCTTAGTAAATGAGATGTGGTATTTTTCAAAATGCAAAATATAGGATTTTTCAAAATAAGGGGATTTTTCAAAAGCTCACGTTTTGCATCATATGAGATTTTAAGGTATTTTTCTTGGTTTGAAATTTGGAATGGATACCTCCACAGGATTGCATTCTTTTTCCATCAGCTGAATTACAGGGTGCTGTCTTCTTCCCTTAGGTGCTCAAGCCAAGAGTTCACATAGCGTTAGCTCTAATGAATTTAGAAATTATGTTGATAGCTGAGTCTAGCCACTTATTCTAGGAGAACATTATCTCTCATCTTTCCAAGAGCGGTGTTCACATATACATATTAAAATTTAGTTTATCTGGTTTAGTCCTGTAATAAGCACATCAGCTGACAATGCATGTATTTTAGCAACTTTGGTCTGTTTGAACATGGCATAACCAAAGCTACATGGACAAAAAACTTGGCTTTGTTGAAATAAATGGCAAAATTCTTTTCTAGTTTATGGCACAGAATAGATTCAGGTAATTTTCTGAAATTTTCTGAAAAAAAATCTACAAGAATGCTATACAGAGTGTAGAGGGGCAATATTTTGAATTGAAAAGTTGTTAATTTTGTGACTATGATTCTGGTATCTATTACTATGAATTGTGGAATACAATTAAGTATAAAAGTCCATAATGTACTTTATGAAATTCAGTACACTAGGTGTGTGTATTGGTTTATTTGAATCCATTTTAAAAATGGATTCAAATTAAAAAATTACAATCAGGGCCCTCGGTGTGTAGCTGCTTCTGAAGACAAATGGGACAGGAAAAAACTCACTGATTGTCTCTGAGGCAATTCTACATACAAACCCAAAGATTAGGAACCTATGTACAGCAGAAGAATGATCCTAGAGTGGAAGAAGATGGAATGGTGTCTGGCTTCAGCAAAGTGTTTACTCCAGCTTCAGTAACATGCAGTCTGAACAAGCAAAAGCCAGAATTCTTCAGTGCAAGCTTTTTTAAGGGCGAGTTGCCTTCATATTGTCTTTCTTGAAGGGCTGAGCAAGAAAGGTTTCCATAGTAACTAAGTGAAAAGTTAAGTGTTGAGGTGTTATTTAAATTGTACATATAGGTACCTTACTATGTCAAAAAAAGAAAGTCAATAGTATTAAAAACACAGTCCAGGAAAAATAGCATAAGAACATTAGAAAACAGGTTCAATAAGCTAAAAAAGCTCAAAGTACAAGAAATAAAGTCTCAGAAATATTCAGTATGCCATGTGCTTGGTTTTGGGTGTGTTTTCTTTGGTTTGCTTTTTATTTTTATGACAATTTTGTGTCAAAATTTTCTTTTGATGTGATATAAGCCTGGGGTCAACAGAAATAATTTCAGCTGCCCTGAAGTTGCAAAGCTTCTCCAACAAAAAGCAAACCCCTTTGACCTCTAAGGAATGCAAAGAGAGATAGATACGGGATATTTCAAGCATCCCCTCCCTTAAAGTTGCCATTCAAAAGCACAAAAACACAAATCCAAAGATTTCTATTCCTGAAATGCTGTTATGTGGAAGGCTGTGCCGAAATGAAATATGTAAAAAATCCCATAGGGATCAGGAAGACATTCTTTTTAAAGGAAAAAAAAAGACCAGATTATTAATTGTATCTCCAATATGATACTGATCTTAGTAGTTAACTGAGTTTTCTCTATGAGATAATAACCACATATTTAAGAAGTACATTAGCTATACACATTCATAGGCTGTGGGGACAAATTTAGTATTACGAGATTAGTTCCATTCAGTGGAGAGTTACACTTGATCATGTCTTGTGATTATTAGAAAGGGTACCTGAATGCCTTTAAAAAATATTGAGACTAACAGTAATGATAAAAATTATACAACTAGTTAATATTATATACATATCTTCATATTCCTGGGTAATCAAGGGAATATAGTTTTAGCAATACCCAGGAAATAATGGTATTTCCTAAACTGCTGAGCTACCTCATAGTCCTGTTCACAACCCGATACATTATTTTAATATTCAACAAGTTGAAAATAAAATCCTACAAAAATGTTAATCTGAGAATATGAGCTGTTATTATATTCACAGAAAATGGGATTTCAGTCCTAATTTCTAATCCTAATAAAAGTTTATCCAAAATGTATTTATGTCCTTTCTACACATTTTTTTTTCAACCCAATATACAGGTTTTTTGTTCATATAAATAATCCTTTTGTGAGGTCATTCCTTATAACAAATCTATAGATTTTTTTTCAATAGCATGATATCTAAAATCAAAGGATTTTCCTGTGTTACTAGTTGTCCAAGTCAAAGTCATTTATTTGTTCAGAGGGATATGCTTAACCCATCACAAGCCTATTGAGATAGAAGAATCTGAAGGGAAATATTTTACTCTTAGAGCTGCAGTCTGTGATACTATTTTTTTTTCTAATTTGTTTAAGAAATGTCATCTGTGACAAATGATCTGATTGACACACAGTCTATAAGTAACTTTCAGTTTTACATAGAGAACTTTGTTTCACTGTTACACAAGGATTTTCATGTCATTGATCTGAGACATGAGATTTTACTTTTTATAAAGACTGACACTCTATCTACACTTTTCATTCTCCCACTCAGCTGGAAGTTGCCTGCATCTTATCACTTAGTAATTTGTCTCATAAAGTTGTATCTGTTTTACAGGGACAATTTTTCCTACTAGTTAACCTGGTGTCATTGATTGATACAGAAAGTACAATTTCTGTATAGGTCAAGAAAAGGAGGAGAAATTTCAGTGAGCAGACTACTTTGTAGCTCACACTGTCATTTAAAAAATAGAGGTGCTACCATTTCCTCAAGATAGAAAACAGAAAAAATGCAATTGTAATTTTTGCAGTGAAATTACAGGATTCAAAATAGTTTTATAGTTGTGAATAGCATATTTTGTTCAGACAAAGAGTTGTACCTATCCACGAGTAGTTTTGCACTCTTATGTCAGTTCTAATATTAACAAAAACAAAAAGTGATGCTACAGGTAGATACTGTTGAAGGCAGTGTCCCAAGCTGTTGTATCGTGGCGTTTCTGGTTACTTAAGAGCACAAGATTGTAACAGGTCAAGAGTGGCGCTTAAAGCTGTGGCCAATGGCTCAATGCCCAGATCAAGACCAGTGATGAGTGGTGTTCCACAAGGGTTGGTAGTGGACCAGCACTGTTTATTATCTTTGTTGGGGACATGGACAGCAGGGTCTAGTGCACCCTCTGAAAAATTTCCAAGGACACCAAGCTGGGTGGTGCAGTTGACACACTTGAGGAAAGGCAGGCCCCAGAGAGACTTTAACAAGCTTTAGAGTTGGACCTACTAGAACATCATGTAGTTCAACAAGGCTGAGGGCAAGAAACTGCACATGGGCTGGCACAATCAATCTGGCACAACTAAAGGCTGGGAAGAGACTGGATTGAGAGCAGCACTGAGGAGAGGGACGTGGGGGTGTTGGTTGGTGTAAAGTCCAGTATGAGCCAGCATTATACATATGCATCCTAGAAACCCAACTGTACGTGAGCTGCATCAAAAACTATGTGACCAGTAGGAAAGGGAGGTGGTTCTTTCAGGTTTTCTCTGCTCTTGTGGGACTCCCATCTGGATTAACGTGTCCAGCTCTAGGGTCCTCAGTACAAGAAAGATATTGGGGTCATGGAGACAGTCCAAAGGAGAGCCATAAAAATGATCACAGGCTGGTGCACCTCTTCTATGAAGACAGGCTGACAGAGTTGAGCTTGTTCAGCTTGTTGAAGAGAAGGCTTAGGGAAGATCTTATTGCTGCCTTCCAGTATGTGAAGGGAGCCTCTGAGAAAGCTGGAGAGGGACTCTTAACCAGGGAGTGTAGTGATAGGGCAAGGATTAATGGGGTTTTTTTGAGCAACCTGGTCTAATGGAGGATGTCCCTCTCCATGACAGAGGAGTTGGAAAAGATCTTTGAGGTCTCTTCCAACCCAAGCCATTCTGTCTCTATGATTCACTTACCCTGCCTGTCTCTGGAAGAGAGCGTTGCTGAATTGCCAGAGAAATTTGTTTGACAAAGTTAAACAAACAGACAAACAAACAAAAAGCAAACAAACAAACAAACAAAAAAAGATAAATAGGCCCTCTTAAGGAGTTATTCAAGTAGGGACTAGATGATCCTGAGTACCCGGGCAGTGGGTGGGATTGGCTGTGGGTGTATGGGATTGGGTGACTGAGTTTGTGTTTTACTTCAGGAAAATACGATTTGGGCAACTGAGGCACATGGTTGCACTGAGTCCTATTTTAGAATTCCATCACTTATATCCTGAAAATATGTATTTCTACTTTCTGATTATAAAAGTGTTCTAGTTAATTCCAATGTATGTTCTGAATTTGTACTGTTGTTTAACAGAGCTTGGTGGACATTTTGCACTATTTTGTCTCATTTTGTTTAAGTTTGTAGTCTTTATATGATACAACATAGTTCAACAGTTAAACTACACATGTATTTTTTTACATGTTTTAAACATGACACTTGATAGCATTTTTTTGGCACTTATTCTTAGTTTGAAGGAACAATGAGACTATGGTTCTGTAATTCATCTTTATTCGTGTAAGATGTGACTGAAACATATTGCTTCACAGACATGTCTTTCTCAGTCTAAAAGACTCTTGTCTATTTAATTATTCTCTGTACAGAAGACAATCAAATCTTTGATCTTCCCTGTTACCGTTCTCATGATCCTCTCTAGTTCTTGCTCTTTCCTGTCTGAGATTAAGGGATCAGAACTGGGCTGGAAAAGATATTGGGAAAATAAAGAAGTTTATCATATCTTGCAGTCACTGTTAATTGTCTGTCTACACTAAACTTTGATTTTAACAGCTGGCATTCAGGAACCTATGTGTCTTCTAAAGTGAAGTAGTGTCACAGTGCTACCTCCAATCTGGAAAAAAGAAAAACTATAAATCATGAACTTACTCCATTATTGGTAGGCCAGAATATTTCAGATAAATTGATTATTTGAATAAGAAGATTTGCAAGAAAATACAGCTAAATCCTTTTTCTGTTTTGATTGTTTGGTTTGGGTTTTAACTTTTTTTCATGAAGTTTACAGAAAACCTAGTAAGAAACTCACTGCTACAGGCAATGAAATACCCCATGTTTCTAAGAGAAATGCAGCCTTTTCCTACAATTTTCCTATTACATGTTGTACATGTCTGGTGTCAGCCACCAGAATGTTATCAAATAACAATCTCAAGGTAGGTGAACAACTGTATCCTGGCTATTCTAGTTGCAACTTAGGAAACAAAACAAGACAAATTATTTATCTGCCATTCCACATTTTGCTGGGGCTACATTATCTGCTTCAAGGCAAGCAGCAAATTCTGGAACATTACAGAAGGAAAGATATTTTGCCATCAATCACTATGACATTTGAGATAACTAGAGGAAGTGCAGAAGTCATAGGGCTTTAATCATTTCCTAGTAGACAACAGAGGTTTTAGTTTTAATATATCCATTCACTAAAGATATTCAGCTGGTTAAAATGCGGAACACAAAAAACACTAATAATTTAAGTTTTAAAAAAACAAAGCACTGAGCTTTTACTCTTCGGCAACCAAGAACCTATCAAATTCCTCTTACTGAACTGTAAATAACCATTCATACACTGTATGGAAATGTGGTAAGCTAGTGTTGAAACTGGAATATATCAAAATGCATCCCTAGCGTTTGTTTATACAAATTTAGATGTGTATTTAAACTAAAGACAAATGCTTTTTAAAATGATCTGCAGTTTTCATTGCTAATTACAATTTTTTGCCTGCATTAATGAAAGAGAATTATCATTATTTTCTCAATTTCAATAACTGGTCACCTTCTGCTAATAGAATAAAGATCAGTCATTGCTATCTGCTGCAGAAATTATTCAGAGGTGTTCACATCCTTGCTTGGTTTTATAAAGGCTCCCAGGCAACCACTTGGATCTCACAATCTCTCTGAACGATAATACTAAAAACTGCCATCACTTTTCTAAGAAAATGTTCAAACTCTTAGCAGCCTAAAACTCATCATAGATTCTGTTGCAAATTCTTTGGGAAGAAATAGGGAGGTGGCCAACAATATTTTTATCTCCCTAATTCACATTAGAGATTGCCAGTAAATATATTTTTGTGAAATATTCCATAGAAATATTTTTGTTCTGCTTTTATAGATTTTGTATTGTGATTTTTTTCATGTCTTAGACGAAAATTTCAAGAGACACGTTTTCAAGTCTGTTCTTTGTGCACTTACAAAAATCTGAAATACAGTTGATGAGCGCTGATTTTATTAGACACATACTGCTTTTAGAATTCTTTGAAAATTCATGTTTTATTTAAAGATCTTATATTTTAAAGTATATTAAGGAACCAGTAATCTGAAGACTGGTAACAATACTGGAAGAAATATATAAACTTATAACTATTTTCCTAGGTCACATGAAAAATTTGTAGTACCTACCTTACTGGTTCACATTATGGATCAAAAGTTGGGATTGATTTATGAATGGAATACCATGTAGATCATGTATAATATGCTTTTCATATCTGCAAATAAAAAATATACAAAATGCTATTAAAAATGTGTGAAGTACATAAGTAGATTTAATTTCATATTATAATACTGAACGCAGAAATTGAGTCACATTGTATGCTTTATGATTTTTCTAATAGAGGCATAGTGACATTCTTGATGAGACCTTTAACGAGTAGCATGCTTTCCATCCTCTATTGATTTCGGAAGAATATTACTGAAAAGATAAATTCTTTAACAGAAAGAGTTGCTTCTCTTTGCATTTCTATCACTTGAATCCACAACCTTTTTTTCTTCAAAATAAGATGGCAAATAACATCTTTATGTTGAAGAGGATAAGTTAGAAAATTTTATGAAAACATCCATGTGAATGCACCAAGGTAAACTTTATGTCCAGATATGTTTACAAATCTTTCAGCTACTGTTATAAACATGCAATGGTTTACACTAAGTATATCCTCCTATACAATCTCTTTCATTTTGTGATAAGGACAAGTTGCACTTCAGTAATTTAAATCTTAGAACATGCTGATCACGCTGACCACAACAACAATGAAGTAAGGATAAAAACAGAAATTCCAAAAGAAAAGAAACAAAAGATAAACAAAAAATATTAAAAAATTAATTATTCATTGTATTTTACACATCTATCTATTTTATCTTATTTGGATGGTAAAATATTAGTGAATAGTTCATAATATGTTCCTAATATATAGTAAAATTCAACTGTAGCTTAGTTCAATCAATTTTTTCAAACTGAGACATACAAGGCAAATATGATAATTTTCTATTAAAACATCAACAGCTTACATGTTAACAGTGACTTTAAGAACCTTATTGTTGATACCAAATGTGAGCTGTTTTACAGGCCATTTTGGAGATCAGAGTTTTATAACCCTGTAAGATGTTTAAATTTTAATGTGAATTTCCTGCATTATAGGTGTGCAAGAGAAGAGGGCTGGAGGGTTCTGAAATTTTGAACAAAAAAATTTTAGCTTAGGAAATTGAACTTTGACAGATTTATTTTTGGTTATTATATACACTTCATTGTTTACTAAAATATAGGGTAGGAAAAATATATATATACACCTCTATTGGTATGTCCTGAGAAAACATAAAATGTATTTCCAGGAAAATATTTCTTTAAAATAGAAGGGAAATTGTGATTAAAACTTAGTTTATCTGTTTTCTTTTAAGTTTCGTTTGTGAGGAATAAAATATTATTTTGTTTTGGAGCCAAGACCAGATTGGGACATAATACAGTTCATAGTCCTGAACGGCTTTACTAGGTACTTTAAATAAACTAGATAGCTCATTAATTCCAGTTTGACTATTATAAGATAAATACTTGTGGAAGTAATTTTCTCCATTTTAAGGATTGCATATAGCAGTAGAATAATTTCCCTGAAATTTTATTGATATAAGTTGCATAGAATCTATAAACATATCGCAGTTTGAAGACAGCTGGG
Organism: Heliornis fulica; assembly: GCA_013399135.1. NCBI lineage: Eukaryota > Metazoa > Chordata > Aves > Gruiformes > Heliornithidae > Heliornis > Heliornis fulica. The sequence goes on along the minus strand of VXBZ01009568.1, from coordinate 253,441 downwards.
AATATGTTTTGTCTTAAGAAGATTTAAGTAATTTTTGATGAGTTATTCATAGAGAAAAACAATTTCATATTTTTTGCAAAGTTATCATGGTTTCCCAGAATTTTAAGGAACTTTGTCTGTCTTGTAACGCACCTTCGTCATGGTATTATCAGCCTAGAACACAATATAAAACATTTTTTAGCTTAACTGATGTGATTTAGGAAAACATATGCAAAGTAGTCTTCAAAAATCAATTATACAGTAGTATAATACTGGTTTTGAAATATTAATAAAGGTCCTAAGAGACAGATCAGTTAATTTTGCTCCAAATATAGTAAATTTATCCTCATGTATTATACATTGTTTAAATTTGTGTAATATAAATAATACATAGTAGCTAATAATTTATTTATAAGAAATAAACATAATTTCATTTTCTTTTGTAGTTTTAAGCTACATTGTTATTCATGTACTTCAGTTATGCCAATTAGCTATGCTTGCTAAGTGTAATAAGTAATATGAGTAAAAGACAAAATTATTTCAAGGAATCTTTAAGATCTGTCAAGGATATTATGAACCATAATAATGCTTTACTTAATCAAAACAATAATGTATTTCTGTGATATTTCAGGAGCAGATTCTGTATTCACATCCTCAATAAAAGCAAATATACATATATGTGCACACACTAGACAAAAAAAGCCCCCCAAACCCATCTTAATATGAAAAAATGAAAATATGAAATGGAAGGTTTAGTTAGGAGAGAAATCCAAACTATCTTTGGTTAAGCATTTTGTTTAAAGATGCTCCCTGTGCAATGAATAAAGTGCTTATGTATGGATGAATTTTCTAAATTTTTTGTATCTTTGTTTAAATACTATTAAAAAGTAACTTTTAAAATGATATTTTACTAACTGTTCTTTTATTTATGCAGAAAAAATGCTGAGTCTATAAGAGTTTGTACATGGTAAGAGTTTTGTGTAAAAAGGCTTGGTGTATATATACATACCAGTATATTTGTTCCACTTTTCTTCAGATATATATAAATTCCATACATCGAGTGTGAACAGATTATCATCATAATTTCTGTACATGAAAAACTGATCAGGAATATTCTATGCCTAGAGTTGAGGTTATAAACAGGTCTTAAAGCAAGTAACTATGATAGGTAATATGAAAAAAATCCTAGTGAGGCATGCCCTTATCGTTACCAACTGATTTCAGCACATCACCAGCACATACAGTTAGAATTTTGTACAGTTCCAAAGGGGAGTTTGTGACTTTCAGTCAAAACTCCATTTTTCTGATACTCTCAGGTGTACATTCTTTTTTTTCTTTTTTTTTTTTTAATATGGCCCTAACTTTGGCCATTCAGGAAAGCAGCAGGAACAGAAGTAAAACAAATATCATCATAACACTAAAAAAAATCCTAACCCATAAAATAATTAACTCCTTAAAAGGCATAGAACATTTAGGGAGGTATAATACTTATAGAATCATATAGAATCATAGAATTTTAAGGCTGGAAATGAACCCTAAGATCATCTGGTCCAACCATTAGCCCACCACCACCAAGTCTACCCTTAGACCATATCCTCAAGCACTGCATCTACCCGTCTTTTAAACACCTCAAGAGATGGGGACTCAACCACCTCCCTGGGTAGACTGTTCCAGTGCTTGATGACTCTCTCAGTAAAGAAGTTCTTTCTAATATCCAACCTAAATTTTCCCTGGCGCAGCTTGAGGCCATTACCTCGAGTTCTGTCGCCTGTTACTGGGGAGAAGAGACCAACCCCCACCTCACTGCAACCTCCTTTCAGGTAGTTGTAGAGAGCAATAAGGTCTCCCCTCAGTCTCCTCTTTTCCAAACTAAACAACCCCAGCTCCCTCAGCCGCTCCTCGTAGGGCCTGTTCTCCAGACCCTTCACCATCCTCGTTGCCCTTCTCTGGACACGCTCCAGAACCTCAACATCCTTCTTGAAGTGAGGGGCCCAAAACTGAACACAGTACTCGAGGTGAGGCCTCACCAGTGCAGAATACAGGGGGATTATCACCTCCCTGGTCCTGCTGGCCACACCGTTCCTGATACAAGCCAGGATGCCATTGGCCCTCTTGGCCACCTGGGCACACTGCTGGCTCATGTTTAGGCGGCTGTCAACCAACACCCCCAGGTCCCTTTCCGCCAGGCTGCTCTCCAGCCACTCCTGCCCAAGCCTGTAACGTTGCCTGGGGTTGTTGCGACCAAAGTGCAGGACCCGGCATTTGGCCTTGTTGAACGTCATATTGTTGGCCCCAGCCCAACAATCCAGCCTGTCCAGATCCCTCTGCAGGGCCTTCCTACCCTCCAGCAGATCGACACTCCCACCCAATTTGGTGTCATCTGCAAACTTACTGAGGGTGCATTCAATCCCCTCGTCCAGATCATCTATGAAGATGTTGAACAGAACTGGTCCCAACACCGAGCCCTGGGGAACACCACTGGTGACCGGTCACCAGCTGGATTTGGCTCCATTCACCACCACTCTCTGGGCTCGGCCATCCAGCCAATTTTTAACCCAGCGCAGAGTGCACTTGTCCAAGCCGTGAGCAGCCAGCTTCTGCAGGAGAATGCTGTGGGAGACGGTGTCAAAGGCCTTGCTGAAGTCCAAGTAGACAACATCTACAGCCTTCCCCTCAACCACCAAACGGGTCACCTTGTCATAAAAGGAGACCAGGTTAGTGAAGCAGGACCTTCATGAACCCGTGCTGGCTGAGCCTGATCCCCTGGTTGTCCTGCACCTGCCGCATGATGGCACTCAGGATGATCTGTTCCATGATCTTCCCCGGCACCGAGGTCAGGCTGACAGGCCTGTAGTTTCCCGGATCCTCCTTCCGACCCTTCTTATAGCTTCCTAATGAAAAAAAAAGAAAGCACGATTAGCTATGCCATAAAAGGTTCATGAAGAATCTACATCCCATCTTGTCATATTACTCATTTAAAATGATGGCTCAATATGTCCTTTAGAAGGATCAGAAAAAGCTGCCTACTTGTACATGGGGGTTTTAAAGTGTTATACCAAATCGTTTTATTTCCACCACACCAGATGTTGTTTGCTTTGCTGTTATTAGACCTAACACTGTCAACCTTAAATCATTTAATATCACCAGTTTAACATTCATTTTAGTAACACACACACACACAAATAAAGCAAGCACAGATGTTCAGTGCAAGTACCTCTTTGCCTACAGCCTGTTTTTGCCTAGAGCCTCCTTGTGCATGTCTTCCTTAAAAATAGGAAAAAAACAGTCAGAACATCAGTCTTCATTGGCATTAGCTGTTTCTTAGTTTAACTTCATTAAAGTAATAGTTTAAATGGTTCTGACTTCTCTGCTTTGCAATGTGACAGCTGGACAACCTGCAATTACTCTCCAAATCTGGATCTGTAAATCTTACACTTCCAAAGTCCAACAAGATTCCTTTCAATACTGTAAGAAAGTGTGGTGGTTTGACCCTGGCTGAAGGCCAGACTCCCACCAAAGTTGCTCTATCACTCCCCTCTTAGATGGACAGAGGAGAAAATACATGTTGAGAAGCTTCAGAGTCGAGATAGGGACATGGAAAGATCATTCTGCAATTAGCATCATGGGCAAAATAGACTCAACACAGAAGAAAAGCAAGAAAATCTGATTTATTACACTACAGAAACCAGAGTTGGATAAACAGCTCTTAAAACACCACCCTCCCACCTCTCCCTTCTTAGCACACTTCACTCTATTCGTGATGTTTCTCTTCCCCAGGATGACACGGTGGAAAGGATGGGGAAAATAGGGAATGGAGGCTTCAGTCTTTGGCCAGTTCCTCATCAGTTGTTCTCCTTCTTGGGGGGGCAGCATTTCTCACACTCTTTCCCTGTGCCAGCGTTGTGTCCCACTCAACGGGAGACAGCCCTCCATTCTATCTCTAAAATGTGATTCCCAGAGGGGCTATGACTGGTGCTGAATGGCCCAGCCGGCCTTGTTGACAACAGGATTTTTGAAGTTTGGCCTTGGAACCACAGCTAGTATTTGCTTTGTTGGACCCTTAAACTTTCTAACTGCTTCTTAAAGAAGCCATGTTGCAAACCCACGACAAAAAAGCCACATTACAAATCCACCACACATAGCTACAACATTACTCACAAAACCAAATGCTAATTCATGGCATACATATGTAGAAACAACTGGGGTAACTGTCTGGCTTTTCACAAGCTGTATTTCACAGATCAGTGTGGGGAAAAGATGTTGTTAAAGGTAACATGATGAGGCATGAAATAAGAAAAGTATTAGTGGATTAAGTAAAATTTTATCTGTTACTTGAAGCCTGGCTATTACAGCCATTAGTCTTAAAAATCTGACAAAGACCTTGTCAATTATTGATGCTGATAGTGATTTAGTGGTAGATTGACAACTTTTATTCTAAACTTTCTAACAGAAGAAAAAAATCTTCTCTTCTTAAAAATGGCAGTAAAAATGGAATACCTTTTTTTTCATAGAGAGTGTTAGCACACTTCAAAAATTTGAAAGCTTAAAAGAGAGCACAATTGTTCTCATGGTATTCTCTGTAAATTACAAGACAGATTGTGTCTGGAATTACACATATATTAGAGAGGAAAGATCAGGGAAGGAGTCATGTTGGCATTAAGGTATGCAGACAGGCTATTCCCATGCCCTGAAGGTTGATAACAGAACAGAACATAAAAAAATTTCAGCACATGAAATGAGAATTTTCTGGAAAGAACAAATCAAAGAGTGAGAAGTTCATGAAAACAGTTTTCAGCATAAGTACCATGAAGGTGAGGAACAGCTGAATTTCACTGATAGGTAAGGGAAAGTTGGCCAAGTATCATGGATAATTGGAGTTGCACAGCACCCAGGTAACCACATCAGAAATAATATCAATGTCTGAGATTATATCTGTAACTTTATCAGAAAGAGCAAATTTGGGCACAGAGGGAGCAAAACTGGAACCAATAGTAAGAAAGTAATTAAGGGGCAGATTTTTATCTGGGAGGGGACATAGACAAAGGAGAGACAATGAGTGTGGAAAGAGCAAGCACAGGAAAATGGAGGTGAATGGGGATAAAAGGGGCTGCTGGGTGTAAGCAAGCTGCTGGTCAGTACACTTGCCTAACAGTTGTACACCTGATCACTGCAAACTATCCTACCTCTTTAGTAAGGTCTGTCAAGAGGGGTGTGTGTATGTGTGCATATGTGTAACTACTCAGAAACTGTAAACTAGCAGAGCAGAAGGAACAAGACTGGTCCATTTAGTGACTCGGGATTGCTGTTTCTGCATATGTGGATGTTGAAAAAGACATAGCGCTCTGTCCATATTGATCTGTGTGGCTGGTTGGACAAGGGTGTCTAAGATCTGTATCTTAGTAATTTGTGCTTGACTTTGTTGCTAATCAGATGTAGACACTGATGACTAGACAAGCCAACCCTGGGTGTCCTGCCCTCCTAAAACTACACCAGGGATGAGAAAGTAGAACCTCCATTGGTCCCAAAGACCAAGCTATTGCTTCCCTTGGAAGTGAGTTTGGTTTTGTTTTTTTTAATTATGAAAACATCAAGAGTAATACCTTCTAATTCCTTTTAAAAAATCAAGACCAGTAACACCTTAAAAAGGAAATACCTATTGACAGGTGTATGTCAACATGTTTTATATTCTTTTCTTCCAGTAGCTGCTCCACCGAATCTCACAAATTTCAGATTCAGTCTTCACAAGGAGCAAAATTCTTTGTGTCTCTTTCATAAGCCATCTAGTGATATGTAAAAGTTGATCATCCAATCCTTCTACACTGTCAGTTTATCACTTTTAAGGAAATTAGGATTTCACATGACAGAGTTTTAATTACTTCACTTTTCCTGTAAAAAAAAAAAGTATAAAAATACCATGTTATATTTATAGATTTTAAATAGATCTACTGCTGTTTATTCTCAATAGCAAAACAATACCCACACTGTGCTCTATGCTGGAAAGCTTGTGTATAGGTAGCACATGAAAATAATGGAAAAATTAAAATCATTCATAAAAGACAAGTGAATGCAATTATAAATAAGATCATATTTAAATAAACTATTTGAAAGTTCCTTCTGATATCACGTAAACTGAAATACAGGGAAGAACCCTCATATGCAGAAGTGCTTCTAAACTGAGCAATATGAGTCAGGCCAAGATAGAGTGGGAAATCAGCAATCCTTAAAAAAGAAAGATTTTGAATGATGACAGGAACTTCCTAATTACTACACAGCTAGAAAGATATAGAGAGATGTTATTTCTTTGGGGAGGTGGGGGAGGTTTTTTGGTTGGGGTTTCTATTTATTTATTTTAAGATTTCATGTACTTTTATTCCTGTTAACTCTTTTTGTAAAATGTTTTGTAGAGATTGGTTTGCTATTTAGAACATATTCTGCAGCACTAAGTACAAGAGCATATATTTTGAACATGTCAGGAGGAATAAAATTGAACTGGCATATGACTACTTATACACATCCTTCGCTCTCTTTCAGAATCTATATTTGTAATAGGATAATAATAGGAACTGAGAAAATTAATACTTTCACATCTTTCTTTAGTCTGGTTTCTGTTTTTAAGAGTGGATTAGAATGTGCAATTATATGAGGTCCTGTTTTTTCTGGAATTCTTGAATGGGTTTAGGTTTATTTCATATGTATCAAAAGTATGAGCTAAAATTAGTAGATAGAAGTGTAAATACCCATTCTGGATATTAAATAGTAAGAAAACAGACTTACTTATGAAAAGTAACTAATTACAAAGACAAATCTGTGCTAGATTTCTCTCATGACTCCAAATAATCCCCCTGTTGCTGGAGAGAGCAAGGTCTAGTATTTGGATATGTTCAGGCAAAGACAATTTCATGTTGGCATTTCACATCCTAGATAAATGATAGGGCATTAAGACAAAACAGGGTTTATTATGGTGGCTGTATTTTATGAGTAAAACCACTCATGTATTTAATACTCAGAAAGTTTGTATGTTCCGTCTGTAAATAGTATCTCTGATAAAATGGAGGGCAGTCTAGATGTAACAAAGAGATCCTTAGGATCCTTAATGGATCCAAGTCTCTGTTAAGTTACATCCTTTTTGTTGTGTCCCTTGTTTTATTTTTGCTAGTTGGAAGACTAGGTCTGTGATTTCTGTATTTCATATACAAAAATTACAGGTATTCCTCAAGGAAGAGGTTCTGAAAAGAAGTATAAAGGTGGATTTTAAACACTGGGCATAACACTTCTATGTAGAACTAGGCTGTTTATGCACATGTTGAAAGTGAAGTGCCTAAAATTCAGCATCTATATATAGATACATAAAGTACTATCTGTGGAAAGCCTGGAAGAATGCCAATAAACACAGAATGAAAAGGGAAGATAAACACATTATGAAGACTCAAAAACTGCCTCTTACGAGCTGTCAAACACAACCATCACAGTTGTTGGACAGAACCCCTTGCAGTAAGAGAAGTTTTCAGAGTTCAATATTCTCTAAAAACTCCCGTAATCCACTCAGACATCTACATTACAGAATATAGCCTACATGAAAGATTATGTTGATGAAAAAGCAAACTTGTGGAAAAGATGAAATATGGACTGTAATTCTCAGGAGTGAGGTTTGACATGTCTGCTTTTACTACTTGTAGCCACTCAACAGTTTTAACTAGAACCAGCCACATACATACCATCCTATACATCCATTCTGTTACATGTGCCAGTCCCATTTCTCCCTCTCTGTCATCTTTTTAAAGACAGACATTCTCTCCAGTGTATTCAGGATTGGAATATACACGGGAGATGGAGGGAGACCGCTATGGACTCGGTAAGCCTTCTTCATTTAAGGGACACAGGAGAAGGAACTGGGAGGAAACAGGAAGAGTCTGAAATAGAGTCCCTTTTTTTATTTCCCTAATATATTTTAAAACTGCCAAAAACAGTATCACTGCCATAGTCCCTTAATGGGTTGAAGAATGTAGAAGCCTTCAAAGTCTGAAGTTGATATTTTATTCATGATAATCAGAAACAGAGTACTGTGTTATCGTATTTGTAGAATAAGGATAAATTGAAACGATCCATTTGTCATTCTGCCTTGAAATGAAATATCCATGTTTGAAAAATAGGGACAATGATTCACATAAAAGAACCAATGTTTTGTAGAGAGATGTAATCTTAGTGCAACAGAGGATAAAAATATAGACAAAAAGAATTGCAGAAACCCTTTGGTCAACTGTGTGGGTGTATAGTGTAAACTGACATTTTTTTCAGCAATCATTAACCATTTTAGAGGTAGTCAGTCAAGCAAATTATCTAGAGGCAACTCTAGTTTCTCATAAATCCTAAAGAACCTGAAAGATCCTTATTATCTGAGGGGCTTCAGACTCCTGTTTTTTTTTATACAGATGGTGAATTATTTTGTGTGTCTATTTCTGATGCTGCTGGCATCTTTCATGGCTTCAAAAGACAGATTTTACAGCATTTTATTTTTGTATCTGTAGAAGGCAAAGGCCTGGTGTTGTTGACCTGGATTAATTAATTCCTGATTCTAACTTAGGCTTCCTGTAGAACCCCATGACGCACTTAGACTAATTGTATCTCAATTTTCTACTGATAAAATAAGCAAATCAATGAGGTTTTCCTTCTTTTCTCTATTCAGAATAAAACTTTAAAAAAAAAAAAAAATCTTTGTGTTCATTTGTCTGACCCTGTTGAAAAGTTTTATTTTTGCAATTATACAACTTTTCAGATAAGAACACCAAACAAGAAAAGCCTTTTTCATTTTGGGAGACTTCTATGATAAACCTCTGGAGAAAGCTCATAACTGCAAGTCTACATTCATCTGAAGGGTAGAAGGAGGACAGGCAATTGAAGGTGAAGTCACTGAAATTTTCAGCACAAACATATGAATTAAATATTACAAGGACAAGAAATGTTAGAAAAGACTTGTGAGGAAAAAATCACTTAATTTTGCTTCTTCATTAAATTACAAGTATAAAAAAAACCCAAACAAAAAACAGTATGAGGTTTAAGTTGGCTATATTCTCTTAAATTCTGTGTCTATTGATTAAAATCTGATTTTTATTTTCCGTATACATTAGACGTTTTGCACTTTTAAGTGTATTTTCTAGAGACTTAGACTTACTGCCCAAAATTTGCAGTCTACTCTAGTTCATTGTAAACAGGGGACCACATTGCTAAATTACCTTACTTGAAGCTGGGCCAAGCTCATCTAAAAGATTTACAAAACCAATTAAAACTTTTAGCAAGCTCTCTTGATTTTTTTCTCCTCTTGTACTTTAGTGCATTCCAATACATAACATATCTTCATAAGCAAGACAGTAAGCCATACAGGTCATTTATCTCTGTTTAGACTGTGAGTGCTTTACTTCATTTAGTCCCCTATGTCTAGCACTACCAGAGACAGTTTATGCTGGATTAAATTACCACTTAACATCCTCTGACTCTCTTGCTTTTCTGTAATTATGGAATATTCCAACATTTTTTTACTGAAAGGTTCAACATTTAGAGGCAAATCCTTTTCTATTTTGCCTGTTTTCTAATATAAGTGAGCGATAGTTCTATTGAGGATATCTCCAAATTGTCCTTGTTTAATCACTTCTGATGCCATGCCAATATCATCTAATAGAGATAGGAGCATGCTAAGAACTAAAAATACTTCCATAGCTTTTTTTATAGATTATAATTAATTTTTTGTATTATATACCAGTTTGCTATGTCACCCTTTTCTCCTTATCAAGTATCTGGCTGCCAAATCAGAGACTTCTGCCATTCAGTATACGTTTTAGTATCCCTTTTTACTTTCTTAAAATTCTGCTCTCACATCAGATTTGATCCTTTTCCCACCTGAGTGACTTATAATCTTGCGAACTACATAAAATTGGCCTCTTTGCCACATAAACTGTTCCTCTTAGAAACACTTACTTTCTCAAGAACTGTAGTCCTCCCTCATTTTTTCCTCCAGTTTTATTTCTATATTTATCAAAAGATTATTTTTTCTTAGAATAAATTATAGCATAGCAGTTTCTGAGTCCAACAACCCAGTAGATATGAAGCTGGTATAGCTCCATGTCAAACATTCCAGATAGGACCTCATACACGCACTACTCACACACGACCAGCCACACTGATTAATACAGACAGAAAATATGGAGCAGTTATACTAATATGAAAGGCAAAGATTTCCTAATCCTATTACTTCACTACAGCTCATCAGGATGGAAGACAACTAGTGGATACAAAAAGATATCCCAGTACTTAGTGCAGACCTATGGTCTCCCCAGATCCTCCATCTCTTCAGTAGCAATTTTGGACAATTAGATCTTCCTATAGCCAATTTCAGGCAAGCTCTTTACAGGATTCATCTCTCTAACCTCCAATTTCTGTTCTACCTAGCTCCTAGATCTTTTGTTATAATTGCTGCTACTCTAGCTTGATATTTACTAGCATCACATACACACAGAGCAGGAGCAACTTCCTCAAGGAAAATAGCTAGAACAGAGTTTGATATGAAGATAGGATAGACTTATAGATAGACCATATTAGGAGTGGGAGTCAGCCAGAAGAGCAGCTTTATTACTCTTAACAACCCTTCATTCCCTTTTCTTCTGCTTTCCCATGCAATTTCCTCCTAATTAATCTTTCTCCCTCCTTTAATATATCTTTAATCCTTCCCCTAAACAGCTCACAATACATTTATCACATCCCAGAAACTCCTTAGAAGTCCCATTATAAGTTTACATGGTCGCAAAATAATAAACCCCTTGTATCTTTTAATGAATGCTGTACCTTTGTAGGGATTAATACACACACACACACACACACCCCTCCCCCTCAATCTACAAATATCTCCCAGAAGAGCCTCTTTGGCTTAGCTCAGTGGATTTCACATCAAGAGCAACAAAAATTGTTTTGCTTTTGAGAATTATTTCAAAATCATGGCTTAGGACTAAACAATTCAAGAGTTCCCTCTCACTGATTGGGTTATCCAGGACCCTTGGCCTGATACTGTTTCTCTTATCTTTGCTGGGACATTGTGTTTATGGTGACTAACCTTTCGATTAATTTCAGTTTAAATAACACAACCTCAGTTGAAATAAATAATAATAAATAAATATCATAATAAATAAACTAAGAAACAAACAACTAGTAAAGTATACATTCAGTGAAAGTACATATACCACAAACTGCCAAAATGATTCATGCATGAATAATCTTTATTTATAAATACACCTGCAAGGCAGCATGCCAAAGTGGTAGCTTGTTAATAAAGCTAGTGACCTACTATAAAATAATGCCTAGATAGGATAGTCTGCACAGGAAGATATTTTAATCTCCATTCATTTATTATACAGTCTTCCAAACTGCAGTATCTGAGAAACTCAAAACTACACTTGTGGAGTATTATTCATTTTATGAATTTCATTGTTACTTTTCAAGTAGAGAAGTAAAAAAAGAAATAGATGAAGCCCATATCCAGAAAGTCTGCAGGCTATGTGTGCTGGCAAAAGCTATCCACACCTCCCCTTCCAGCTTTCCTGGACCCAAGCCTGAGAGCAAATTAACAGTTGTGGGCAATTTGCAGATTGGGACTCTGAAGGAAAACAGGGAGTTGAATCAAATTGACAGTGTAGAAAAATATAACCTGATGATCATGAAAGAACTCCATGATGAAGCAAAGAGAACATACTTTGCTTGACAGAACATATAGTGATATAGTCACAGGAAAATCATCTAGTTCATCCCTACTTTCTGTATGGACAGACTGGGAAAAAGTTCTGCTCACCTTTTAACACCAGTGTATCTGTGAAGCACTAAAGATATCCTTGTAACTTGTTATAGGTGCACACACTTGTATGTACCAACACAACATCATTAGGCATTCTAGTTACAGCTTTTCAAATCTTTTGGCAACAAATTTAGTCACTAATTAGAAAAAAATATATATATATTTTCAGTAGAATGAATAAAGCAAACTCAGAAAAAAAAATGTAGTTGACACCAAACCACAAACTGTGTATATTTAGATTTTGCTCTGTAAGTGGATTACCATTTCACTGTTTAAATATTTTAAAAATAATAAGATCACTTTTCTAAATAATATATCTTAGTTTAGAGCATATTTCACACTGTGTTGTAGCATATTTCCAGTGAAGCATTATTGACCATATTTTTTGTATAATCCCATTACTGCATGCTATGCGACTGACAAGACTAAGATTTAAAATCATCCTGATTTAAAACGCATGTATGTTCTACAGTTATTACACTCAGATCGCTTTTTGTATGCTTCCCACTCTGCCACATTAGTTTCACACACCATTACTCAATCAAAAACTGCCATTAAAAAAGTTACTATATTTAGCCCTGGGTCACTTAGATGGAGTTTTGGAACCCATGAATAAATGTCTTAATTTCAAGTACACAATGGATAGTTCAATAAAAGATTATTTATAAAATAATGAAAAAAAACAGTGAATCCCAATATTGCACTTAATTATGTGAACCAACAGCATATATTTTAAACAAACAATGCAGGAAGGTTTGTAGTCTCCATAAAAATTAGTCTGAAGAGCTTCCTGTGAAAAAAAAAAAATTAAGTCAGGAAAAGAAGCTGCTTTTCTTAAAAAAGGCACAGAGATGTCCAAGAAGCTATAGCAGCAAAATTATTTTATTAAAGCATGTTGATGGTCTAAATATCATACATCAGGAGTTTTCTCCCATTCTCTGCAGTGTCTCTGCTGTTACAGGTCTCAAGGACACAAGTAAAAATGATGAGATTATTTTATTCTTTTTAATATCTAGTTTAAAGCAAAGAATTGATGAGATAGCCTGAGGAAGGTGCATCCACTGTGCCTTTTCACATTCATAGCTGAGATTTGAATCAACACAAATTAGAAAAACTGTGTTTGAAAAAATTTCCTTTTTTTTTTCTTAATTTCCATTACCCCAATTTCCAGCATAATTACTATATGCCTGCAAAAATAATAGAGTTTTTAGTGCCACATACTTGCAGGAAACCAACAGTATGAAGCAAGTGGGCTGCCCTGTAAAAAATACTATCAAAAAAAAAGAAATCTCTTCTAAAAATAAAATTAAAAAATTTCTAGCTTCTTCAGTACAGAGTATGCAATTATGCTTTGCATGCTGAAAAACTGCAAATCAAACTATAACAGCAGGGGAGTGAAAGTTGGAGGCATAAACATAGGAAGAAATGTAAGAACTCAGCTGAGATTTAAAATGAAATTAAATTGATAGGTAGAGATATGTTGTTTCAGATGCCAATAGCAGCAGAAGAGAAAGCTTTTGCACCAGATTGTGCAGAAAGAGTGAGCGAAGCCAAAACTGCATGAGTAGGGGATAAAAGGAGCAGAATTTATGTATTAGAGAATATTTGTAAGTAACGTAGCTTGGTTTTGTACAAAGGTTTCATCTTTGAAAAAAGTCCCATATATAAAATAAAGTAATAAAGTGTTTATAAAAAGCTGAGGAAAATGTACTAAACATTCACAACAGTTTAAATCAAACCCCTGAAGTGTGTTTGAATAGTAGCATCATACAATGAATATGCCCAGTGGTTCCCTTTGAACCATAAAATGGTATATCAGCAAAATATCTCAAAGAAAATAGAAAACTCAACGTTCCTTGTGAACAGAATGTCATAAATCAGACCTTGGATGGATACTCACATCATACCTATGAAGAAACCTACAGCTGCAAAACATATTCTGCAAAAAGATCCTCTCCCTTCAGCAGTGTTGGAACCTTTTAGATAATTTCCCATTGGTCTTTTCCTTCCAGAACTATGGTCCAGAACCCAGAATTCATTTCCAAAAGTTTTTTTTTCCTATATGTGGCTATCCTTTTAAACATGATAACACAACAGAATGACAATTTTCAAACTAATTCAGCAGTGCACTCTCAGCTGCGCCCAGGACCAGCGCCGATTTAGCTGTCCATAGCTGGATCAGTTACTGTAGGAAAAAAAGTTAGGTTCCAATGTCATCCTAACTATGATAAAACACGCATGGGTTGTGGTTTTTGGTTTTTTTTTTTCCTCCAGTGCTTTTTTTCTCCTAAATCTCTACTACTAGTAGTGTCACATGCTAGCATAAAATGGCATGTGCAGATGGTTTATATATGAATATCCAGGGAACTCTGAAGTTACACTGAATCATGAGACTAACAGAAGTGTTTGGGATGTCTGTTACAGAAACAGATACCTACTTGGCTCCCAACTCTTGTCTGGGTTCAGAAAGAAAATATGTAACACTACAAATTCTTTCAAATCTTTTCTCTGCATTTTTCCTCCTTTTCCTCAACTCATCCAGTTTTTGTATTCCCCAGGTTCCTTATTGTAGTCAATACACCAAGTTTGTTTTCCATGAGAAAACTCTGAAAGTTAATAAATTTGCTTAATTTGCCTTTGCAGTGTAGGACAACTCAGTTTTCAATGAAAGTTCATTTTTAAACACATCTTAATTTTCATACAGAATGCTGGTGGACTTCATTACATTAAAAACAAGGAAACTACCCAAACCCAACACAAGCCAAGAAAATTGGAAGAAGGTTACATATGTCTAGAAATATGATTCTATAGCATTCGTTTTAATTGATGTCTAGTTATGAGAATTCAATAAAATGAACAAGAAACAGTCTTTTTATTTGTTATTTTTAAAAAGCTTTCACATTTAGCTAATTTTTTTTTATCCCCATAAGAAAACTGAAAGAAATTTTGACAGGCTTTAGACTGAAGAACAAGTGCACCTCGCATCTGTGGTCTGATTATTAGCTAAACATATGAAGAAGTGAGGAGATAAATAAACACATCATACTGTTACAAGATTTGATTTAACAGTTGACTTCATTTTCTACTTCCAATGAGACTGATAATAGTGCACCGTTTTACATCACTGACCTAAAAACTGGGATATAATCCACTGTTGTCATTAGCACATGTGCTGGCCATTGGGGCCTACCAGGTCCTCTGTAAGAAGAGATCCGGGCTTCCCCATGCTGCACATAGACCTTTCCAGCAGACAATCTGCAGGGCACGGCTGAGCCCCACAGTCAACTAAGAGGCCTTGTCTTGGTTTCTCACGGAATGTGCACCAGATTTTCAAAATATTTAATTGTGTGGACATTTAGATGCAGATACTATTGTCGATGCCTCTGTTATGGGCCTGTTTCAGACCATATCTCTGCTCTACAGTGCTTAAATGTAGCCCAGAAAACAAATCACAGGGCAAATGTTCATGACCAAATACACTTCCTAAGATTTTGTGTCATTGATTTCCCTGGAACAGGACTTTCATGTTTTCTTCTGTTTAAGTCACTGTCTACAGCAACTATAATGCATAGGTCAGTGTTTGTGTTGTGAGATGTCTCATTCATATTTTTCATCATCTTGCTAGTTAATAAACATTGATGCACTGACATGGTGCTTCTGTCAGCTGGTTTTATATTCTGTCCTATATTTTTATTTTACTAGGATAAAACTGAGTATATGCAGTATCAACATATACATGGCAAGAACCATTTACGAGAGAGAAATACATATTACCTATAGAATAAGTAATAGGCTTGATTACTGTGGAAAAAAAAGGATCCTATCCTCACACCATACTTGCATTTTCTTGCTCTCCTTCATGTAAGAACATTCAAATAATCATGATCCAGAACTTTTTACCATTTGAATGTATCAGCAGACAAAACAGATCTACTTTCCCATTGTCAAATATGCAAAGGACTGTGACTTGCAACCTCATCTCCAAAGCCCGACCTTCTCTGCCATCCCATATGTCAACGGACAGCTGGATATTCAGAGGTTAGGTGGGGCACTACTTTATGCAGAAACTAATTTATCAGCTTTGTATTAGGAAATTAGGTAAACATGGATTTTTGATCCTGGATTATACATGAATTAATACAGGACTTGGTAATAGAGGGAGCAGGTGAAGCTTTAAGAACACACAGCAGTACTGAGAGAAGGAAGAAGAAGGGGAGATGCACTGAAGGGATCCTTAGGAAGAAGAGCACCAAAAGGTATATTTCCTGCTGCTGCTATGATGACCTGTGGCAATATTTGTTGGTTTTAGTAGAAGACAAATCCTACTTATAGGTGTCTACTGTCTCACAGACACCTCTGATAGATCTTTCACAGAAAAGTGAAACAGTCACAGAATCACAGAATGTCAGGAGCTGGAAGGGACCTCAAAAGATCATCTAGTCCGTCCCCCTGCCTGAGCAGGATCACCTAAATTAGGTCACACAGGAATTCATTCAGGTGGGTTTTGAATGTCCCTGGAGAAGGAGACTCCACAACCTCTCTGGGTAGCCTGTTCCAGTGCTCCGTCACCCTCACAGTGAAAAAGTTCCTCCTTACATTCATTTCGAACTTCCTATGTTCCAGCTTGGACCCATTGCCCCTTGCCCTATCACTGGCCATCACTGAGAAGAGCCTGGATCTATCCTCCTGATAGTCACCTTTTACATATTTATAAACATTAATGAGGTCACACATCAGTTTCACAAACCTGCTTAGATTTCCAAGTATATGAGACTAGCAGAGCAGTAGCCAAAGTGTGTCTATTTGACAGACTACATTCACATCATGCACACCTGGAATATGTTTATTTTGCTGGAGTCTATCACCTGAAAGCATAGGAATGAAAAATAGAAAACCAAATAACAAAACCACATGAGAAAGAGGGTTTGATATTTCTCCACCTAAACTGGTACAGATATCAGAATTATCACATTTCAAGTTAAATAAGTTCTGTCCATAGATTTTGCATATCCTGTTTTAAATGGCTACTTTTTTGTTGTTGCTGTTTATGTGAGGCCAAATATTGCAGCTCCATGGTTAATATTTGTGTCTTTGAGATCTACTTCTACAGTTGGAAATATAATAGTTTTTCTGTAAGGAAAAAGAAAAGATAAATATTTTGGAAATGAAAAATACTAACTACATGACACATAACAAAAGAAAACCATTAAGGTTAAATCCAAGTAATTTGTGAAACAGTCCAAGGCATAAAGTATAAAATTGCTGTCAAGTAAATGGACTCCTAAAAGCCCCAAGTCATATTAAAGGGGTATAAATGATGAATTAAAAAATGTTTCTCAGCAGCTTATGCAGGTGATGCATAGTTCTACAGCAAGTATGTTCATTATTACAGCTTCTAAAACCAGTTTAGCATCTCAAGTCAGGGAGTGACACTGGCTGTAGTAAATTAAATTTATCTGTGCTCTAGATGAAACAACCATACATTATTTCAAATGATTTTATATATGTTTTTACACTATAAATCACTGAGTTTCTTGATTTCTTGCACATAAAATGAAAATGTTCAAAATGTGAACAGGAAACAGTGATACAAATACTAAGTAAAAGACTGAAGAAACTAACAGCAGAGGGAGGATAACCCTCTCATAGTCTTAAAAATAACTATTAATATAAATGTAGATCTGTGAAACTTTGTCCACATGGGCACATTAAAAATTCCAACACACACACACTTTCTCACATTTGTCCCTCTCTTCTCTCCATAAAATAAGCTCATAATAATATTGATTTTACTACACCAGCCCTCTGACCTTCCACATTCAGTGATGTGTGAAGGAGCATAGATTTTGACCAAAGGCAACCCATGTTATTCAGAGATGGTCATGTCTTCAGTAAATGATGAGGTATTTTACACCTTTTGCAGGAAGATGAAAAAAATCTCTCATATCTAAAGGCTTACTTCAAAAGCTGATGGTCTAACTGCCACACAATCCAACAGTGCATGTATGCGTACCTCAGGGAAATGTGCAGATATCTAAGAGAATTAAGGAATTGAGTCAGTGTCTAGAAGGCATAGGAGAGATGTTACTAATTAAATTATATCTTAAAATTCTGTACAGAGTATATTACTTTGTACTAGGATCTGATGAACAGATGCACTGAAATGAAGGAAGTCTCAATTTGGAGGCTTGGCAAATGTTGTATTTATAAAGTACTTGAAAATCCACTTGTATAACTACCTGATTTCTAAATACGACTCTGTCTTGTGGAGAAAGAATTGTAGTATCTTCTCCATGCCTTCAGCTGGTGTATTGAATACAACATGCGAGTTGAGACTTGTGGATTTCAAATTTACCAAAAATCTAATTCTAATAACAAATGAATTTGAAAGGGCAACAGTTTGGTTGTCAGACTGGATTTCTAAGGATTACATAAATACGAAAGTTTACTTTTTTACAAAACCAGAGAAGAGAAATATCTATTTCAACGATCAAAAGAAGGCATCGTAAAACACAGATTGAATTTCTGAATAAGCTGATACCACATTTAAAATAGTTTAAGTATCTCTGCTTATTAAAATATGTAAAGCAGTTAAGACCTAGTTAGTATGGTTGGAACAATTTCCTCAAACTTTAGTGTATTGCATGATAATTTAAAAAATAAATGAACTTCACTGAGTCTAACACATCACTTATAAAATTTAAGTTTTAAAAGGTCCTCCAGTGATCTAGTTCAGCCCCTTGAACTAATAAGGATCAAATTTTTATAGTCTTTCCTTGGCAAAAGTTTTATACTCTTTTGCATTTAATTTCCTTATATTAAAAAAGAAAAAAAAATAATGGCCAGAATAGCTTAGACTGAAGGCACACCTCAAATCCTAATTCAATCACAACTAATAAATAAGTGCTTAAGGAAAAAATAACATGAAAAGAACAGATGACTCACTTTAAAATTTTCAGCTGTGCGTTTCATCTCAGGAATTTCTGTATGTGGCCAGTCACTATGGATTTGATAACCGACAATGGGTTTCTCCTCCATGGGTTTATATAATAGCTCATCAACAACATTTTTCAGACACAAATCCTTGTTTTATAAAAAGAAAAGTGGGTGTTCCCTTGAACTTGACATATCAGTTTCATTTGTTCTTTAGTTCTTGCACCCAAAGAAACAATAAACTGTCTCTCCCCATAGAACTTTACTGAACCTCTCATGATTTGTAAACTTTTAGCATATCCCCCCTCTTTACAGATCATGGATCCCAGTTTATTGATCATTCCCAGTACAAAAGACATTCCATAACTTTGATCATCATGTTTTGTAATGTTTGTGAAGCATTCAGTACTGCAGGGATAATGACTGTAAAAAAAGCTATGAAGAAATAAATAATTCTGTCTTCAGGGCAGGATTTGAATAATCTTCAATGAACAAGGCTGGGTACAGACTATTAAACAAGATGAAGTCAAAAAAAAAGGGGAAACTCCACATTAATGAGAACTATCTGCCTCTAAACTGAATGAGGCAGGGATTTAGAGGATAGAAAAAGTATATCCTCATGTCATAAACCTAAAAAAAAGGTAACATGGGATTCACAAAAAATAATACATACAATTTTGTTTCTGGTGTTTCCATGATTCTGTGCGTTTGCCATTATGAGCTAAAAAATAGTCTTTAAACCTTTTTTACTATATCTAAAAGACTAAGAGAATAGTGTGTTCCAGCTTTGACAGAGATAAGCAGAAAGAAACACTGAAGAGCAGTGAGTTTCATCTGATAGTATTACAGAATGATTGCCCTTTGTGGCAGTCCGTGAAATAGTGATAAATATATATATATATATCACAGATTATAAATTTATTTAGAGGATGAGAATATTTTTTTCACATTGACAGATGGTCTTTCACTCTTGTTTCTCACTTCATTACTTATATATTTCAGTATAACAGTAACAGATAGGAGATCTAGAAGAAAAGACTGAGGATGATATGACGACTTTTGGCTGGGGAAGTGCCAGTGGGGGCAAAGAACTGTCAGAAGAGTGTGATGAAAACTGGGTTTGGACCTCAAAGGTAGCTCTAAAGGGTGTGAGAATGACTACTGGAAGAGGAGCATATTGTTAGGCCCATTTATAAAATGAACAGGAAAATACTGCAGAACCTGAATAACAGGTGTCTGAAATTCTTAAGTTTCATAAAAACTGGATTTTCAGCTAGATTTTCAAACTTGGGTGTCATGATTAAGCTTTTACATTCACATAAAAATGTTCTGGACTTTATAGATAGAAGTTATGTGCAAAGATTATGTTTTAAAGGCTTCTAGAAAATATAGGCCATAGTGATTCAATGTAGTAGTCAATCGGTTCTTGAAAAAGTGCAAATTATATACTTCCTTCTTTCTGAGAACATCAGATTATTTTTTTAAGTATGGCATTGAAGTTTTTGTTAAGTAAACAAAAATAGCTTGTCTGCAAATGTATTTTTTTCTCATTTAATCTACTTAAAACACAATGGCTTTTTTCCCCTTTTTGTTCTTTCTGTGCTTTGTTCACTATGGCAGTTTTGTTCCATTGTGACTCTCCTTAAAGGAATGATGTTTTTATTTCCCAGAGGCTGCAGATCTGAATGTACAATTTGGAGTTTTTTTCTGCAATTAAAATAAACAAGTTTTTTTGTTTGGTTTGTTCCAGCCCTCCACCCCCATGCCCCTCCATAGAAAAGGGATTGGATGTTTTTAAGATAATACTGAACTATTTTGATCACCTTTATATCATATGGATGATGAGGAATTTCAGAATTGTTTCTCAAAATGAGCTAACAAAAAGTGTTAAATAAGCTTAAGCATGGACAAATGTAAAATAACTTGTTAAGGAAAACATAACCTAAGCCATGCTTGTAAAAAAATACTGAACATATTACCCTCGTGAAAGAAGGTGCACCTCAGGGAAGAGGTCATGAAGACAGATTTTGAATTCCTCTGAAATCATCAACAGAATATACAATAACAACACAAAAGTAAAAAATAAATGTAAGGAGTGTATTGTGTCCAATTATCCATATAATGTCTGCAAATATTTCTTCCATATGGAGAAAATAAGGATGTTATTCATAAAATCTCTTTGTACAGGAATTTTTTGGATCTTGCTTTTTAATAAGGTTGTGAGGTAGACAATATCAGTGGGTTTAAAAAATATATTCCAGAGTTTTATGGACAATATGTCCACAAAGGTATTAAAAAGGAGAGTAAGTATCTACCACCCCTAAGTTCTGTGACTGCAGATGCTGGGAAATGAAAAAGCGAACATCCTGCATGGTATCACCAAGGCTTTTGTACCCTCCTTCAACATTTCCTGATGGTGTTGGAGGCACAGTCACAGGAGAGATAGACCACTGATCTGACACTCTGATATTTCTCACGTTTTCATTTTTTAAAAAAGCACTTCTGAAGTTGAATCTCAGCTATTCATTTGTAATCCATTTTCATTTTAAATATGTGGGTTCTAAGTTGCATTGGTAGAACCTAGAATTACTAGGGAGAAGAAAGTAGTTCTGGAAGTGATGCTGACAATATCTCTCCTGACAAAGAATTTTTATGTAGCATTTTTATCAGTAAAAAATTATTTTCATTATTTTTAGAATGCAAATAGCATTATTTAATTGTGGGTTTTTCCACAGATAACTGGGTTCTCTTGCGTAGCATCATGAGGTATTTCAGAGACTGTTCAGTTTCTGTAGACACACAATAATTTATTTAACCATCAGACATACAATACTTGAACTGTATTCTACACTGATCAGACTGGTTATAACTCTCTAATCAGCTGTTTGGATTTCCCCCCCCCACCCATCTCTCAGGAAAGTTTCATTATGAAGCATGACTGAAGAGTTCTGTGTGAGACAAAATGTTTTGGCATTTATGCTTCTCTTTCTGCTGCCCAATCTGATCATATTAAACAGAACTCCTTTGAGTGTTAAAACTGTGAAGAAGATGGGAAGTCTAATATCAAATGTTATCCCCACAGTATGCATAGTTTCAGAACGTTTACTAGTTTAGATCAGAATTTTATTTTTAAGAGTAAGGTTGTTCTATATTTGCATGGTATCCCATAGGCAGAAAAAATACAAACTGTTGTTAACTGACCTTGATTACTGATCATTTTGAAGATGTGGTTCAAAACCTGTAGAGTATGAAAAAATTCTTCCCTAGTGATGATCCATAAAGTTACTAAAAGATCTCATTCACAAAGCGTGGTGGAGAAAGAACTGAAAACGTTTCAAGGGGTCTGCTCTTGAGCAACTTTCCCTTACTTCTCTGTCACTTTTGGTCTGGTCATATTTTAAGAAAATTGTCTGTTGTTTATAACACTTCCAATCTGTGGTAACTAGTGACAATGCAGATTATTATTTTTTTTTAAAGCTGATTAATCCCTTACATACTTCCATGTACACATTCTAATC
This sequence comes from Heliornis fulica, assembly GCA_013399135.1. Classification (NCBI taxonomy): domain Eukaryota; kingdom Metazoa; phylum Chordata; class Aves; order Gruiformes; family Heliornithidae; genus Heliornis; species Heliornis fulica. Next base: position 231,178 of record VXBZ01009568.1, on the reverse strand, counting down.
TCAATTATCCATATATGTGAGAATGTAAAATATTTACAGAAGTGCAGTACAGTGTATTGAAAATACAATCCCAAAACTATACTCAGACACAGTTCTGTCATCTAACTCTTTAAGCAAAGACTGCTTTTCTGAATGTTATCTTACTGTAAAACTTCACTTATCCTAAACTAGGCTTCTAGTAGACAGGGCATTCCATACTTAATATCAACCAAATTTTTACTACATAATGTGTAAAATATAACATGCAAATGTTTCAGTAAGTAATAACTAATAATATTAAAGGACAAAATACATGGATGGACATAATGCCTACTCCATCACCATTATGGTGAACAAGAGATAATTGCTTTTTCTTTGAATAATTAGTTATCATGCATGTAGATATTAATAACCTTAATCTCTGTGTTTCATAAAGACAGTAATGTCATCTATAAACTGAGAATCTGAAAGCAGCCTGTGAATTAAGAGGATATTAACCCAGAATGTGATTCTGTGTGATATTGGGAAGTAAAAGGAAGCTGAAGCATAACTTCAATATAGCTGTTTTAATTATAATACCATGTGGTTTTCTATTGTTTCCTAGAAAACCTAGATTTTCCTAGCTCTACTTTCAGCACCTCAAGGCACTGGGTGTTTCAAACCAGAAATGAATGTTGTTCTTCACCTTCCAGTCTGGAAATCAGTCTGAAATGGCTGTCAGATGAAAGGCCAGAAAGGCGAAGTAGGAATAGTAGAAACAGTGCCAATAAAAGGTAGATTCTTTTAAAAGCACTTCTTTACTTTTTTTCCAAAAACTAGAAATACAGATAAAGTTACAGTGACATAGATTATGCAAGTTTCAATAAATGTAACTTTAAACTCTTTCTGTCATTCTTTATAAGCTCCTTTTTTTTGGCTATTCTTCAACAGTGTTTTGTGTCAAATCAATATTTTTTCATAGTTTTGGCTTAGCCTTACTGAATGTGTGAAAGAAATGTCTTAATGATATTTTTTACAATGGTTTCTGATTTTTTAAGTTATTAATGATCAGTTATGGTAAGTGATGGAATGCTTAATACTGGATATGAAAATGTCCACTCAGCTGGAACAGAGTCAAGCAAAGCCTCTGGGACACAGTATTGGAATTCTTGAGAACACAGTCAGCATTTACTTGAGATGAATACAAAACCCTGAAATTTCTATGGCACAGAGATGTTACTATAAAATCCTCAAGCAAAATATATATATATATATATATTAAAAACTATATATACAAAACCTAAATATATATATATACTCTGTATGAAAAAGCTCCACATACTGTCCCACATTCAGTATGTGACTGCCACATGTAGTTTCTGAAACTATGGAATGTTCTCCACAAAACTCCCAATGAGGAAAATCCATTCTTCATTGAAAAAAAATCCCATTTTTAATTACAAAAGCAAAGAAAAAATATTAACAATAAAAAAGAATCTCATATAAATCTGATTTAAAATTCTTAAGCATTGCTCAGAATGTTTAAAGTCCTTGCTGTTTCTCTTTATTCTGATTGAACAGTCAGTCATGCATCTTCTCACCACAGTAAATGCACTAATAACAATATAAAACCACTAATAACAATATAAACCCACTACTTTCATTTGAAAATAAAAAGACTACTTTAGTATTTCTGATAAGACATTTAAATCCTACCTAGGCCTGAAGGAAAACATCTGAGCATTTGTGTGAGAATGAATGCTTGTTTTATCAATGTCAGCCGATTGCCTGCTCTTCACATATTTGCTTTTAGCAGAGGGAGTAGGTCCAAAGAATCTTACATAGAACAGCTCTGTATTGTCTGTAGAATTCCTTCTGTTTAGTGGAACATCGGTGTCTCCCACAAGCCAATCCCACCAGCCCATAGCAGTTACAATGATTGTTGGTGTGTCCCGTTTCCTAGTTAGTTCCCAGTCCACAGACTGTAGAACATATCTGCAGAAACTGTATGCTACTTTTGAAACATGCTAATACAAAACTTCTGAATATATCTATAGCTTACCTGCTTCAATCCTATTAAGGAAAAAGTGAACTATTTTCTAAAAATGGTAATTGACTTTTAAGGTATGTAAAAATAATTTCAAGTGTGCATTTATTATATGAGTATTCACAGAGAGAGAATGGAAAAAAAAATCCTGCTGTTAAAGAGAAATGAAATAGACACTTTCCTTTGTATGAGTGGTTTCTGGATATCTAGGAAGTCTCCAAGGCCATAACTTCTGTTTAGCAGCCACTCTCCCTATCACAGATTTAACATTGCACTCTAAAAGAGAGGCAGTTTGTTCTAGTGGCCTTTGTAATATTCTCTGACTAATACCAAAGCAAATACTATAAGAAATGAAATGGTATTACATACTCTTTTAGCTGTAATCTGAATCTTTTAATCCTTTTAAGTGACAGAATGGGAACATACAATATATAAGGCATTCTCTCACTGAGAGACCAGAAATACTTGCAACTGCGTAAGAGGTTGGATTTTGATAGCATCACAATAAAGTAAAACTTTAACTTTGTAACAGGAAAGGGCAAGAATTTTTTTCTGTGGTCATGGAGAAAAAAATTATCTTGCTATATTCCAGAGAACTTGTATCAACAAAAAAGACCCTCCAAAAATGAAAGGGGAACAACAACCAAAAAAAGCTGCCAAAGATATTACTACTTCATATCTTATACTTTTTATGGCTTTTTGCCACTGGGTACCTGCCTGATATGAAAGTTGAAACAAGTTGCAAATGAACAGCTTACAGATTTTACTCTGATAATACACAGTGACACTAAGCTCATATATACAAATCATAGCTGAAAAAGCTCCAATAGTGAAAATGTAACAAATCTGAGGAACTGAGACAATTATATTCTTTTTCATTGGACTTGCAAATGCAATTGTCAATCCATGTGTCATGTTTAAAAGTAGACTTAAGATGAAGTCATATCAAACTTTTTGTTATTCATATGTCACCTATCCTTTGTTTATCCAAACAACTTACATCAATGAAAGGACTAAAGGTGTTATTTATTAAAAAAAAAGACATCTTCACAATTTCTAAATGCTTATTTTGCATCTGGTTTTTTGGGGGGATGATCAGAAACGTTTAAATATTAATATTTTCATTCACCAAACTTAGATGAAAGTAATTTCAGAAATATCTCAGTGCAAGTTTGAAATGTCATGAACAAATGATGAAGCAGGCCTTGGCAATCAGTTTTCCTGCAAGCAGTGCAGACTCTTCTTCTGGTTGTGGGAGACAGATCTCCAAGAGTCATGTAACATGGCAAAGTACATTTATGTTGTCCACTGCTTCCAGTTAAATATAGTATTTTAGTAAGACTTGAAAATTTTCCTTTGTATTTCAGGAAAAAAAATTAAAAGATTTAAAAATATTTTAAAAGTATAACTTAGTATCAAAGCAGGGTGTGAAATTCCATATTTGTTTTTGGAAAGTTCATGATTACTGATTTAGTAAGTAGACCTGGTCCCTCTGGAGGGGGAAAATATTTTCCAGCATGATTAATTGTTCATCATCGATCACCAATTTTGAAATTTGAATTACAGTCCTCATTTTAGCATTAAGTCCCATATCCAAAAATATGAGCTACTGCATAGTACTTAGTAGTCCCCTTTAATAGTAATTGCATTAATGGCATATTTGTTCTTTTGAGTTTTCAGATTAGACTATCCTCTGTTACTATCGTTCTGTATATCTTTTCCAGGTGAGTTTAAAATTAAATTTTCATCCAAAAATGCATTTGTATGAGACTTAACAAATAGTCACTGACCATAAAATTCTATGTTCAATGGTTTCAAATAAATTTTCCTATTTAGCTAAACTTTTTTTTGCAAAGTCCTTATGACTGAGTTTTGTTATTAGAAGTATCCTGTTCTTATTTCAAAGAGATTAGTCCATTGTGAGAACACTGAAAAGAACTCTATCAATTAAAAAAAACCCCAACCTTTTAAAAATTATCCACTTAAAACTTTTAACATATAGTAAAGTATTATTATAGAACATGAACTAGTCTGGAGAAACCTTTATATCTGACTCCAACAGAGGAATTCAAACCCCAATTCTAATTAACACCTCCATAAATCAATCTAAAGCTTTGTGAAGGCTATTTATCAGTAATAATGTGGAGCTAATGTTTCTAAACAGGGTAATGTTTGATGCACCACAGAAGCTTCACTGACATCTCTTTGGCATAACACATGTATCTTATCACTCAGGAGCGTTATCTTCATTTTTAATTGATGCCTAGAAAACAACTTGTGTCAGGATTCTTCACTCAAACAGCAGTTTCTTTGTATTTTGGCTTTATATTGAAAAATAATTTTTTTCCATACAGCTATCAGATTTCATTTCTGCTGATAGAATGATGTGCTAGTAACAGTAGGAATCACGACCATTGCCTAAAGCCAGCCTTCAGAAATCATATGGCACATATTTTCAGAATTGTTTTGGTTATACGCCAGTCTGGATTCTAAATGAGGCACCCTGCTTTAATAAAGCTGATTTACATGTGCTCTACAGCAAGCTTCCCCATGCTTCCCACTCTGTTCTGCAGGCTTGGCTTTCAACACCTCTGTTATTCTGGTCCTGAGTTTTTCAAGAACAAAGCCTGATAATCATGCCAGATTGTCATTAATGATGTAATAAGAACAAATGTCCAACAAAAATTAGGATAAAGCCACACAGTTTGCTTGAATTAACACAATGTTTGAACACTTGCTTTCAAAGGAGGAAGGCAGTTGCATTACTATGTTGTTCCACAAAGTCTTGCTTTGTTAAATCACTGTATAAAATATGGCAAATAAATATGAGTAATTTTCAGATGTCATTTTTAGAGGTAAAATCTAATGTCACAGTGTTTGTCAGTCCTTCACATGGTAACTTGTCCTAATATCTCAGATAGGAAAGATGATAGTTTGTTGCTAATGTTACTTTCTTCTTCAACTGTTTGACCTACTTTAAAATTTGTAAAGCTGTTTCAACAGACATTTCAAATATTATTCAGACAGAACTTATTCCCTCATTCTCAACAGCTTGTTTGATCAATAAACTGATGCAAATTGCTCCTAACAAATTGCAAATAACTCCCAATAAATGATACAAGCTTTACTCTGCATAATATCAAAGAGCTTCTTGTTTTCCTTTTCATTTATGGTGCTTTCAAAATCCAATTCCTTTAGGACTCAAAAGTCAGAGTGTGAGGAATCGGCGTTTGCTAATTTACTTCTTTTTGTCAATTGATTTTGGTACACTAAATTAAATAGTCTGTTTCCAGTAACCTATACCCTCCTGAAACTACTATAATATTGATTTATGCACTCCTTCATTCCAAAAAACTCACTTAGCTAAAATTTGTACATTATCACACAAGCAGCTATATGCTCAATCCTTAAAATTGCTCAGTTACCTGAATCCCACAGACATTAGAAGAGAAAAATAAATTAATCAACATATTGTAGACATACAGTTTTTAATAACTTCATCATCTTTGCACTCAAACTCATTCACTAAGTTACAAATCTCTATAGTTTTCTTGTTGGTATCATACGAATGCATTAAAACAACAATAAATAATACAATTATTATGTTACAATTAACAGATAAAGCCAGATTTTATATAATGGGACTTCTCAATTTCTAGGTTTTAATCCAGTTGTGACTACATATTTTTCAGCTTTCTGAGCAGCAAAAACCATCAGAAGCTTCCTTGAAAAAATCTCAGAATGTCTAGCATTGCTATTTTATTGGTAGTGTAGGAATTAAATTATTTCACTTTAAAAAATAAGAATCTGTGGAATGATTAAGGAATAAGAAGTCTGCCTCTGACATTAAGGTCACGTTCTGCATTAGCTAAAGATTGACACTAACCATAACACCATCCTAGGCTAAATCCTAATCCAAGATCTGAAAAACCTGGTGGTAATCCAAAAAATAACATCATAATAAAGTGTCTAAACTTGTGAGGAACTTGTGAAATATGGAATTATGCCTCCAATTCTGTAATCTTTTAAGCAGAATAACAAAAATGAAACCTGAAACAAACCAAAAATGTACTTCTTAAGTTTACAATTGCAATGACAGAAAGTAAACAATTGGCAGGCCATATTAATTTATATTCTAGAGATGCTTAGGGCCTTTCTAGAAACCATAACTCAGAGAAATTAAAATATTTGTTTCTTTCTATGCCAGTGAATTAACGTGAAGAGAAATATATAACACGGGAATAGCTGCACGTTACTCCAGACAAACTCTGTATAGTAACTTCTAGATACTGATACAATACCAGCAATGCTCTGTGTATATGAAAGTCACACCACATCAACAGACGAAACACCCACCTTTTCAACCTTAACGGCACTCCAAGGCAAGGGTGACGCGGGAAAACAGACTCCACAGCCCGTATGGTTCTAAAGCAGGCATGTTTACTCGATGCCAGGCAACACAGAGAACAGCCCCTCAAAGGCGTACGCGGCAATTCACCTTAGTTATATAGTGTAGAGTGTTACACATTCTTGGCATTTCACAATTCGCCCCCGCTTCATATTACATTTAATCCCAGGAAATCATTTCCATAAATTCCAGCGATTGTTCCAGCTGGACACAACTATCCTTGGGATGTTCCCACTTAATCAGTCTCAGGCACCACCTTTCTCGGGATGCCTCCTCCTTATCAGCATCATCCCGCGGGAGAAGCTTTGAATTCTTTCAAGACGCTAATTGCCCAAGATCAACTACACTAGAGACAAGTTGTTCAGACAAAGCATTGTTTATGCAAGGTCACTTCTAATCACTATGGCACTTCAACCCATCCTGTTAGCAAGTACCCTTTAACAATAAACACTAAACAAGGATCTCTTGTTTCAGCTAATTTACGCAGCATCTAGCAAAGCCTTAAGCCTATCTTATCAGTTTAGCTCTTAGCATAGACAGCAACCTTTTAAGTGCACTATTTTTACCGAAGCTTCTTTAACCCATTCCTTCAGGTCTATAAATCTAGACGGATTTTTTTGTTGGGATGCAGGAGAAACTCATTATTTTAGTGTCTCTACATAGTTTTCCTGTCTTATCTTACAAACTATAAAACAGGGTTAGAAGTCAAATATCTAATGGAAAGTACTGAGGAGACAGTGTTTTCATGCAGGGGACAGCAGAGAAGGCCTCACTAGGCCTGCTAGCTACCGAAACTGTATTTGCTTTCATAGAGTGCCCTGCCTAAACTTGCAGTCGTTGGATTACAGTTACTAGCATTTTTTAAATCTTCAGCTGAAAAAAACCCAATGTTTTCATAATTGAAGGATGTGCCTTAAGCACAATGAGTCATCTTGCATCCATATAGCTTTACCATTAGGAGTCTCATAATGGTAATTATTTGATGTCACACTCTTCCAAGTTTTGTGACACTCTTAATATTGATAGCTAAAAGCATACCTTGGAGCAATGAATTACCCTCCAGGAACAGTATCAAATTATTATGAACCACACAGAATTATTTAAGCAACAAAAAGTCACATACATAAGGAATTAATCAAATTCTTAAAGCAGATTTGCTGAGTTATGAGGTTATATTGGGACAAAGGAATGAGTTAATGCAGTTTCTTCTGTTATTTTAATAAATCTGCTGTTTGAATCTGATATTCCACTAATTTAATTTACATAATATAATACTTAGAATTATAAAAATGTATACAGTTTCAAATTATAAGATTTAAATGTAATCTGTAATTTCTATTTCTGTGAAAGCTGTAAAAGCATGTGACACTTAGTAAAATATATTCTGAAACTGCAAAACATTGATACATCTCTTTTCCAGATGTCACTGAAATTGTAGGACCATACTAACTCTCTCTGTACAAAAGAATCATATTCTTGTTTGTTCTGGGGAAAAATAAAATATTCAGGTCATCCAGTAGCAATTTAGGGCTTCAGCAGTCTCTGAAATCATCCTTGGGAGTCCTAATGGGAAGGATTGCCAATTGAAAAGTAGTTAAGAATCTGATTGCAACTCTGTTTCATTATATAGATCTATTGCAAAAGCAAAACGCCTTGTTCTCTGCTTGTGCTTCAACCCACTCAGCATCAGGAAGCAAAGGTAAGGTTGAATGGTAGGTAAATAGGGCACTGTATTCTGTGGGCACTTATTCCATAAATTGCTTTAACAGAATACTTAGTAATTAAACCTTTACTTTGTTGAACTGAATACCAAAATTTGCTAGGTTAAGATTATCAGTAACGTAAGGATTTCTACTGTTGTGCTCCTTGAAAAATAAACAAATATTTTAATGACTTTTTGTTATGTCATTCATGTTAATGTTATGTAAGCTGAAGGTGGTCAAAGTATTTTTGGTTTATTTATTTTCTTTTTTTTTATTAAATAGTAGGGGAAAAAAGAAACATCTAACTGCATGATTATTAGAGAGCATGGGGACTTCCTTCATAGGAAAAACAAAGGAATTTTGTGGGATAAAGTTGATCAGATGTATTCACAGGATAGTAAATAAAGTGATTCCCAAAATAATTCTCAAGATTTAATATTGTATTCTCATAGATACAATAATATCTGTGTATACAAACAGACATCCTGTTTGAATGTGTACACATGCATATACCATGCATGCATGCAAATAAGGAATTATTCAGATCATTAGGACTAATTAATAAAGTTACAAGCAGTCTATAAAGTGAATCAGAAGATGGATATAATGCAGGTCTTTCTGTGATATTTTTATAATTTCATTGCCTGAGCCCTGAGACAGACTGCCCAGAAAGGTTGTGGCGTCTCCTTCTATGGAGATATTCAAACCCACCTGGACACATTCCTTTGTGACCTAGTCTAGATCATCCTGCTCTGGCAGAGGAGTTGGACCAGGTGATCTTTTGAGGTCCTTTCCAACTCAAAACATTCTGTGATTTTAAAAAGGGTGTTTGTACAATACACCCTTAAATTATATATATGCACATTAATTCTATTAATGTACATATATATAATTTAAGTGGTAACTGATTTGTATCCAGTTCTGTAACACTGAGTAACTATCATTACCATGACTATAATTTGTTTTTCACAAGAAGAAAAAGACAAGCCTAGTATTAGATACCTTTGAAATCAAGCTACTGACTACTGCTGTATGTATGAAAGTGCATAGAAAATGTAATTATTTTAAAATGTAATATCTAGGGAGATTAAGAAGGAATAAATTCTGCCCATACAAGTGATAAAGCTACTGCAGTGATCTCATCACAGTCTAAAATGTCCTCCTGAGAGACAGCAAAGCAGGGGGTACTGATCTCTCATGGGTTACCACTGACAGGATACAAGGAAATGGAAAGAGGATGCATCAGGAAAAGTTCAGATTGGATACTGGAAAAAGATTCTTTATTGGAAGGGTAGTTGATCACTGGAACAGACTCCCCAGGGAAGCAGTCATGGCAGCAAGCCTGCCAGAGTTCAAGGAACATCTGAGTAATGCTCCTAGTCATATGGTTTAGTATTAGGTAGTCCTGTGTGTGGAGCAGGGTGATCGACTTGATGGTCCTTATGGGTTCCTTACAACACAAGATAATCTATGATTGTGTACCATTTAGGGGTTGATGCTTATTTATTTTTGCTACAGAACTATTTCCTGTTGCATACATGTTTTGTTCAGTTTTGTTTGTTTTGTTTTGGTTTTTTTTCCATAGTAATATTTCATATTCAACAGAAAAAGAAGTCTTTAAGTGGTAATAGAATGGCTAGGTAAAGCTGTTCAGAAGGTCTGAGTGTTTGGGATAATTCCAGTGGAGAGATATTACTATTCCCTGACAGAAGCTTAGTAACTAACACAGTAATTACTAACACAGTAATTTTAAAACTGATTTTTACGAGGAACCACATAAGATATATATGCACAAGTGTAAGTTTAATTAAAATTTGTATGAAATACTTATTAGACTGCATGCCTTTCTCATTTTAATATTAAAATTGTGTCTTCCCAAATATATCTAATCTTAGATGTAAAGAAAATTACAAGCTAGAAAATTTTAACTTGTTTTCTTATTATGAACTACAATAGAGCTCAATTAAGTAAAGTTCAGCTAGAAAAATCTTATGAATTTTATTTGAAATCAACACCCACATTACTTACAAATGGGCTGCATGTGAAAAAGTTGTATTAATGTATTCTGCATTGGGCTATAAAACTTTGGTATAATTTTCCAGTTCCTTTTACATATGAAGAATTTGCTATATCTTTAACAAATTCTTAGTGTTTAAAGGAAGCTGGTTTTGGTTTTTTAATAGAATGGAATGGGCTTCGATATTGCAATAACACTCTTTATAAACAACTGTAGAGGACCACAGATAAACCTTATGACTTTCTTCATAAAATTTCATTTCTTTTCATCCTTTAATTAAAGCCAAGATAGAAAATTGTACTTTTCAAAAACTTGGGCTGGCTACATATATTTATACAGAACAGTGTTATCCAAAGAAAAGAGTAGAATGTAATTTCTGACTTTTGTAATGATGAAGTGATACCAGTACCTATTAATCAGTGCTTAGTTATAGATCAAAAGTGTGGAAATTTATAGTGTCATTGTAGTCTCTCCTATTGCATTATGAGAAAATCTAATAGTAAGATTTTTACATAGGTGGAAAAAATATTTCATGGGACTTTTGTGGCCATAGATGGACTGAAATTAAGTAAAAAACTATGTCTGTCTGGAAAAAGTTTTTTTTTGAGGAAATATCTTACAGATTTGCAGCAGGCATTCACAGAATGTGTAGGTTAAATTAATCTGACCTGGCATATAGATTGGTACAATATGGTTATGCAAATTACTTTTAAAGATAATAGAGTATTATGTCTATCTATATAATCAGATCCTAAAAAACTTTTATTAATTATAAAAGGTTCCTTATTAGCTGTGACATTTAAAGTTAGGTGAGATTAATCCTGTCCCTGAGGTTTGTTTGGTTTAAGTTTTAATCACATTATTTACTTTTTCTTATAAGTATTTTTTCAGTATAAACTTACACACCAGAGAAAATCACATCCATTTTCAGAATAACATAAGTACTGAAACATCCTCTGGCCAGGTATACTTCTTATTAAAAAAAAAAACCCAAAACACCCTGATTAGGAAGGCCCAGATAATATATGGAAATTCTGTTTTAGCACTTGTCAGAAATGCCTTTCAGAGGCAGAATATGCTAAAGAATAAGAAATTTACATCAGGAGAAAAGATTTTATGTAAAGTTCCTTACTAAGTACATTCATCAGTTTCTCATTTATAACTCCAGGGCCTCTATTGCAAGACTATTTCTAATTCATTCTCATTTGTGGTGCCCTTGTTTTTGTGCTTCCTGAGAATGCAGTGTTGTCTAATATTGTTTCACGCTGAGAGGAAACACTGACTGTATCTGTAAGGATAACTGCTGAGAAAGAAGAACAAAAGAATTGTATACATGTAATAGTGAAACATCTTCACCAGGGATATGCTGAGCTAGTGAATTGGCATCATCTGTCCCTAATGAATTATCTCATGCAGAATTGGTTCCAGCAAATCGTGATATGTGGAAAGATGCTAAGGCTGTGCAAAAAGTTCTGTCATTAAAGCAAACCTGTAAAATTTATTCTTACTGATAAAAAAAAAAAAAAAAAGAAATAAAGCCAAACTTTTTTAAAGTTAGTTTTTGTTAGGATATGCCATAAATTTTTTCTTGAGTTTGAAATACATTCTTGATTTCAGTTACCGGGAAATTAGTTTTCTGCTCTGACCAGCAGTTGTTTACTATTTTATATGTTTTCCTGGTTTAGGCCAGGATAGAACTGTTACACTGAAGATGCAGATGAGTTTTATTTATCCCACAACCCAGTGTCAAGGACATCTAACCTAGACTTTAACTTTTGTGGCCATGAAATTGGTATGGGAATCTTCCTATTCAAGCATTAAAACTCTCTAGAAGTGACCATGTTTGAATTTGGAATGAATGTCCTAGATCATCACTGAAAATTAGCTTACAGAACCAACATCTCACACATGATTTTCCAGCTAGCTGACACAGAAAAAGTTGTACTAAAAGAGCCTGTTGATGCATTTGACACTTGCAAAAGATGAGGCAAAGTGAGGACAACTCTCCATTAAATTCTGATAATTCACAAAAGTGTCATGAAAAAACTATGAAGAGGACACAACGAGAAGGGTCAATGTTCTATCGTATTAATGCATTTTACCATATTACTTCCATATCTTGACTGGACATTGTTAAATGTCTTTTATGTACCTTTAGAAACATATAATTTGCATTTAGACTCACCATTCCTTCCCTCCCCTCCAATTTCTTAAAAAGGTTTTGATTAGGATGTGAGAGCCTATTTGTCCTGTCTACATGAGTGCTTGCAATAGTGACCATTATGTCAAGAATTGAACTCTTGTCAAAGAACAAAAATACTTAAATGTCTGATTATTTTTGTGTGTTCTAAAAGACAGTGAATTATTTCTTTTATACAGTAATATTAATTTTAATCTTTTCTCTCAACCATACAAAAATGTAAAAATATAGGAGCACAGTGATTTCATGGTGATTCATGTGCAAGGCATTTTCTTTCTTCATTACTGACTTGTTTATTGTAGCTTAAGAACTGCTGATTACTAAATAATTTAAATGGTATTTTTGCCTTCATGTTTTCTACTTACTAAATCATTAACTGAAATAAAAATGGACTGAACAAGATGAGTATCAGCTCTTCAATTCTGCATGATTCTCAGAATGTATTTGCCCAGGGAAGTGGTGACTGCCCCCTCATTGGATGTATTCAAGGCCAGGCTGGATGGGGCCTTGAGTAGCCTGGTCTAGCAAAAAGTATCCCTACCCATGGCAGGTGAGATGGAACTAGATGATCTCTAAGGCCCCTTCCAGCCCACACCTTTCCATGATTCTGTGATTTGATAGATGAAAGAAAAGTTAATTAGGCAAATATGAACAGTGAGAGAACAGGTATGGTGATGGTATGATATGCAGATAAAAATTCATCAGTTCAAGGAAAGAAAATTATATGTGTTGTTTTCTTTTAGATATGACCTCCCTTCCCCCTGCTCTCTATATAATATTTCCTATATAACTCTTGATTTCTTAGAATATTGCCATTTGTACTTTAATCTGATAGCCTAAGATATTCAGCAGTTGTGGCTAGACTGTGACTTTGGTTTTCACACTGATGTAAAAAAATACTACTATAGAGGGCTAGGATAATTAGGAAATCATAATTACTCTCCTGCTTTCTTGTACCTAATAATTTCCTTTTTCCTGCAGTGCTACCTTACTTATCCTGACAAAAAAATCCTAATTCTTCTTGCTGGATGAAAATGAAAGGGAAATACAAATATACAAACAAGATGCACTTAGCTCACACTACTCACTTGTAACCTCCTGATTGTGTATAACTTTAAAACAGGTTAGTCAGAGACTCTACTCTGGATTTAGGGCATTATAAAAATAATTCTTAGGTCTCAGGTACTATATAAAGAACCAAAATGTGCTCTCCCCCATACCAAAGGAATTTCTTGTCAAAGGATTTAATGGATTTTAAAATAAATGCCTAACGTAAATAAGAGATTAGGAATTCTTATTCTGAGCTTTACTTAAAGTAATACATACTCCTTTAAATCAAGGAATTATTTTAATGAAAGCACATATATATGTACATTACTTCCATGTAAGGAAAAAGGAATATATTTACCAAATAAAACAATGCAAAAAGCTTGTTATTGTCATACAAATACCAGCTTGTGATTATATACATTTGTTTTAATCAAATTATATCCACTTAAAACTATATGTGGAGAATCCTACACCTTTAAAAAAAAAGGGTGATTTTGATTTAGGAATACTTATACCTTGAAATTTAGTAATTAAAAATTACTATGAATATTTTTGGATATAAATTCCTTTTGATAAATTCCCTTTGATCCCTAAAGACAGAATAGATTCCTATGTTAGAATCTTACTTCTCCTGTCAAATAGTCTAAATAAGGAATAAAAAACCCCAGCCACATAAAATTTACAAAATAGCTGTATGTCAAATCTATCAAGTGAAATAAAACATACAAGTAAAAAATACACCTTGAAGCAATAGGATTTTAAATAATGCAGCTTTAGCTGAGCTGTTAAAATATATATGACTCCTGTAAGACTTCACAGGACAGGACACTATTGAAGTGAATGATCTAGTAGAGGTTTGTACTTTGTATTGTTTGTAAGACAGTATTCTTGTGTATATCTTATGTTGAATATGGCAGAGTAAATGTCATGGCTTTTGGATAGATTTCTCTGATGTTAATTCTGTAATGAGTGATATCCTTACTCACTGTGCAGCACACAAACACCAATAACAGTCAATAGCTATAGGGTACAAGTGAGCTTGGAAGTATATGACTTATCTTAATTATATCTCAATCCTTTTAGAGATTAATTTCCTCTTTTTTACACTAAAATAGCTTTAGTATCAGTAACATTGCACCACTTGTTATTCAAGTCATATGTAAAGAGAAAAGATAAACCAAAAGTACTGGTAACATTTTTTAAAGCCTGCAGATTATACAACCTTTTTTTTTATCTGAAAGGTGCTCCATAATTCTGGAGATCTCCTAATATCCCTCATCCAGAAAGGTCACAGGTGAATGGCACAAGATATTTGCTCATCCTCCAGGCAATGAACATGTTACCTGTCTCTTTCTTTTAGCCACTACACAGTGGAAAACAGGTTACTAAGCTATTTTCTTGCTTTTCTACTGCTTTTAGTATTATTTTGGTCATTCTCTGTAATTAATCCTGCATTCCAACAGTATATCCTAGCAAAAATTCACAAATATATATAGGGGCATTATATATATACTAAAATTAAATTGAAGTTTTCAGCTTCTAGTTAGAGAGGTGTTTTTTTTTTTAATCGGTTAATCCTCTGTGTTTTCCAGATGGCTGCAGATACTCTATCCATTGTAGTGTGAATGGAATGGTGTATTCACATATTGTCTCTTCCTTAACATGTATAAAAAGGAAAATAGGAACATTATTTCTTAGGCTAGTATATCTAGTCTGAACTTGTATGGAGTTGGAGTGCTCCCATAGTCAAATTCTGCTGGAAGAGATGTTTGGAATGATTGAAGCTGTATTTAAGCAGTTAAATTGCTTATATGAAGACTGTCATCTTAGTTTTATTTTGTTTAATAGACCTTTGGTGGAAAAATTGAAATTAAACTACATTATAGCCTTCATATTTAAATAAACGGTATGTGTTGCTTCAACTCCACCACCATTCAAAAAAAGTTGCACTTCCCAGTCTGGTTCTTGATATGCTTGATTCTTTTTATTCACCAATATATATTTACCAATGTGTGACAGTGGCTATTAATGAAATAATGTCTCCTTTTTGGCAATGGAAGTCAAAGCTGGCACACACCCTACACATATATATAGTACAGCAGACAGCAACCAGTTCAACATGAATTCTCTAGGGAAAAAAAACCCCAAACCTGTCTCTCTAAATGTTTAGTTTTTTCCAAGAAATAGTAAGACTTTCCTCACATTTCTCCAAGTTTCCAAACAGGAAGATAACACATCTTTATTTTAAAGAGGAAACTCTAAGGTAAAGAAATGTGAAACAGCTACTCTCAGGTAACTGAAACTATGTATTCTATGACCTCAATTTCAAGAATAGAAAGCATAGGAAAATTCAAAAGGACTCTAGTGTTCACAGGAAAACGTGGCATGCTTTGCATCCTATACACAGCCAAAGCAAATTGTTTCTCAGATTCTTTTGTTTACAAAAAGCTCTTCCTTACATCATCTTCATACCACATATTGAATCAAGATTCTCATATTTTTCACCACATTAAACCTATACTGTAACTCTATATCATATCATATATCATATCATATCATATCATATCATATCATACTTCATTATGGCTAAAGTACTTCTGTAAAACTTATCAGTTTGTTGAATGATTGTGTAGTTGACTGTATATTGTGCAAACAGTCCCAGAAGCTGAGTTCTTGTTCAAATCATGGAGCATTGGAAAACACTCTTTTCTCAATGGCCCTACATTATGCATCCAAATAATTATATATACTATTGTTCTGTATGGATAGAAAGTGGAATTAGATTTGTCACTGTCTAAATGCACTGGATGTATAAGCTGATTTTATTTTTGTAACTCTAGGTATAATTTAATAAATATTGTTATAAACCTCATAAATCTTCTCATTGCACTTAAATAATCTGAAATTTTATAAGAAAGGAATTTTTAGTAGTTTTATAATTTTATTAATATTTTATTATGAAGATCTATTGTAAACTTATAAGTTATTTTTAAAAAGTGAATTTGTCTCAATACTCTATATAAAATGCTAATAGCAAACAGATTCCATGAGTGGTTAAGATCAGATATAATTTCATGCAAATTGTTCAGCAGTTTTTTCTTTTCATTTTATTTTATCTTGCAGAGAATTTTAGTAACAACTCTTTGGGATAATATGCAGTTCAGCATTTAACTATAGCTGCCAGTATGCCAAAAAGCAAGAGATGAAAGATACCTCTTGTACAAATATCTATGCATAGGTCACTGCTTGTGCAAGAGAGGATTTGCATATATGTACCCTCTTTAACCAAGAGGCTTGTTTTGAACACCAATAAGGAACAGTGCATACTTTATTGTGGGTTATAAATGTGTAAATTATTAATATTTCAGTGAATTTTCTAAGCAATGATATATTCAGAATATTAAAAAACCCCTGTATTTTTAACTTTGCAGATAATATTTTCTTCTTTAAGTTTATTCATGTAAGCCTTCCATAGTTCAGGGTTCAGTGACTTTAGGCCCAAAAATTTCTAAAAATTATAGTCTATCTGTCTTAGAAATCTGCTTTCCATGAGAGATTGCCTGCTCACAATACTGATTTCTATCATTGGCTTCAATCTTCCAATGGAATAGACTAATTAATCACTATTGTTTTGATGACATTCAGCTCTATCTTTACCCTACTGATTCTACTGGGGCAAATATACCTCCAGAGGTGTATTCAGCTTCACAAAATGCCTCAAAACTTAAATCTCCTGGATGGAGCTTCTGTTGACTCACGCTATTAGTTGCAGTTCTGTTGCTGCTTGTGTGATATGTAGTCATCTCTTAGGTACTTTTAAACACAGGTATGAATATTGATCAGGACTATGGCGAGGTCTTATCCAAAGTTCAGTAAAATCAAATGGCCAGTGCATTTTTTGGAAAAAACGCCTCCTTAATTTTGTGTATGATTTCATACAGTGTGTTCTAAGCTTGTTAGAATCTAACCATAATATACACATTTCAAATAAATCTAAATATGGTCATGTTCTCAAATATTGTTTGTCTCTTGAAAATAGTGTCATATTATCATAGTATAAGCTTCATACAAAATCTATATTCCTATAGAAAGAAAACTATTGAGAAATTAATTGAGAATCTGGAGTTTTGGCAACTCGAATTTATTTGGTTTCTCCCAATAATTTTTATGGTACATTACTGTTATTATTTTTGTTGTTGTCATAGTAATATTTTAAATATTTTAATAAAGCTGTGGCAATAATAACGTATATATCTTCCTATAGCCTACCTATGCTGAATATTTTTATGCCTGGGCTAGATAGGCTGAAACGGACACAAATTTGTAACATAATTTCAGCAGCTTTATGCAATTTTTGTGTTTTCTTGCAGTTTTATTTGTTAACCTTGTCTTGTTTAAAATTCCTCAACATCAATATCTATTCCTATAAAACCCCAAAACAAAAACCTCCACAGCAGGATTTTTTTCAGAGTATGACTAAAGAATTCATTTTACATTTAGGCACAATATTCTGATCAGCAAATTCTCCTTATTATGCAGCTATGACTATATATTCTTATGTAAATCTTAAAAAACTAATGTCAACTAAAGTTAGTTATAGAGAGGCATATCTACTCAACCCAAGACAGCATGCACAAAATCACATTTCTGTTTCACTTCTCTCACCTCTCTTTTCCACAGGTGTAAAACAACTTTACTATATATATATTGCATAGCATATGTCGTCTTTCTTATATTAAGGTCTTTATCTCCCAGCACACCAGAATTAATCTTCATAGTACTAATTACTTATTGAGCAATCACTTAAATGATACCTTATTTGGAAAAAAGCTAGGTGATACAAGTTAGTCTCTTGGGTTTTAATCTAATTCTAATAGTCATAGGAGCTCTTCTCAAAACAACTCAAGGAGACAAAGCAAGCTGAATTATTCTAGAATTGAATTTAATGTACAAATATAAAATAATCTAATAA
Organism: Heliornis fulica; assembly: GCA_013399135.1. NCBI lineage: Eukaryota > Metazoa > Chordata > Aves > Gruiformes > Heliornithidae > Heliornis > Heliornis fulica. The sequence continues at coordinate 212,823 of VXBZ01009568.1, read as the reverse complement.
ACACAGTTAATCTCTGTACATTCTGTAAATACAACACAGTAAATTCTCAAGTTACGTATGTGTCATATTGGCCTGAAACAGCTACCTTATAATTTCTTCAATATTATAATTTTCAATTGTAACAGTTGAAATTCCACCAACTGTTTGCAGGAAAAACCCAAGCAAACAAACCTACCAACAATTTTTTTCATTTAGAAAAAATAATGAAAAAGAATACAGTGACAATTGGTCATAATATTTTTACTACTAAATATTCATAGTTTTTGCATTCTTATTAAGTAATACTAGGCCTAGAGCCAAATTTATTTATTTATTTAATAATTAATTCATTTATTTTTAGCTGTAAAATAATTTCTACATATCATAAAATCACAGGAAGAATTTGGAAAATGCTCTATAGTTTATATAATGAAAAAGCAAAACAGATTTTATTTTAGACTACTGATGCATTTTACCTTTTCTATTAAATTTGCTATCCAGACTTGAAACCAAGAAAAGGAAAGAAGTAATATAGTGTACTGGTACACTAGTAAGACTGAAATTGTCTGATTGAAATACATTTCTGACACCAAAACCTTTTCAGTTTTAAGCAGAAAAAGTAAGAGTTAAACACCCATATTTTTAGTTATCAAGTGCAAACAATTATTCCAGCATCATACACGTAAAGAAAATTACCACATTCTACACACATAAAATTAGTCTACTGTTTACAGTGCTTACTCAGTGAATGGTTTCTCATAAAAGGTTACTTTGACATAACCTGTTATTTTATATGTTTCAGGAGGATACACATTTATGGAAAGACTATAAGTAGATAACAGATGTTTTCTGTTTATCTTAGTTTAGCTGTCAGACAGGCATCTATGACTAATGATCCCAGACTGACCACAGAATTATCTTCAATAATGGAAAGTGGGATCTTTAAAACAGAAAGGAGGATATACATAGGGAAAACAGATGAGTATCTTTACATATTTGCTGTTCAAGGTCTTGTTCTAAACTTGGTATTCATAAACCAAAACAAACTAACCAGTTTAAATGCAACCAAATGTGCACAAGGCTCAGGCAATGTTGAACTGTTATCTTAAATATTTATCTGAACTAGTGATATGTTACAGAGTTTGAGTCTTCTAGAAATCTCAAGCTTTATTGATAATGAATCTACAACAAAAGTAGGAGACAGAAGACATGCTATATTCTCAGCATTATATACCTTTGACAGACCACTAAGATACAGGCACAAAAAGGTGAATTCTACTTTTTTTTTCTTTTGTTTTCTTTTTTTCCTCTTGTACCATACAATCTTGACTTTTCTCATGATATCATATATTTTCTCTCTGTCATCTATGGAAGAAGGATTTTATGGTATTTATGCTAGGATCCTAATTCCTGTATCTTGTCCTACGATAGAAGAGGAAGCAAAACCAAAAGATATAGTAGAAATTTGCTTTTAGTCTAGCTTCTTCTGGAGAAAGCATTTCAGTAATAGTGATATTTTTCAAGTTGCTGAGATATTAGAGAAAAATTATTGATTTAGAAAACCAGGTAAAGAGAACATACTGGGCCAAAACGCCTACAGATTTCCACATACATGCAAAGAATAAACATTAACAACTCTAAAACATATTTAGAGACATTCAGTGAAAATTAAACATACCTGGTGTCTGAAATGTGTCTGCAAAGAATGTTATTTGTGTTGTTTCTTAAATTTTTCTATTCTAATGTTCTATTTTGAGCTCTCCTTTAAATGACCTTTTTTTTTTTCCCAAATAATTCATTAGATTTTAATTGTTGGAATAATATTTTATTATAAAACTCTTTTTAGAGCCATATCAGGCAGTTATTTGTACTTACTATACTTACCTGCATTGGTAGTTTTATTATTACAAATATAACTTTAGACTAGATCATTAATCAGAAGTGTTGCTGAGAGTTTAATGTTGGTATTAAAAATCAAATACAAGGTTTCTTTCTATCTTGGGAAGTAATATTGAGATCAAAGTTCTAGTGACCCCATCACTTCCTCATTTACAATAATGATTAATTAAATTTTAAAATTCAGTAGCTAATGGCACATGGAAACTTGTTCTTCCTTTCTATCTTTTATGTGCTTACTGCAAAATAAATGATCTATTTTTTACCTGTGCACAGTGTGAACCTATAACATCAGATCCATTTGCTTTATTGACCTCAGAAGCCTCTGGTTTTGGTGCACAATATGTAAAGGTGAGTAGCTGCAGGAGTAGAATTTATAAGCATAAAATTTCTTAAAGACACTATATCTTTCAGTGGCAGAATATAGCAAAATAACTTCAGAAACTTTACTACTTCACTTAATATAATTTTTAAAATGTTAATTTAAGTCACACAAAATAGCAGTAAATTAGAAAGGCTATTGATATATTCTTATATACAAAAAGATTAATAATACATAATTGTCAAGATACTCTTTCNTTGTTAGATTTTATAATACATGGGAATCTTATTTTATATTTTAATTAAAAAATAATCATTCTTTTAACCATGGACAGCGTTTTCACAACAGGAATAAAAATGTAGGAATAGGATACATCTTGGAATATAGCTACTAAATTATATGAAAATACTCATGTTTTAGTCTTTTGATCATTTTTTGGAGGAAAAGGAAGAAATGTAAAAAGTATACTTGAACTAACAGCACAATAAACATCCATGACTACATATTGAAGTTATGCTTCTTTTCAATTAATACTGAAATGGTTCTGAGAAACACTTTTTTTCTAATACACGGAGAAAAAAAAGTATATAGATATTATAACACAGGACAAATAGCCTCCAGTCTTCAAAGTCAACTGATCAGCATTACATGGAATGAAATTATTCAATCCCTCAGCTGAATGGCTATGATTATTTCTTCATTTAAACACCAGTTATAACAGTAGATGGAAATCCTGCTTTTTTTTTTTCTTTTCTTCTTCTCTCATATTAATGTAATTTTAACCTTAATTATCAGTGCAAATGACCAAATCATTTAAAGAAATATTAGGTAAATATTAAGATACTTTTATACAGATTTTGTTTCTGTCTTCCTCCATGACTTTCAGTACTGCAGAGATTATATCTTCTTTTTTTTCTCTCTGACAAGTTTTTGCAAATAATTTTATGACATAAAAAGTTCTTTTTGAATGTTACATGGTAGGGCTAGAAAAATTGTTATGTATAGCAGCCATAATATAGAGACAAGGAAAAATATAGTTTCAATTTATATGTAAATTACCAATGCCTTTTTAAATTTCAAAAAATAAAACAGGCAGCAGGGTAAAGTTAAATTATACCTTAACAGCAATTGATTAATATACCCTTAAAAATTAAAAAAAAGAGAATTTAGGTGCAAATCTGAAGAACACATTCACCCATGCCCCCAGTATGAAATTCCTCAGTATCCCATCTCATGATTTCTTGCTTTTTCACACTGTTGCTTTACGCTTATTCCTTAAATTTCTTGCCTTCTTAAACCTAAATAGCTGAAAGACTAAGGAATGAAGGGCAAAGTAGGGATTAACTTTGTCTGTTATGAGGGATAAAACACCTAAGAGAGCCACTAAGATCCTGAAATGTCCATTTATATCCAGACAGATTTTTCAGGGCTGGCACTATTAAATATACAACTTTAAAAAATTTTAGTTATATTTATCATCTGAAGCGGTAGCTGAAAATACATATTTGTCTCACTTCCAACTCAGGCTGAGCAGAGACTTGAAGTTTAGGATAAATTCTAGCTCCAGAAAAAAACCCAAACAAACAAACAAACAAAAAAAACCCCAAAAAACCACCCCCCCAAAAACAACCAAAAAACCCCAAAACCACCACACATAGAAAAACAAGAAAAAATCCATCTCCAAAGCAGTTTTTGAAGTCACTAAAATTTAGATTTCAATGCATTCTGCTTTATTATTCTTGTCCCTGTTGGTTACCTTTGGGCAACACCAGAGTGTTCAAAGTTGTTGGCTCTTTTGAACCTAATTCACAAGATCCCTAAATCTCCTTGTAAATTGAGTATGGATTGAGTATGGAAACTTAACAAGGTACTTTATTTGAAGGAGCAGCAGACATGTAAGAGTGAGGATTCACAGTTTGCCTTTCCTAAGCCATTTTTGGGTGTTTATTTTCAAGTTTTCATTAGAATATAAAAATGATCATACAAAACAGTTATGACACCACAGTTCTGCTCTCTGCATAATAAATAGGTGTTCAAACAAGGTCCTTTCGCCTCACTCCCAGTGAATTATCATCTATGAAACACTGAACTTGAGGACAATAATATGCTTTACTGTCCTTAAGTGAACAAAAGAACCACAGTACTCAAAGCATCTAGTAGAAACACCCACATATTCTTGAGTGTGCTGTAATACAGTAATTTGCAAGCCTTAGTCTTTTACTTTGTTCTTTTATAAGTAGAATTTCTGTGATCTGAGGGTAAAGGTTCTGTGCTTTCAGATATATCTGGGTAAAACTCAGTATTAACTAGCTGTATCGTATAAGATTTCTATTGCTGATGGGGAAAAAATGGCATTTGGATACATACTTATATTACATTATTAAGTACACAGTCCTCAAGCTCTAATTCTGAACTAGTTATTAAAAGTTGAACATGTCACTGGGCAGAGATATTTCTCTTTTCCTAAATTACTATAAGTATTTTTTTATTTGGTACTTTTTTTACAAATCCCTCCTTTAATGATTTCAGTCCTGCTTGCTTAAAGTACAATTAATTAAAAAGCAAGGAGGACACCTATATGTTTTTTCCTCTACTTAAGATCAATTAAGAAACTCCTAAGTCTATATAGAACTATTAGAGAAAATTAATTGACAGAGAACAGGAATTACTTTTTTTTTCCTCAACTGAGGTATTATGAGAGGTTGTTTTTTACCTTACTGAAGGTTATTTGGGATAAATGCAAGAAACAGTTTTATTCCTTTATAGTTCTCAGAAGCCAAAACTATTGTCCATTCCCTGCGTAACTTCATTAAAACAAAACAAAGAAAGAATCTGTAAATCAGAAATTCGACAGCATGAGCAGAAGAGTGTGGGGCATGAGCTTGAAGAGACAGAAAGCTCAGAAAAGAGCATAGGCAGCGATAGTGTTAGATGTAGTAGATATACTACTACATTAATTTTTTACTGTTTAGTAATGTATATCATAGAATCATAGAATGACTAGAGTTGGAAGGGACTCCCAGAGGTCATCTAGTCCAAGCCCCCTGCAAGAAGCAGGGACACCCCCAACTAGATCAGGTTGCTCAGGGCCTCATCCAACCTGGCTTTGAACGTCTCCAGGGATAGGGCATCCACCACCTCCCTGGGCAACCTGTTCCAGTGTTCTACAACTCTTACAGTAAACAATTTTTCCCAATATATATATATAAATATACAGTAGATAGCATGATAATGTTCTGAGCACCTACAAGTGGAAGAGAGACCGCTTACCTTCTCATAAGAAATTAAAGATATTCACATGTATTATGAACTTCCTACACACATGTGCAAACCACGGATTTTCTTAGGGTTCTATTGTTAATATAAAGCTGTTTGACAAATGGATGCATCAGGTCGGGACCTCACCCAGAAAAAGAGCTCAGTGAATCACAGACAGGGTTAAGGAGACAAATCACATCAGTTGTGCTTGTAGGTGCAGTGCAGCACAGGTAGGGACCAGCGGTACCATCTCAGTTTAAATGCAGCTCCCCAGGAAAGAGAAACTGACCCTAGCTTCCAGATCCCTTCACAACAGCTTCTCAGCCGTTGCTACATATGACAAATATATCATGACTTCAAACATACAGCTTTTTTTTTATTATTATTATTTTTTCTCCTGAAATAGACCAAAACCTGATGGTCATCTTATATTCAAAGCCTCAAAATCAGGAATGAGTTAATCTTCCATCAGCAGGGGTAAAGTAGTTACCTTTCACTCATTATTTATGTATGTACATTTCATGTGTGTACTGGGCGGGATGGAAGAGAGATAAAAGGTGTCATGGTTCAGCCACAGCCAGCAGCTGAGCACCATGTGCTGCTTTCTTCCCCTCCCCTGGTGGGATGGGGAGAAAAATACCCCAACCACGAGGTTGAGATAAAGACAGCAAAGGGGAAAGGAAACGATATACAAAACAGTGATAACACAAGGCACTTCACTGACCTGATGACTGACCAGACACTCAGGCAACACTCAGGCTGTCCTGGAGCTATTTGAAAGCACTCCCTGATTAGTATTGTTTGATACCCCTTTGGCTAGTTTGGGTCACCTGTCCCAGCTCCTTGTGAAAATTAATCCTAGCCAAAACCAGGATAGGAATTTAAATGTAATTGTATGTAAGTAGAGAGGTTACAGGAGGGACTGAGTTCCCATTTTTGTAACATACGTAAAGCCACATATTCAAGACAACTTGTTGGTTACACACTCATTTCAATTTACAAGTGGTTAAACATTTAAATAACCTTTATGTAAATATTAAGTAATTTCTTAGCATTATAACCACATGTACCTACCTGACTTGTGCTAAAGCCTTTGTGACCTTCAAGCATAGTTTTAGCACCTTAATTGTAATTGACAAGGCAATTTCCTGGCATTGTGTAAAACAGAGAGCACAAGCTATGAACTTTTAATTGCCATGTTAATTCTTTGAGTTATGACTGGCAGTATAATTAGCTAGAATATTGCACTGCAAGAGTGTCTTGTATTATAATTGTCCCACCATGGAAAGGTTTATTTTTTTTAAAATTCAATTTAATCAGTAAAACATCTACAAGTTTCTCAGATAACACAGGTTTTTGTTCACTGTGCCGCTGTGTCTTTTTCCCGTATCCCAATATAACATATATTCCAACACCCTCATATCTCCTATTCTTGTCTTTTTTTAAGACTAAAAAGTTTCAGGACCAAAAATGAACTAACCTAAACATTTAAATCTGGTTTAGCATTTATGCTAATTACATGTTATCACTGTTTTTATTAATCAGAAACATACAATGAATTTAATAAATGTAGGTACTTTAAACTTAATTTTAAGGACAACTGTAAATAAATTGAAATTCTAATTAGATTAAATAATTAAAAATCCATACTACTTTGCCTGAGTAACTAGTCCGCATGATGTAAAGACAGGAAATCTACCCCATAGGACAGTGATTGCTGTGAGTTTAGTTGTTTCCAAAGCATTAATGTAACTTTATATCTAAAGCAGTCTCTGTAGCTACAGTGTACAATGTCCTTGTCTCTTTCCCAACCTCCTTTCTCTTCTGTGGTTTCTTTAGCTTTTACATCAGGACAAGCTCACTGTAATCTCTACCACCACATCTGCCAAAATGGGGAGCAATTTTAGCCAGTCTACTTCAAGATATTCCAGAATGATAAAATATGTCTATATTAATCATATCCCTAAGCTTTTACTCAATTTTCCCTCAACCTTCACTCAATTAAACACCTATAGGTTTGTAATCACTGTAGGATATGGCCAAATATGCAACCAGCATAAGTTGGTTTGGCTCGTTTCTCCAAATGTTTACCTACCTTGATTAAAAATTGATCTTACCGTATGTAGCATGGCTTAGACTTTATAGATCTCCTTCTCATTATGGACTGTATTTGAACTTCTATATCAGAAGAGTTTTGAAGAATGAGCTATTTTAATATAAATTCTTTTTGATTGACAGTTTGAAAAGAAATATCGCTATTGTGGAAATTTAAGAAAACTGTCATATAAGCTATCTTTCCCTCAAGATAAACAATAGTCATTTTAAAAATAAGGTCACTTATGATTTCTGGAATTAAAACTCACGCAGCAGTGTACCTGATCCACTATGCATGGTGAAAGGAATTTATTGCTGCATCTCAGTATTGAAAAAGAAAAAGTTCATGCTGTCATTGATTGACCTTTAAAAAGAAAAATGTAGCTGGCTTATGGGTAAAAGCATTTCTTTCCTCCTCACTTTCTCCATTAGGGTTCACTGAAAAGTTTCACAATACTTTTTAAAGTCTGCCAGCATAAATTACATGTTCAATTGTTACAAGAGCACAATGATCTGATTGTATAAACCACTGATTAACATCACTGCTTCACAAACATTAATTTCAGATGAAGCAGTCAAAAAGTGCATGTGGTAGCTTACTAACAACCTTTATTTTGTCTAAATGATTTTAGGTAGGCATGGCTGTGGAATATTGCTATGGCAGCTAAGGTGCACTTTCCAACTCTACCCTCTTCCCCCTTCTTTTTTTCCTAATCACAACATAAATCATTTATCATACATTTAACAAGTTTTCTGTATATTCCTGATCTTTCACTTGAGAAGGAAGCAGGCATAGCTAAAAAATAAAGATTACCAAATTACCTGAAAAATTATCAGCCATAATTAATCTATAATTTCTAGTAGTGTGTATTACTTATTGTAATTCGACACTAACTTCTATTATTTTCATCTTTCACTTGGAAGCAGTATCTTCTATTTCACTTACACTTTTCTGAGTCATCTATGATGCTCTACTTCTATGTTGAATTTCAACAAACTAGTGCAATGCAGTTCATGCATAGCATTCTTTCTCTTATAGTATTAGAGGAATATAAATCAACTTGTCCTGAGAGATACCTTTTCCTCTGAAGGGAAAAGGTATCTCTTTTACAGGAACGCAGTGTTAATCACTGAAATTCAATCTTTAGGTAGAAAAATATGCTGCAGGACAGGTAGAAATGTTAAAAAGCTGTAACAGTACATCTGCCATCATATTCAATGAGAAAGAGAAAAGATTATCATAATATTAATTAGAAAAAACTTCTATTTTTTTAAAGAAAGAGTAGAAAAGCATTTTTTTGACGTGTGGATCTTTTTTGCTAAATATGCAAAGTATTTACTTACACATATTTCTTTGCATTTATGATGCCCTAACCTAATTGTACTGAAAACATTAGAAAATTAATGTATAGATTACTTTCATGAGGAGAGAAAAAAAATCTAGAAATTTGTATTAATTAAATAGAAATCAATATCAGAATCGAATTTTTCAGAAATTACTTCTATCTTGAGCATAAAAACAAGTATTTGCAAAACAATACACAAATTGTAAATGCATTTGCTGAGTGAGGCACAAACAGACCACATCTCACTTGAGGTCAAAACAGTTGTAGAGGTTTTATAAATAAAAAAGTATAGTTTGTGAATTCTACCATAGAGAAACAAATGTGAGAGAAGGTTTTCTCTAAGTACTAGTTATATACTTCAGTAAACTTCATGGGTTGTGCATTGCCAATAAAGCTGAGGCAGATGAGGCAAAATCTGTTCTTTGATATTTTTGGTTTTTTAAAGGGTTACTTGCTATTGCAAGACTCCTCTTTATCATGGCCGAGTGTGAGTTCTGCTAGGGGAACTTTACTCTGGTTCCTGTGGAAGTTGAAAACTAGCTTTATTAACAAAGGTGTCAGCATCTGCTATTCTATGATTTCCAGGTAAAGCCTATTCAAAATGTTTTTATTATTGTATAGAGTTACTCAATGTGAATGGCTTCTAAATGTTCCGAGAAATAAACTGTTCAGTATTCAGTATTTACTTACATTTCCTGTTTCTGACAGTTCGAATTTCACAATATTAATACTTGAAAAACTAAACAAAGATGCTTCTTTCTTCATCTGGAAACAGGCTTTTTTCCATGTTTTAAGAAAATCTTTATTCAGAGTTTCAAAGTTATTGTTCAGAGTTTTTTAAAATAGACTATAATAAAGTTTGTATGACTCATTTGAAAAATGTATGAAACAAAAAAAAAGCTTTTTGTGAATTACCTTATTTGTAAATATCCTATTGGTTTCATTAAATGCTTTGTTTGTTTGGTTTTTTTTTTTTCTAACTTCCAAACTAAACCTGAAATTGCAAAGGTAGATAAATATCTGCTTCTAAATAAATATCAGTAATAAAAATTACTTAGCCCTTTTTCTCTCCTTACAACCACCTGTTCTGTCACATGCGTTTTGCTTGCTATCATCATTTACTCATAGTTAGTAAGGAAATAACTTAAGAATGGACTTTCAAGTTTCTATGGTTGGTTGTTTAAACAATATTGTTGAGATTCCAGTAATTCATTTAAACTATGAGTAATCTGAAGCAGAACCACAGGGGAAAAAGATTACTGAATACATTGATTCAATTTCCTGGCAGCTAGTAATTTGTGACGATCAAGTGAAAATTTATCAGGTAAATTGTTAACTGATTTCATGTCTCAGGTAGAAATCACATATGTGAATGAAATTCAATTAGCTTATCAAAACAACCTAATTTTTATATTTATAATAGTAGACCTTATATTGAATTACTTTTATTTCAGTTCTTAGATCATTTACAGTCAAAACATTTGGGACAGTATTGCTTGGGTGTGATTTTAAGTTATTGGCTTTTGTTTACTTTTCTCATGTCATTTTATTTGTTAACATTTACAAGTAAAAAAGAAATAAATGTCCAAGATAATTGGAGGATAACAACACCAAATATATATATTTTTAAATCAGAAGGAATTAACGATGTGCAGAATGTTAAAAAATGCTTGATGGGAGAGGTTGCACAACTGTAGCTAGTTTTATGAAAAATTTTGTTTTCAAATGTTCATCACATTGTAATAAATTCCCTTTCAAGATAATGAATAAGGAAGAACATAGTCTCGCAACACTATTAAACTTGGCAATTTTGATTTTTTCCTTTTTTTTTTAATTAGTGTTTAATGAATTCCTGTATTCCACCTGAACATTTACTTAAATTGATATAATAATATTTTGAAAGGTGGTCCATTTATTTAAAGAATCACTGCTCTTCCTATTTAGATTGATTGTATGTACACCCAGACCTAAGCATATTTGTATGTGAAACGGACTTCACCTGTAAGAAAAAATTGTCTCTACTGGTGAGGGCCTTGTACCGTAAAAAATAAAAGTCCACATTAAAAACATTAAAAAAAATCGAGAATGCACATTGCACATTCATTACTCTGCTACAATTCAGATTTGTTTGGATATTTATATCTGGATAGACTTGCTTAAAGTTGCAAACACTAATAAAATGATCTTGCCAATTGACTTGTAGCAGTAAGTCAAATACCTAAAGTCTGAAAGGATAAAAGGGATGAATTTGACCCTCACACTCAATATTGTTATATATATATATACATATACTTTCTTTATAAGTCAATATAACAAGAGAGAGATCTTATGATATCCCAGTGTACAAGTTGTCAGTACAGTATTTTACACCAAGTGCCCCCTTTTTTCATATGCTCTTTCTTAATATGCTTATTGCATAAGTATGTTTAATCAACTTATATTTTTCTCTCATGATCTCTGGTTTGTAAAAAGAAAAAGCACATCCTTTCCAATGGTGCA
>VXBZ01009568.1:171624-201413 GCA_013399135.1 Heliornis fulica | reverse complement strand
TGCAGGTCCCTGTAAAAAAAAAAAAAAAAGACAGTAAGGAAGTGTCAATGTAAATACATGTTGTTAAACAAATACCTTTACACATCAGGTCAGTGAGTCTGTTGCAGACCAGCTGGAATAAATGCTGCTTCCACCAGTGGCCAATAGTACTCCATGAACTCCAAAGGAAGGTATTCTGTATAAATATATGTTTATATAGATAAATATACAAGTTTGATATAACAATAAGATTCTGATGTGGAAGAGCAATTTATTCCAAGAGTGATTACACTAGAATCATCACAACACAACAGAAACTGGCCTCTGCAATCCATCATCCAGTATATGATTTGTTACCCGTCTGCACTTTCTCTGACCAGGATAAGCATTACATGCTCACATTACATGAGATCGTCACTTTGGAAATTAACTACTTGAATATGTGTTTTTGAGAGGGAAATTAGTCAAATTGTTTACACAAATGCAATAATTAGATATTTTTTCCACCAAATCTTTTTCACTGTTTGTCAATTATTTTTCAAACCTATTTTGATTCTCCCACCCCAGCTCTGGAACTTCATTTATTTTTTTTCTGTCTGCACTTTCTCTTCAACTCTTTCTCTTGTTTTATTGTTTCTTCTGGCTCTGTTGATTTTATTTTCAGAAAATAATATATCAGACTTACTGTGTATGCCTACATGTTAGGGAAGATACAAGTTGTTGCCTAGGGCCTGTGCAGCTGGAAATAACAAATAAATAAACCTCAACTGATAAGTGAGATAAGTGTGAAGGTATTGCAACTTTCAGAAGTTGTAGTAGCTATTCTTGATACTGATAGCAGCTGTCTTATAGGTTTGGGAGCATGGCAGAGAAGTTCTTATGCTCCTTGTAAGCTTTTTTCTTCCACCATAGCCAGTAATAAAGAAAAATTGTCTTTCCTTCAACATGTTGAAACATGATGTCTGACAAACACTGAGATGTGTGCCAGCACGTGTGAATTGTCAGCCTCCTTCAGACCCTTGGGTTCCAACATCCACAAGTTCTTCTCAGGGCAGCTCTTAATCCGTTCTCTACCGAGCACGTAGTTGTGCTTGGGATTGCCCTAAAACAGGTACAGAACCTTGCATTTGGCCTTGTTGATCTTCGTGATGTTCACACAGAGACCACTTCTCAAACTTGCCAATGTCTCTCTGAATGGCATCCCTGCCCTTCAGCATGTCTACTGTATAAATGGCATCATTGGCAAACCTGCTGAAGGTGCACTCAATCCCACTGTGCATGTTGCCTTCAAAGATGTTAGACAGTGCTGGTCACAGCACCTACCCCTAAGGAACACACTCATCAGTGATCTTCACTTGGACACTGAGTCATGCAAGTCTCTGAGTGCAACTGTCCAGCCAATAAGAATTTGTATTACTCTCTGATCTTTTTGTTATTTCCTAGCTACTTGATTTCTGCTAAAAATCAACAAAAAATCCCAGCAACTAAGCAATGCAAAAAACACAGGATGTTCCTCTGGAAAAGGCCATATGTCCTTTTTTTTTAAAATGGGGAATATGGACAAGGAAAGATTCTGTTTGTACAATTATGTTTCCTTCCTTTCAATATGTCCTAATGATGCTTATCTCTTGAGCAGTAGAAACTGCTTGCTGCTTCAGTCAACGTGTTACATGCTTAATCCTTTGTTTGTTTTTCCCACAGATCTCTGCTAAACTACATAGATTATGTTTCTGCACTGTTCTGGGGGCCTCTGATGTTAGGCCCTTTTGAATTTTTTTCTGGCAGCTTTCAAGTGGCTGATGATTTGCATCTGTAAGTATTTGTCTGAGTAGCTAAAGAATACTTATACACAATGTATGTAAGGGAGAAGGTCTTCTCAAGAGTTTTGTGGAACTTGACCTAAAATACACAGTTGTGATTAACTGTAGCTGTGGGTTGGCACCTGTCTTACAAGCATGTCTGTGAGGTTTTTTTTAATTTTAATTCTTTGCTTAGCAGCAACATGCCTTGCTATTTTGCTTGAAGTTGCCTGCATGGCATCACTTGCTATATCACCTGCTGCTTCCTAGAAATCCACAAAGCTTACCAGCAAAGCTCACATTTTATATATGTATTTACCAGATCCATGGTTTCCTCCACTTGTAGATGTTCGGTCCACCAGATTTAACTCTGGGTCTTTTTGTAGTGGCTAAAATAGTATATATGAGCTTTAGACACAGCATTTAAGGCCATAGAAACTTCAGGATGTGCCTCCTAGAGAGCAAGGTGAGGTAAAGAGAGATCTGGCACAAATGTCCTCATTCACTCTACAGGTGAAAACTCACCCTTGTTCCTTGTTTCTCAGGGAGGAAAATATTCATTTTGCCCTAGAGTGAAACTCAGGGATGAATTAATATGGTGAAAAGGTGGTACTCAAGGACACTGCTCCAAAGAGTGAGGAGTTAACCTTCTTCAGTGATTAACTGAGTAGCTTTCTTCTTCTGTTTGACTTTAGAGAAAGGGAGCATGTCTTCCATTTCTTCAAAGGATTCTCTAGAGTCATACGAGAGATTGTCAGCATGACTCCAAAACAGATTGGTCATAATTGGTTCTGGAGGAACAAGGTACTTGAAAAATTTTTCAGTGGCAACTCAACACAATAGAGCTCAGCTGATGGGCTGCTGATGTTTATGAGGAAAAATAAGCAATAACGCTCAAGTATTTCCATTAACTGCAAAGGAATAGTAGCAACAATGGCTGTTGATGCTGAAAATTTAATTAATCTCTTTAGATATATACAATTTCAGTACAGAAAACGTGCACATTTCCAAGGTGCCTAATGTGTCTTTATCCTAACTTTGTGAAGGACAAGATGTACAGACTTTCTCATCTCCCAGTTTACATTTACTGATACTGCAAACAAATTGATTCTCATTGATCGCGACAGTATTTCATAGACTTAATTTCAGGTAGGCTGGTGAAGAATGTAATTTTTTAGCTTTCATCTACAGAAGCTTGGATTTGTTAATGTTCTGTGCATGCTGAAGCCCTCCCCAGTACCCCCCATTTTTTTCTTTTTTTTCTTCAAAGTGTTGGTGATGTGGGTAGAGTCTGGTATACTTACAGGCAAATGTTTATTTATGTCTTGGTTTCTGTTTCCTAATATATGAGGGAAATTTCCCAAAGCACTGGGTCAACACCTATAATTCCTATTTTTTTTAGAAAGACTTGTGAATAAATATAAAAACTAGAATAAGACCAAATTCAGCTCTAGATTGCCAAAGAGATACCAGAAGGCAATAATCTCTAGTCAATTAAAACTGTAAATCTTACTTTACAGTAAGTTACATAAACATAAAATGTTAAGATGCCTCTTGCATTCTTATACAATATTACAGTATTAAATTTCCATATTAAACACTATTATTAAATATCATGTTTTCCCAGTGCACAAAATTCTTTCCTATAAAATGCAATGAACATAAGTAAGCAGAAGTCATTATACAGAGATAAGCAAGACTGTTTACCAGTGAACCCAGGAGCAAAAGCAGATCATTATAGCCTTCATAGACTGCAGTCTTGATCATCTTGTAAGACACTCTTTTCATTTTATGATGAATTGAAGGTCCTTCACAAAGGTCTTGTCCAAAAAACGGTCACAACTATTTTGTTTGATTGTTTTATTGTTTAACCAGAAGATTGATAACAAGTTATTGAAACATTTAACCAATTTTGAAATTTGAAGACCAATGCATCAAGAAATCAGTCCATTGTAACACCAACTTAGGAAGGAAATGCAACATATTAATTGAACTTTTCTTAAAAGAATGAAAACTTCTCCAAATTTTATTGTAAGAAAGGATAATGAACTAGTGAAGTTCTTCATAATAATATTAGAGATAACATAATATTGCTTCTGTTCATGTTTAGGCTGGGATGGAGTTCATTTTCTTCATAGCAGCTAGGATGGGTCTGTTTTGGATTTGTGCAGAAAAGTCTGTTCATAATACAGAGATGTTTTCATTATAGATAAGCAGTGCTTGCACAGAGTCAAAGCCTTTTCTGCTTCTCACCCCACCCCACCAGTGAGTAGTCTAGGGGAACACAAGAAATTGGGAGGGAACACAGCTGGGACAGCTGACCCCAGCTGACCAAAGGGATACTCCATACCATATGGTATCATGCTCAGCATATAAAGCTGGGGGAAGAAGGAAGAAGGGGACATACAAAGTGATGGTAGAAATTATTCCCAAATAATAATTCTCCACTTGTGATGGTGCCCTGTTCTCCTGGAGATGGCTGAACACCTCCCTGCTAATGGGAAGTGGGGAATGAATACCTTGGTTGGCTTTGCTTGTGTGCACAGCTTTTGCTTTACCTGTTGAACTCTTTATGTCAATCGGTCAATCCATGAGTTTTCTCACTTTTACCATTCTGATTCTATCCCCCATCCTGCCATGGGGAAAATGAGCAAGAGGCTGCGTGAAAACTCTTAGTTGCCACTTAGTTGCCAGCTGGAGTTAAACCACTACCACTCCTTATGGTGTAATATAGATTCTAATGCAAAATAAGACTAATTATGCTTCTTTAACTATTTTATAATGACTGCAAAAGACTTGTATAACGTATGGCCAAGTTTACTCTGTAGCAAGAACTACAGATTTAACTCTGCAATCAGTGTCATTGAAGTAAATCAGAAAAAATATCGTTCAAGCTACATCAGTTTCACTAGTCAGACAGCACTGTGCATTCTGGCTCAGCTCAGAAAGAGGCTTTATTTTTACAAATTTTAACAGATTATAAAAAGCACAGTAAGTGAACGGTCAATCTAGAAACATTACCTTTCACATGAAAAATATTCACAAAGTCAAATATTATTAGAGAGCAAGGCAGGTTCTAAATGTGAATTTTGCCTGTGAGGAACAATGGAGGGATTTTCAGGGAACTTTACTAATCCACTGCTTCTATAAATACTCAGTACATTATTGTTGTTCGTAATGTATTGGTGGTGTTAACATTTGCTCAATTCTTTCTTCCTCAAATCTTTAGCTTTCTTACTTCTCATTAAATAGTATTTGAATACCTCTCTTTTAGCATTTTCTTTAGCAAATAGCATGACACAATGTAGAACTTTTCTGGCATTCTAATCAATGAGATGCAGGGTATTTTACCAGCACAAAGAAAACCTACTTTAAATTGAGAATTATTGTTAGCCTCTTCATCCTTACTGTTGAACTATGCAGGCCCTTATCACATTAGTACTGCACAGCCTAGAAGAAGGGTAATTGCATCATCAGTCTCTCTTGGTCTCTGCCTCAGCCCTTTTAACATGCTCATCCTTTCCATTACTTCACAATTTCATTTAATATTCTCCTGGGTTAGAATCATATCAGCAGCCAGAACATGCTGAATTAACAGTTGCTGTATGCTCTACTCTAGAATTTCTTTCCTGTGGATTAAAGGGCAATTGACAATGTCTTTTAATAAACAGTGTCCTTTTGAACTTTTATGTCCAAATACATGGATATTGAATTTGTAATTTAGAGTTTGAATTTGAAATATAAACAGGTAACACAATCCTGTCTTTAATAAAATTACCAAGCAAGACTGTCTTTATAATAGAGTCCCTTAGGTACCTAGTGCATTTCATTCCTGTCAGAGAGTTAGTTATTCAAAGGTCCCAACAATGTGGCAGTTGCATCTATGTGTGTTATATCCTTTTAAAATTTTATTTTACTATATTTAATGCAGTTGCTGAAAAAGAGAAATGCTGAATCTTGCTTCCAAATTTACACTGGCAACAGATGGGATTCCTGCTTTTCATAATGTAGGGAAGCTTATTATTAATTAATTAAATGTTCCCTTTTTAATTATATTGTCTATTTTCAGGTCTCTATGCCTGCGATAATAATTTTATAAAAAATCATAAAAAAAGTTAAAATACATTAAAGAGACATAAGAGCTGACAGAGATAGCAAGTGATCTTCCATATTTATCTCAAAAGTCTATTCCTCCTTAATGTTGTATATATGTCTCTGTATAGACAGACATAAATATTATATAAAATACAAAATTTTGTGTCTGCAGGTACAAAGCCTTACATGGGCACAGCTCCCTTGATAATTACAGGCAAAAAAATGAACAATCTGATCTTAGTGATAAGTTGACTTTCATTCAGGTCCTCCCAAAGGTCAAGATTTTGTTACTAGTTTTCATAAGAAATGTTTGAATAGTCTTATTTCAACAATGGGACTACTTACAGAGATGAATACTGTCTACAAGAGGGGAAGGAAGAAACTCTCACTAGAAGGCATTTAAAATACTTGCTATTGGGATAGTACAGTTCTCTGGCATCTGTCTGAGCTTGATATTCAAAGGAGATGAAAATGGTTCCTAAAAGCTTTAGGAACCAGTTTCGGTTCCTACTTTGCTTGTAATGCCCTATACTTCTTTCACTACTATGATGCTGTCCTTCCATGTTATAACTTCTAGTTTCAGCATTATTTCTTCAGAGAAAGATGGAGGGTTTAGGATGGAGGTTGTAAACAGACAGTATCTGTTGCATGAAACTTAAGGGAGTATATTACTTCAGGGAATACTCCCTGAAGACCTAATGCCTGTGTATCCAGCCTGACTTTCCCTTAGTTTCACAACTTGTCTTCCAGGAGATAGAGGGAGTATGTAGTGGGAAGTAGTAGGACAATGCTCTAGGGAGTCATGTCACCAAGGAAAAAACCAAGGAAAGCATAAACATATTGTGAGTCAAGACTGCTGGTAACCACTACCAATGAATTTCAAATCCATTTACTGACAAGCTGAATTTCTTTAAAGAAGAGTGTTCATTGCAGTGCATTGCAGTGTGGAAGAAAGATGTATAGAAGAAATCTTTATATTAATATTCAGGGGGCTGGTTTTGGTTTTGGTTTGTTTTGTTGTTTGGTTTGTTTTTTTTTTTCTTTCCCTGAGAATGACTATACAATAGTCAACTTAATGTAATTGGAACTACTTTATCTTCACATGAGCACAACTAAGAATACAACAGATCCAAAACTTTTAACTGCACTTTCAAATTTATACCAAAAAACAATAAAGGTAAAAAAAGAAACTGTATTAATTATAAACTCATATGATCATTTCAGATTTTATAATCACTGTAACTAGATAAAGTATGTAGATATGAGCTGACAAACTGCATTTGCAGCCTAAAAGTCCAACTGTATCTAGGTCTACATCAACATAAATGTCAAGGGAGGTGATTCTCCACCTCTACTACACTGTGGTGAGACCTCACTGGGACTAATGTGCTGTGTTTGTCCCTGGCTGGTGGTCAGACTCCCAAAGTTGCACACCCCTCTGGACAGGGGAGAAAATACATGTTGAGAGGCTTTGGAGTTGAGATAAGGACAGGAAGAGGTCATCCTGCAATTAGTGTCATGGGCAAAAAAGACTCAACACAGAATAAAGGAAAGAAAACTTTAATACATTACACTAAATATGTCAGATAATGAGAAGTACAAAACAGCTCTTAAAACACCACCCCCACCCCACCCTTCTTTTCAGACTTCACTTTATCCATGATTTTCTCCTCCCCAGGATGGCACTGGAGAAAAGGGGGAAATAGGGAATGGAGTCTTCAATCTTCAGTCAGTTCCTCATGAGTTGTTCTCCTTCCTGGGCGTGGGTGGGGGAGGGAATTCTCACACTCTTTCCCTGTGCCAGCGTAGGGTCCCACCCACAACAGACAGTCCTCCATGACCTACACGTGAGTCCTCTCCCACATGGCCTCGGCTTTTCACCAACTGCCCCAGTGTGGGTCACTGCTATAAACTCATAAAATGTCTCTCAGTCTCTCAGTCCCAGACTGCTGTCCCCAGCCTGGTCCCCCACAGAGTCACATGTTCACCCAGCAAACCTTCTCCGGTGTGGGCTTCCATCTCTCTCTTGGTCTCTTATCCCTCTCCACAGGCTGCAGGTTCTGTCAGGGTCTTGCTCTAATGTAGGTCACAGATTCTTCCCTATTCCTCCACCTGCTCCATGGTGGGCTCCTGCTTGGCCCAGGTGCCTCTCCATGGTCTACAACTAGGGTCTCTTCATCTTTCATGTGCTGTGAGGGGGACACCCGCTTCACCATGGTATCCTCCACAGGATGCAGAGAATCTTCTCTCAGTGCCTCCTCCTCCTCCCCCCATTCACTGACCTTGGTGTCTGCAAAGTTTTTTACATCTCCTCACACCCTTCTCTGGTGGCAAAATGAGGCTGTTTGTGTTTTTCTCTCTCTAAAATGTGATTCCCAGAGGTACTGTGACCAGTGCTAATTGGCCCGGACGGCCTTGTCAGCAACAGGGTTTGGGAATTTGGCTTTGGGAGCCCAGCTGGGATTTGCTTTGTTGGACCCCTGAGAAGCTTCTAGCTGCTTCTTAAAGAAGCCACATTGCAAAACCACCATTCTGGGTGCCCAGTTCTGGAGTCCCCCGTACAAGAAAGACGTGGAGCTGTTGGAGCAAGTCCAGAGATGACAATGAAGAGGACCGGAGGGTTGGAACATCTCTCCTACATAGGAAGTCTATGAGAGTTGGGCTTGTTCAACATGATACCAGTGAAACCTTATTAGTTATAAGAAAGATGGAGACATGTTATCAGGGTCTGTAGTGCTAGGACAAGGGGTAATGGTTTTGAACTAAAATAGGGCATATTTATATTGAATATATGAAATTCTTTGCTATGAGATGATATTTAACCTTCATAGATCTTTCAATCTATTGGTTTGTCACTTTGTGAGAACAGAAGAGATTGGGGGGGGGGAATTAAAAAAAAAAAAAAAGACAAACCTAAAAAAATCCCAACAATCCCATGAATGCAACATCTTTGATTCTGCAATGACTCAAGCTCCAAGTGTCCTAGTGAAGATCTTCTTCTATCTTTGGGTTAAACAGCTAGACAGAAAAGATGAAACAGTACACAAACAGTGAGTGCCACTGGATTTGTCAGAACTGTTTAATCTTGGGGCTTTTTTAAATTTTTTGCTTGGCAATACACTAAAAAACCCAGCAACATATAGCAATATCTTGGCATAAACACTTAGGCTGATAAATTCCTTGTCCCAAGGTACAGCAGAAACATCAGAAAAAAATACCGTAATTGAGACAATATTAAAAACTCAAGGAATTGCTAATGCTGTCCATTTTAAGTTTTCTATTATGATTTGTTCCTCTCCATTCTGACCATTATACATCTGAAGTATAATTTAAATTACTATCAATTCATCTCACATGCCAAGGGAGTAATAAGAAACTCATTTTCTACATACAGAAAAATAAATCCAATAAACCACCTAAACAGCAGAAGTAAGTTTTATTTTTATTATACCTTTCCAAAGCAGAATATCACTACATAAATCATAGATGCACTGCAGGTGTGAAATCCATTGCTTTCTGCCTATATTTTTGTGCACTCTCTAATTCCCTTAAGTTATTAATAATAATTTCTAACCAATAACCTGACTGTGGTCATAGGAAACCGAAAAACACAATGCCATTTTATTCTTTTCACCTGGAATAAACATCTGCCTACACTATATTAGGAACTGCTGTTTTTATCATAAGAGGAATATTCCAGTACTATACTTAAAAATCCCTCAATTTAATGAAAATCAAAATAATGACAGTTTTTTGACAAGTCTAAAATAAAATATTTGACAGCAATTCTCAGTGACATGTCCAAAAGTGAAACAAGATTCTGTATATTGTAGGCTTTACATTTACTAATATAATCAGTGATACTAATCTAAATTATAGTTACTTTGAAAAGAGTAACTTTCCAGAAGCTGTAACAACCACCTGCCACACTTGTACAAGGTATGGGATCCTATTTCTGTTTTTTTTTTTTTAATGTAAGAAAATCCTATTTAGTACAAGCTTTGTTAAATAGTGGTAAATCTAAAGGAATATTAAAATCTCCACTGAGAATTTAAGGATATTATCAGCAATCTGTTGGTTTGCCAAGGTCACAGGACTGACAGCAGAATTCTGCACCTTGAAAAAAATTTTCATAATCAGACATTTAAATATCAGAAAACCAGCTTAAAAATCTGAGGATCAGATCTCTTCAGTCAAGTAATAAATGTATGTCAGGACTTGAGGTGCAAATAAGCAGATTTAGGTGAAACATATTTAGCTGAAATTCCCATGTGAGAGGGGATTAAAAAAGAAAAAAAAAGCAGCATTTTGCTTGGTAGAAAATACATCTAAGGAAAGAAACACATTTCAAGGCATTGCATCTGAGCTACCAGTTCAGATAGAAAGATCCTAATGATATCATTGTGGCTAACAAAACACACATTTTCTAAGTACAGTCAAGTGTATCCTACACAGGTAAATCTATGTCAGCCACAGCAGAATAGCACCAACACAGCCAGTATCATATGCCATTGGGACACGGAGTTAAGATGAGGATACTGCCACAAAAATGCTTTTCTTGTTGTCATGCATATGTTCTTTCAGATTTACATTTACCCTTTCCTTCTAATGACTTTGTGTCCTGTCATGCTGGTTATGAATGGGTACCTAGCAAACACAGGAACGACGCAAACACAGTGTCGATTGGCTTCTGGTGCCCATGCAACTGGAAGAACTGATGCACAGCCAAGCACTGCATTATCACTGTGTGACATCTCCAGCTTCTATACCCACACATACAGAATTAGGAGATCCACGAAGTAGATGGTGTAACTACATTCTTACTATATTGCTCAGATATTTAGAAATTTCTATTACGTTTTTCCAAGTTATTCCAAGTTTCCAAGAAATTCTCATTTAGTACTGTGGTTGATCTTGAGGTGGTGCAAGAACATGTATCAAGAGCAAAAAAGGCTACTCTTACCAATCTTGATACTCTATCTATGCACAAATACTGACATGTATTTATTTATTTTCATAATAATACAGGCACTAAAGTAGGTAATATAGATCCTGAAAGTCTGTTTAATTCATAAAATAGCAGATATATTTTTGTCATTTTCCTCTAAGCATTACAGGATATATATGATGCAAGCCTTTTGCTTTCATGTAAATCAACATTGCTGTACACATGTTAAATTTCTTCTTATACCAGTCATCAAATTTATTCACACTGCACAAAATAGTATACTATGGAGGATGGAAACAATTTTAAATGGACTGCTGATTTTGAACATTTTCTAAAACTTATATTCAAGGCAAAATATTTTAGAGGGGTTTTTTTGAGAGTTGTGGTGGGAATTTTATTTTATTTTTAACCCTTGAATTTATCTCAGAACTAGTTATTCCAGAATATGTATTGAATCTGATGCTGTAGACTGAGGACTGAGTTAAAGTTAGCTAGATGAGGGAGTTAAAAATGCTATAAGTACAGTAAAAATTATGAAACTGTCAGTCACAACTTAGTAACGTAGGCATTGGTTATATCATGTTGACTAAAAAACTCTTCTTTTTTTTTTTTTTTCTTTTTTACAAGCTCTTATTTGTCCATTCCCCTGTTCTTACTATTCTGCAACTCAAACAAGCACCTCAGAAACCTTCAAATCTTTTCATTTTCATGTGCAGGAGAAGAAGAAATTAAGTTGTGAGAGGCTGAGAATCTACAAATTCTGACTACTGCAGTCAAATCCAGCAATGCAAGACAAAGCATGAAGACCAACCCCATGGCTGAGGTGAAGAACAGAAAAATAAAAAACCTGGAAAATAAGGTAAAGAGTCTGAAGGAAGAAAACAGATTTGAAGGAAGAATTACAGAGAAGGGAGAGTATACAGAAAGATAATAAGCTTGATATTCATCTGTTCTTCTACTGACTGAAGAAATACATATTTTTAGATATCAAATGCAATGTAATTATGGTATTTTTCCCTTATAAATTTATTAAAATGATCGCCCTCAATGACATTGACTTTTAGATTTTTGACATAAACTAACTCACTGATTGCATTTTTCAAATAGGCTTATACCAGAAAAAATAAAAATAGATGTATACATCTAAATTTATGTGCAAATTACATATCAAAAATCCATTATAGCACCAAAAATACATAAAATTTTATGGGTTCAAATTAACATTTGCATTCCTGTCAAGTGTCCATTAAAGTGAAATTAAATGTTAATTAAACTTCCACTTACTTCTACCCAAGTATCCTTCAACTCATAAGTAAAGATCAAGAAATATTTTTGAGATTAAAAAGTTGAAGACCTACTTAAAAATATCTTACATTTCCATTGGATGTTCTTCTTTTCCAGTTTTAGTAATTTAAGTACTCTTTAGCCTTTAGGTTCATTTCTACATATGCAATTTAGAAAGTTAAAACAAGAATTATCATCCTTGGTATTTATGTATTCAGTAACACCCTCCTTTTTATGTATTCAGAAGAATTTCTTATGTGTAAATTTTTGCTTCTTCCACATATATATTTACTTCTTCGATGTGAAAGGAATTTTGGGTAAAATGCTTAATCATAATCGTGCACATTAGGACCATGTTCATAATCTCATTGAAAACCTCTGATCAGAAGGACCTCTAAGTCTCCAGTCCAACTTTGAGGTCAGACCAGATATCTCAGGCCATGATCCAGTCACTTTTTCAACCCTCAAAGCATGGAGACTGTATGAACTCTTAGGTCACCGTGATCTATCCTCACAAGGAAAACATTTTTCCATACATCCAGACTGAACCACTGTAAAGCCTGTCTGTGTCTTTTTAATGACCTCCTGTAGTGATCCTGATTGGAAGATCATTATACATTAAGGAGTTAGTGATCCACAGTATAAGTAACCCAAGCAATCCCAGGCCTGTTCTGTGTGTCAGAGACCACACCATTTCCAAAGCCCTGCCTTTATCTGAAAAGACAGAAAAAAAGCTCTTGTGAGAGCATAATTCCTCTTCTGACCATAGAAATTATTAACAGTTGCATTTTCCTTGCAGGAAAATCTTAGAATAGCGTGAATGATGGAAAGGAGGGAATCTACTGTGGGTCAGGTCTGTAAGGCATGCCATGCCCGGGTTGCAATCCTGTTCAATGCTACACTACTTGGGATTTCCAGTATCTGAAGAGACATCAGATCATAGAGCCAAAGAATATACTGAGCTGGAAGGAACTCATAAGGGTCATCAAGTCCAACCCCTGATTATGTATGCTCTTCTCTTTATAGCATTGGCTCTCATAAACAGAATTTTAAAAGATACCTTAGATTTTGAGTGTATTTCTTACTAAAATTTACAGCATTTCCTGGTTGAAAACACTTTTCCTTAGGTTCTGGATGTCTGTTGATAGGTCTCCCCAAAGCCATCTCTTCTCCAGGCTTAGCAAGTCAAGGTCACTCAGTCTCTCCTTACAGGGTAAGTGCTACAGCTCCTGCTCAGCTTGGGGATATCTCCTGGGTGGTCTGAAACTGAATGAAATGCTTTGAATGTGCTCTTTCAGGTGTCAGACACAAAGTGTCACTGCATCTCACAGAAACTGGCTGAAAACATTACTTGCTTAGCCTTTTGCTACTAACACAACCATGGAGGCTTTTCTTATGGCTATTGATAACCTCTGGATATTTTAAATTACCACACATTGTGCAAGGCAAAGAAGAAATGGACCAATAATATAAAATATTGCAGGATCTGATTCTAATTATTTCAAAGCTAGTTTAACAGAAGATTAATTTAAGAAAACTGCTTTGCATCAGAACTCACTTGGAGTCAGTGACCATTTTAGCAGCCATTTAAAGTAGTATGAGTTCTGTCATTGTGGTGAGAAAAAAATGTGCAGCCTATCCTTCCATTAGTTTTCTGTTACAGAAAGATCCAAGGAACCCAACAGTACTAGAAAATTTTGTCCTGAAGGATTCATCACTAGTCTTTACCCCATACATAGCCACCAAGACTAAGATAGGCCTCCTGTGTAATGCAGGGAGAGTAAACAGGCACTTTTAGAGGAAACACATCAACATGTCAAACATGTACTATGAGCAACTGTTCTTGCTCTTTCTTGTAATGACAGAGGAAGTGTGAACAACTAAGTTACACTCAATAACAAAGTTTTGGATTGTGAAAGTTAGGTGAGGTGTATCTGCCCTCAAATTTCAACACCACCACTGTCTTATTCACAGGTAATCACCTTCTTGTTTGTCATTGTCTCACACTCAAGATTGTTTAAAATCCTCATATTATTACCCTCCAACACCATGAAACAAAAATAGAAAAATTCTTTCTGATTCTTCTACCACAGTCAATATAAAAACTGGTTTTAACTTAAAAAACAACAAATACTGTGACCATTTAATTCCTTCTTTTTACTTGAAAACAAACAAAAGAGTCATTTCACATAAGCCTGAAACCATTGTTAAAAGCAGAGTGGATTATTTATACCACGAATCGGTTTTGCTTTGCAATTAAAAGATAAAAATATTTCCAGAAATATAAAAGTCAATATTTTTATTTTTTATTTACATTTGTATATTTATTTAATATTTTTTTTATTTTTTCCATCTATTTGTTAAATATTTCCTTTTCTGATCTTTTTTAAGTAGTCCAGGAGTTACAGAAATGTATCGGCTGATAAAGAATGTAAGTCTATTACTCTACGTACATCTATGTCTGCTGGCAACAAGGTGACAAATGGACAGGAATTTAGCTTCTGAAAGTTCAATAAGCTGGTATTGTCCTGACATTGCAAACTGTTTACCACAAAGATCCTCTCAATCTATCACCCAGAACCAGCATTTGCCTGATTCTAATTCCACTGACGTTGAAACCTGAAGCCCTTTGTGAGTCATTTATCACACTTATTAAAATGTTCCATTGTGGATTAGAATAGCAATTCACTATTACTTCAGAATGCTGCCCAAAGGCGATTCTATGCAGGAAATTCTAATGCTTTATTGAAACAGTGGTTTGGTCTTAATAAATGATTCTTTGCGAAGGCACTCTGCTTTCAATTCTGAAAAATGACACTGGCATTTCAAAGCTGGCATCAGTGCCCGATATTATGCAAATCCCCTTACTTATTACTGCATTTAAATCTGGCCTAAATACTTCACACTTAATATTTTAACAAGTATATGTCAATTAGATTATGTAGAAAACTCTAAGTAAGGAACAGTTTTCTTCTTATTGAACTATAAATAGGAGTCCAGTCCTTTGGAACACAAGATAAAAGATACAATCTTAAATACTATCCAAAGGGATATTCTTTTCCCATTAAAAAAAAAATAAATTACATAATCGGAAACCTTTTCATTATTATTTTAGTAAAAAAAGCTTAATTTTGTTCTTCTCAAATAAAAAGCACAGTAGGAACAAGTAAACCCATGAAAGAAACTCTTAATCATGTTTTAGGTGAGTGATTTATTTTACAAATGTATGTATGAAAGTAAATATAGGTCTATGCTCAACAATTAATATTGAGATGGTTATGTCATGTGTATTCATTCTGCCCAATAAATTTATTTATACACTTAACTGCATGGCAACTGTACCTTTTTGCAGACTGTAAATCCTCTGATATTGCTTGCTGACACTGCTTGTGAGTCTTTAGAAGGACTTGTGATCCCTTAAAGTGTTATTCCTGTGTATACAGTATTTTTATTTAGGAAGGTACCTTAGCAGTCAAGGTGCAATCCCCAGCTTTCAAACTCTGAAGCTGATTTTTGCTCTGCCACTCTTTCACTGTATCCCTGACTGACTCACTTTAAATACAGAGTTTCGAGACCACTTGTATAGTTTTCCTGTTCTACACAACAAGCACGCTTTTGTGTCGTACTCTCCTCATTTTTAATATGAGATTAGAAGCACTATCTATCTCACAAGAGTGTTTCAAGAGTAGATGAGCTAACTGTTCTGAGGGTCTCAAACACTTTATTTAAGATGTATAAAAACCACCTAAGATCAATGGATTCGTGTTAACTTAGATGAGATTGCAATCACTTAACCTCCTTCAAAACTGTGGGGAAAAAAAAAAATCACTGTTGTCCTGATTCATTACCACTTCTTTTAAAAATAGAAGATCATGGAATGTGACACTGCAGTGTGTTCACTAGTTCAAATGAACTTCTTCTGGATTAATTTTCATACACAAATCAAAACAATTTATTGAGGGAGAAAAAAAAAGTCACATCCTCAACAAAGACATTCTATATCATTGGTGTAGAAATACATACAATCAAAAATAAAAATAAAATTTAGTAAGTCTCATAATCAATATAGATATGTAGTCATAAATATGTGTATTTCATGGTCAATTTACTTTTTTGTTGTCTTATTAATGGAAAATAATATTTCCCTCAATATGTACCTGTACAATGAAAGCATGTTATTTACTGATGTACAAATCTAGAGTAAGACAAAAGTTTAGTCTCTGTGCCCTAGCAATTAAAAAAATATATGGATATGTAAAAGGAAGGGGAATTAAAAGCTGAGTAAGCAAGGCTGTTAATTTTATAAATGACATTACATTTAAATATCATAACTGAAAAAATAGGAAATTATAAATAACACTCTAAACTTTGATATGACTTCACACTATGGCCATGGGTTTTTTTTAACTATTGAGAAAACTTATATGATTTAAAAATTTTACCTTAAAAAATAAATGAAGCTGTCTACAGACAAAAGATGTGATACAGTTCCCAGAGGAGCAAATGGGAAGACTGTGCTGTTCTCCACTTGCATCTGACCTGGATTCAAACACCGGCATTGGGTACAAATGAATTGTGACACAAGATTTCCGTGGGAGCGATCTAGCCAGTCTAGTTCATGGGCTATAAGCACAGAGGAAAGCATTTGCTTTAATTAAAAAGTGTCCTGGATACTGGGCTCTTCTGCAAATGTCACAGAAAAGGAGATGCAATTGAGTATAGTAATAAAAATCCAATAGCTGCATCACAACAGTAGTATTTAAACAAACATGCACACATTTGATATTAAATGTATCAGCTGAGAAAGAATGCTGTATTTTCTTTATTAAGACAACACCTTCCCATGGGAGTCACTGGGCCAGCAGGAGAACTTCTGTTGCTATACATGTACTTAAAATGCCATGAAATGTATGAGGAATTCTGAAACCACAACTTGGGCACAGAGGAAAACCTTGTACATAGTTTTTGAAACAAAACATTTGCCTTAGCTTTGCACAAGAATGTTATCAAAAAGCAATCTTAAAAAAATAATTCTGTTGAAAACATTAAATATACTGATTTTGCATTCCTATTTAGATGTTTGTGGCCTACACCTTATTATCAATATTGTTTGAATTATTATTGTGAAAATAGATTTTTTTCCTGAACATATTTTAATTGTGGTTTGAATTAAAAAGGCAAATAGTGAAATATTATGAATAAGAAATCACACTTTCTTATACTTGATTTCCAAATTTTACCAGTGCTTAGGAATATTGGAACATTAACTGCCCTACTTGGGTCAGAACAATGGTCTATATCAGCCTCAATCCCTCTTGCAGACAGTAGGATCCAGCATATATTTCAGTCAAAAGATGATGTTTAGAAAGAGCAAGAAAACCCAGCCATTTTCTGCAGCTCATTCTCCATGGGATTCTCCAGATACTTTATCACAGAGGAGCTGTTAGTTATTTCCTATGCCTAGTCTTCTTACTATCAGTCAATGGATTCGTTCACTAAATCACGTAGTCATTCTGAACTTGCTGATAACCTTGTTCTCTACAGCCTGTCGTGGAGGCAGGTTCCAAATTCACTGCTACCTGTAGAAAGAAATACCTTACCTCTTCTGAAAGTCAAAATTAGGAATCAAACAATATTTCTAATCAGGGGTTTGGCTACAGGACAGACACAACTTTCTAGGCTGGGCAAGTTATGACTGCTAAAAACATACTAACTATGCTAAAATATTATATTTTAGCTACCTGTCTTTACCTTTTTCATCTAACATAACTTTTATTTGTTTGGCTCATTCAATTTATTGATTTCAAGGTCAGGAACCAATATGTCTATCATTAGAACATTTCACACAACATGTAACGGTATATTACTGGTACTAGCTATGCAGAGAGACAATCCTTTCTGGGGTTATGCAAGCCTAGGGAGTTGTTTTCCTCTCTAATTCAACTCTAGACTATATCTGACCTTGTTATTGGTGTTTAGTTTTATCTGTGCAGATTCTTTATGCTTTTTTCCATTACTTCATAATTTGGTACTCTCCTGTGAAAAGCTTAACCAATTATCATTTTTCCTTCTATTCATCTACTAAGAGGTGAGCTTTTTTTAAAGCATGGTAGTTATGGTTCCATTGTTAAGGTGAAGTGTCAAACTATTTCTTTGACCCTTTCAAAAGAATGCTTCTAGAAAATACATGCTCACAGAAAGTGGATAGAAAAATGCTGTCAGACTT
The DNA here is from genome assembly GCA_013399135.1 of Heliornis fulica. Lineage (NCBI taxonomy): Eukaryota > Metazoa > Chordata > Aves > Gruiformes > Heliornithidae > Heliornis > Heliornis fulica. The sequence continues at coordinate 183,082 of VXBZ01009568.1, read as the reverse complement.
TTTCCTATGGGAAATCAAGCTCTGTCGAAATCAAAATGCTTCACAGAACTGTATTGTTTCTGTTATTACTCTGGGTTTTAGAAGAAAACAAACCTAATGACAGTCAAATGCATCTAATATTTGTGGATTTAAAATTAGAGTTAAATTGTCTCACTTTAAAATAATCATTCATATATTCACTGTAATTTTGATACAACAGAGGGCTGTGCTGCCATTCAGTGAATCTGGAAAGGCTCCAGAGTTGAGTGGAGAGGAATCCAATGAAACTCAAAAAGGGTAAGTGTGGGGTCCTGCACCTAGAGAATATCCTAAAGCACCTGTAAAGGTTGAGGGTAGACCTGAAGGGAAACAGCTCTGCAGTTATGGGCTCCTCAGTTCAAGAAAGACAAGGAACTACTGGAGACTGTCCTGCACAGGTCCTCAAAGATGACAAGGGGACTGGAGTATCTCTTGTGTGAGGGAAGACTGAGAGAGCTGTCTGTTCAGCCTGAAGAAGAGAAGGAGAGGGGATCTGATCTATGCTTACAAATATCTGAAGGGTTGATGTCTTCGAGGAAGGGCCAGACTCTTCTTGTGGTGCCAAGTGACAGGACAAGGAGCAAGGGCCACAAACTGGAACACAGGAATTTCCATGTGAACACAAGGAAAAACTTCTTTACTTTGAGGGTGACAGAACACTTGGGCAGGCTGCCCAGAGAGGCTGTGAAGTCTCCTTCTCTGAAGATAGTCGAAACGCCCTGGACACAATCCTGTGCAACCTACTCTAGATGATCCTGCTTTTGCAGGGTGGTCAGACTAGATGATCATCAGAGGGTCCTTCCAACCCTGACCATTCTGTGATTCTGTGATTTTACAGTACAGTTTTTATAATATTAAACTGAAATATGTAAAAACAAACAAAAATATTTTAGATGAAGAGGGAAAGTGATGGTCATTCATAATATTGCCGTAAATAAAACTTTACATGTATTCAGAAACCTTGAATTCCTTTAATTGAATGAAATTTATATTGTCTGTACAATTACATTCCAGTAAGAAATACTTTACTCTTACTTTGCTTTCCTTTACTTCCTCACACTTTTCTTTTTGCCTGCTACCTATCATCATACAGTACATTTCTCAGCTCCGTTGAAGCCAAATGCTTAATTAAATCTTATGTCTTTCTTTGTAAAACAAATAAATAATAATGGGTGTAAAGGACAACTGTAGGATCTTTACTATAATTTGTCATCCTTAGCAGTGTCATGCATCCATAGTGAATGTTTAGATTTTTGAAAGAAGAAACAGTAACAAGGTTAGCAAGATGAACCTTTTTCCCTGTGCCTTATGCTTTCACCTCTTGCAGCAGAGCTCGTTTCAGACAATGAATATTTCTTTTCCTTGCTTCCTCTCATTGGTTACAGGAACCATTTAACAGTTCATTTCAAAAATATATCTGTCTGCTTTCTCCTCCTTATATAGTATAAGGGCTCATTAAAACTGGATTTGTCTGTGGATTTTCTTATAAGTATCACAATACGGGACCTCATTGAAATTGAAATGTATACTGCTCTCTTTCTAGACTCCCTTCCAAGACTTGATACCATATAATGAATGATTTCTTAAAGGGTAATACCATTTTTAGCAGCTAATGGGCCTACATTCTGAAACAAGGAAGACACTGAAATAACTTGCTTCACAGCACATACGGATGGCATTCTGCAATACAAATCACTGTCTTTTCCATTCTCCCTCCTATAGCATTGTTGCTTTTTATATTAAAAATGTCTGCAAAAAAGGTCTCTTTCTCAGTGACAGTGTAAAGTAATGTGATTAAAGGATATTCTGATGAACGTTCCTCCACACCCCACATTGACTGGGGGAGTAGAATTATTATCTAGTTTCAGTGTTATATTTTCTTCTGCTTTCCCCTTTATTCAGATGAGTGAATTCAGATCCAAGTGTCCAATAATTTCACAAACATTCCTTATATTGCTGATCCCCTATGTCCTGTACCAATATATACTGGAATAATCATGAACATATGGTATCAAATTAATCCAAATTCATAAATTCTTGCACCGTCTCAAGATAATCCCTGGTTTTCGCTGGCATTTCACACACCACCCCAAACCCCTTCCCCACACCCCCACCTCCCAAATAGGGCAACTCATATTTTTATTTTCCACTGACTCCTTGAGAAACACTGCAAAAACTCCCACCTTTAAAATGAAAATCTCACTTCAGAAATCTTGAAACTGTTCTCTAAGATGTTGCTTGAGCTCAGCCACCCGTTTAATCATCAGTTTGATTCCAAAGAACACAGATTAAGATCACTCCCTGCTCCTTCCCCAACATACACTTTCTAAAAAGCAATGGGCAACTTTTGCATAAGCAAGAGGAAGTGTGGTCTGATGTTATTTATAGGGCTGAACAGTTTTTAAAATCCTTTTGTAGATTTGTCTACTATGGTCCAAACCCAGCTAAACAAGCAACTTAAATCTCAAGTAATAAAAGATCTGCTTCATTATTATCCCCTGTTGTTGCTATCCACACCTGTAGAAGTAAACTGGTCTGCTTTCCTTCTTTGTAGATCCCTGAGAGACATTTAGCAGATTATCTGTCTGAAACAGGGAATTTCTACCTCAGCACAGGAGAAAGAAACGTATGGATTGGTGAAGCAAATGGATTTGTGGGAGGGAAGGAAAATCTGTTAGCTCATAAGTTTAAGAAGCAGAGACTATGAGTTAATAAGCTTAGGGGGTAAGAATATATCCTGGGAGCAAACAGATTTATGAACACTGGCAATGGAAGGATTTGTGAAAGTGAATGCAACATGCTGAAAATGATAATGGATGAGGGATATGGTAGAAGCAGAACAATAGGGAAGATCTTGAGTTCCTAAGATCATATTTAAAGATTTCAGCAAGTGCCTAAAGAAAGATGAGATGGATAAATTTTGCATTGGTGTATACATGTACATATCTAAAAAGACACTTAAGCACACACAAAATATTCTTGTTGGTAAAAGAGAACAGACCACAGATATTGAAATTACAATTTTGGGGTTAATTAAAACTTTAAGAACAGAAAGTTCTTAAGAAACTTTAAGAACTAAACAGAACACCTCACATTTATCTTCAGTCCTGCTAATGACTAATACTAATACAGAGGAGCTTCATTATTAGCACCCTTAAAGTAGACATGACAGAAAATTTTATAGGATCTGTCTCCTATTCTTAGTGTTATGCTGTCTTACCAGTGTGGTTTTGGGTCCAAATGTCAGTGGTCCCAGTCTTTCCACAAACCTGGGGGAGGAACCTGTCTACAAGACCCATTGGCCAGGTCTGCAGAGAAACATGATACTCATCGTAGGACTTTCTACCTCTCCAAGACTGGGATCCATTTGTGTCTATTATATCTTCACAGATATAAGGTCTGTGTCCTTTGCATTAGTTCCCAGCTACAGTTTGAAAATTGCACAATAGCCTCCCAAGCTGCAACAATATAAAGAAATTTGTTCGTTGTTTAGCAATTACATTGATGGGTTATATCTTTACCTTAGGTGCCCCCAGCCAACTGTTTAACCAATTTAAAATCAATTCAGATCAAGGCAATCCCGAAACCAGTCCTGAGATCCCACACTGTTTAGTACAAAGTATATGAACTTTTATTAGCAAAGATCCTGTTTGTTTGGATACATTACACATAATAACATATAATGCATATATTTGCATAGAAAGACTGTAACCTGAAGAGTTCAAAAGGATTGATGGCTCCTTCAAATATTTTATTTAAACTGTGAATGGCTTGTGTAGTACTGACATGAGGATGAGACTGCAGGAAAATCAGGTTGGTAATCACAAACAGTTTTCAGCATGGTTTGAGCTTAATGCTTTCACATGTTGTCTGTATTCTCCCATATTTACTGTTATACTCTTTTGCTCAAAGCTTTGTAATATCAATTCTAATTTTATAGTCTCATTGGAATGTTAAAAGGTATTATATTTCCTCATGAAACACTATTTTATGCAGTTTGTAGGGAGGGTATACTGTTAATTGTAGGAATCATTCTAATGTAATAAGCTAATTGGTAAGATATGTGTGCAACATCTTCCTTCAGAGTGTTTTACATTAAAAATTAAGTTCACATTTTGATACATTTTATGAACTTCTTAATTCCACTTTTGATTGTGAAAAAATTAAACCAGAATATTATTATTATTTAATGATTTAAAAAAAAAACACATTGGGGACTAAGAAAAATTGGGGCATTCTAAATAAATATACGATACATACAATATTCATATCACATAGACACATACGATATTCGTATCACATACGATACATACGATATCCGTATCACATACGACAGTACAAGAAAAAATACAAATTAATCAGCATAATGCAATAGAAAAACCTTGTAATATTATCATGAACAAAGCATGATAAACATGTGATTGTGCAGCCTTTAAGGTCAACCAGTATCCTTAGACTCAATTCCATCTGTTGTCCACAAACACAAATTCTAGGCATCACAGAAGGTTGGTCAGACGAAGAGCTACCAGCTTTGTGTGAGAATACAGGAACGATTGCTTCAGAAAAGATTCTTAAGCAAACTTGTGGAGGGTTTGTAATGTGGCTTCTTTAAGAAACAGCAAAACATTTTTTAAAGGTTCAACACAGCAAATGCCAGCTGGGCTCCCAGCTTCCAAACCCTGTTACTGAAAAGGCTGTCCGGGTCAATCAGCGCTGGTCATAGCACTTCTGGGAATGTGAGACCCTACTTGTAGACCATGGAGAGGCACCTGGGTCAGGCAGGAGCCCACACGGAGCAGGTGGAGGAATGAATCTGTGACCTACATTGGAGCAAGACCCTGGCAGCACCTGCAGCCCATGGAGAGAGATAAAAGACCAAGAGAGAGAGGCAGAGGCCCACAATGGAGCAGGTTTACCGAGGGGGAGTTTGTAATGAATGAATACAGTGAAGGGAGGGGTGTGGGGGTGGTGTTTTAAGAGCTGTTTTGTACTTCTCATTCTCTGAATCTGGTTTCTGTGTGTTTCTGTAGTGTAGTGTAATAAATTAGAGAGTTGTCTTGCTTTTCTTCTGTGTTGAGTCTGTTTTGCCCATGATGCTAATTGCAAAATGATCTCTCCCTGTTGTTATATTGACTCTGAAGCGTCTCAGCATGTATTTTCTCCCATGTCCAGCTAAGAGGGGAGTGATAAAGTGGCTTTGGTGAGAGTTTGGCCTCCAGCCAGGGTCAAATCACCACAAAACTTTAAAGGAGGTGACTTACTGTGATCTCTAGTAGTTTTGAGCTGTCTAAAAGGATGCTTGGAAGTAGACTTGGTTTTGAGAGAGTAAGTCCTAAAATCTCCCAACAGCCCTGAAAGTAGTGGGAAATTGTAACAATACCCACATGATAGTACTTAGACAGCTAGAAAGTGTGAGCTTTTCTCTTTTGAAGTTTCTCTGTAAAGGTTAAGTCTCCAGCAGGGGATTTTGCAGTTACATCCAGTCATTAGAATACACATGCAAGAAGGCAGAAAGACAAGTTTAACCTTGTCCTCAGCCTGTAGTTTTACAAATAGTTTCCTTACTAGTCTAGGTATTTCTTTCTGAAATCATCACACTTTTCTCAACTAGTCCATCAGAACTGTTTTCTTCGCTATTGAAGCTATGTGATTGCACAGAAAACATTCAAGACTTACTATCTAAGGAGAGGAAAAGGGAGCAAGATGAAGCCAGAACAATAATACAGCGTGCTGGTTAAAATGATAAACCTGAAGAAAGTTTTCCAATTACAGTTCTTCAAACAATGTTTCTGTATTAGTATTAAACATTTTCTAATAAAAAAAATCTGGGGCTATGACCTAGGTATGGTGTCACAAAAATGGCCCTATCTGGACATTGCCTGTGTGCTTTCCTCTTTTCAAACAATTCTCAGTTTGTTTTAATTCCCCAAAACACAATTTTAACAGGGATAGAGAATATTTCTCCATTTCAGAACTGTCTGCAAGACTGGGTTTGGAATACTCTCCAGGGAGGTGGAAACTGAATTTGAATTCCCCTAGAGATAGGAAGGAAATGAAATTGAGTAAAAGGAAAAAAAAAATAAATCGTTGGCATTATATAAAAGGAGGACACTGCTCTCTTGGCTACTGTTTTAGAAGAAAGCAAATATTGTTTGGTCTTTACATTCTGGAGTAAGCCTAAAAAGTTGTCAAAAGTCAGAATACCTGGGAGATCAGGCTCTAAAGGAAGCACCTGTGTAGAAACACTTGCCTCAGGATGGTGTGCTCTGATAACCTTAACCTGAGCTCAACAAATTGAAATGATATTCAAGTTGCACAGAGTTGCATAACTTTGTATTTGTTAGAAGAGTGCAAGAAAAACATAGACCTGTCAGAGCAAGCCCAGAGGTGGGCCACCAAAATCATCAGAGGGATGGAATACCTCTCCTATGAGGAAAGGCTGAGAGAGTTCAGCTTGTTCATCCTGGGGAAGAGAAGGCTTCAGAAGAACTTACTGCAGCCTTTCAATACTTAAACAGGGCTTATAAGAGAGATGGGACAAACATTTTTAGTAGGGCCTGCAATGATAGAACAAGGGATAACGGTTTTAAACTAAACCAGGGTAGATTCAGACCAAATAGAAGGAAGAAATTTCTCATTATGAGGATGGAACAGGTTGCCCAGAGAGTTTGTAGATTCCCTATCCCTGAAAACATTCATGGTCAGGTTGCATGGGGCTTTGAGCAACCTGATCTAGTTCAAGATGTTCTTGCTCATTGCAGGAGGGTTTGGACTAGATGACCTTTAAATGTTCCTTCCAGTGCAAAACATTCTATGATTATACAATTTGTCAAGGGAGCTCTGAATGTAAGGTGGAGTATAAGCATATTCACACAGCTGAACAGTGTTCTTCAGAGTTACCAGTTTGAGAAAAGAAATATAAATTCTGTCCATGTCTGTCTTATATGTGTGGTTACTTTTCTGCACTTGGGTCTATTAGTCACTTGAATAGCTAGATTTCATTGGTGTAATGGTTATCTATGAAACTATGCTAATGATAAGTATGCCACAGAAGCAATAGGAAGTTTTGGCTTGAAATAGGCTTTGAAAATTTAATCACGCTAAAGCATATAAAATGAAGCTATATAGCACAATAGAAAATTAGAAATCACTGATTTTTAACCTTTTGTGGCCTAACTTTGGAGAAGAGATGGTGAATGGAGAAAAGGACACCATGAAAGTCCACTCAATGAGATTTTAAAGATGAAGTTAATAATAGTCCAGGTCTGTCATACTACTTGGGTTAAACTTCATGAATCATCAGTCATTTGTGGATTTGACAAATAAATGGAAATAGATTTAGTATCAGTACTCTTAATTTGTGTACAAAGTATGAGGTAGACAAAATTGGAAAGAAATCCAGTGAACCTTTTTCCTCCTCATTTTCTTGACAAGTTACCAGATGTGTCCCATATGCAAAATAGATTAAAAAAAGTCCACTTATCAAATTTCACTGAAATAATTAAGTCCAGGCAAAATGGAAGATTTATGTTGAATTTTATAATTCAATTACTTTTCAGTAAATGGCAGTTCTTCCACAGCAGCTAAGGCTTACTAAAGACAAATAAATAAAAATATTTGATAATGAAACATGTGTGCTCTTTTAAATTACTTGGGCTGAACTCTAGAGAAGTAGAAAGGAATGCTTTCACTACTACTTCTTTCCCCACTTAACAATTGTTATATTTGTACTGCAGACTAAAGGCCAAAAGTCATGGACATGGTCATGAAAAGGCTGCAGCTACAGATGTGTGAGATACAAAGTTACCTACTTTTATTGAAGTTGAGAACCTTTAGTTTACAGAATTAATGACTAAGTTCTGTAAGTTTTTTTTAATTATTATTTTAAAAAAATTAGCTAATTCAAGTTTGTAGAATTCATTTTTTTCCACGCTGCTCACCAAATTTCAATATAATGCAGCACTACTCATATAGTGCTATAAAATTTTACATCTGATTCATAATGAAGGTAATGTATCTAAAGTTATCATAGTTAGCAACTTCTGACAGCTTAATGAGGCCAGGAATGGCAAGAAATGCAGTAGTTCTCTGTTTTAAAACCTCTTGAAAGTAAAGTCTCTCATAAATATATTTTAATAACTTTTAGTTTGTTGGTAGCATTATAGGTTACTGCTGAATACTCCCCTCAGTATTTGATATAGTGTGAGATTTTCAATTGCCATTCACATTTTCTATTGAGATTTGCTGCATTTACCTTTCTCGCTTCTCCACTGATACACCAGCAACAGAAAAGAGCAGAATACTTTTTCCATTCTCCAAGAAAATGTGGACTAGTATTGTTCAGATTAATATATTTCTAGAAATACAGTGGCTAATTTGGTAGTAAAATGGATCCAAATTAGGATGGCCTTTCTTAAAATATACAGTTTTGGTTTAATAGCCTCTAAAATATGCCTGAGGTAGGAACATCCCCCCTCCCCCCCAAAGGAACAGAATGGTAGATCTTAGAATTAGAGAAATAAATCATGCCAAATCATGTCTTTCCCTTCTTAAAAGAATGTATTGGAAGTGTAGGAATTTATATAATAAGTTCTCTCGGATTTGCACAGTTTAAGCAGCTTTGGTAACAAGGAAATTGAATATGCAGTAGTATATTTTAATAATTGTAATAAACTCATATTTTCTGTGTGCACAAAGTTCCCATTTTTCAAATGGATTCAAATACATCAGATCTTGAAGAAGTACGCTGTTTATGACTATAAAGTTAACATAAGTATCACTACCTCTCTACAAAGTTTATGTGTTCTGCAATCTATGCATGTGGAAAAATACTAACACCATGTATTATTAAACACATAATAAAAAAAATCTAAAGATAATTCTCAACTTTGCAATTCTTTTGAGGCATTTTAAAGAACTTAAGAGAAAAGGTTAGTATTTCACAGTCCTGATCTACAAATCTCTGACATGTACATAATAAGTAGGATAACAGAAATTTTTCTCTCAGATCCATTGAAATTGCGTTTCCTGAAAACAGTCATTGAACCTATCCCAGTCACACATAGTGCATCCCTTCATTTAAGTACAATCTATACAACAAACCAAGCTCGAGGGAATTGTTTTAGATGCAACTGCATCTTTTGTCAGCAATACTTCTGACAGACAGGGGATTTACATTCTGGCCTGTTCTGAAACAAAGGCAGTTTTAGTTGAGAAACAGACTGCTTCTCATAGCAAAAAAAACTCCAAAAAACCAAACCACAAACCTTCATCATACTTATAATCTATAATTATGAAAATTTAGACAAGAATCTTGTAATGCATGGAACAAATAAGAACACCCTATAGATAAAGTATTGGATAGCCATTACTTGTAGGAGGCTACAGACACTACAATGAGTTTGCAAGACCTCAGGATGAGGACTTGTCAGGTTTGCTTTGCCTGAAATTGTCTTGAACTGTCATAATTTTTTTAACTTACTTTGACTATAACAACGTATTTTCTAATTATAATCATGCTAGGTGATGCTTAATATATTTTATTTTATACTGTCCAGTGTACTATAGATAGCAGTAATAACTTGTTATTCTATGCAGAATGTGGTATTTCTAACCACCATGATGATGTAGCTCAGAGGTATCCAAAGCTGGTATGACAGCTGAGTTCCTGACAAGTGGATACACAGGATATAGCATGGATGATCACAGTCATGGTATAAGGGACAAGTCACAGACCTAGCACTGGAGATCCCATGTCTATAAGCCAATTTCCCATGGTCAGTTAAAGAAATGCAGACCTGGACCCGGAGAAACATTTTTGGGGGTGTAAAAAGCAAAATTTTCCCCAAATCATTTCTTAGAAGTAGAAAGAAGAAACTATTCATATTAAACCCCCTTTGGGGAGCATACAGGATTTTGATGAGTTGACCTACCCCACCTCAGCAGAGAGAAACCATCAACTTTAAGGTCTCAGTGGGCAGCAGAACAAAGACAAATGTAGAAGCAGGAATTGGGTGTGTGTGCACAACTATTTTAATTGCATCATTATCGACACTTTTAGGTGGATTTTGGGTTTTGGGTTTTTTGTAATACTGATGTTGTTAATTTCTTATTTTTCCCTCTTTTTCTGTAATAATTTGCTCTGTACTAATAACACTTTGATTGGATTCTTAAGATTTCAATTGAACTAAAAGTTTACTGGTTCTAAATGAAACCTTGTTTTTTCCTATAAAAGCATTGTGAGTGCAATATCCAATGATGAAAATAGCATTTGCATTTATCAAGGGCATTCACTTCAGAAAAGTACTACAGCCTTTATTAATGTAGTTATGTCGGCGTGTGTTTTGCCTTCGACAAAGTAGTAAGTATGAAAACTGCTCAAAGAACCCCTTCAGCTGACTCAGCCCCCTGAACTTCAATTCATAATTGCCATGTGAAATTTGAAAGATGGCAGATTTCTAATAGCAATCACCTCCAAGAAGGGAGAGACAGATGTGATTAAGGTTCTCACTGGCTTTTTTTCCTTACACTAATGATCAGTTATCATACTTCATTGGAGGAAATTACACAACATCAGACAAAAATGTAGCTACTGTCCTAGAAATCTGTTCTAAGAACATATCCGTGCTCATCACCTTAACAGCCTGTCACCACAGATCATTCTCCTGAAGCTGTTAAGATATGACCAAAATAGCTAGGAAACTTTAATCTCTTCAATTTCAATTCTCTCCTCCTCTCTCCCACTCCCTTTGTCTCCTCTCCATTCATAAATTTTTCTTTCCTCCATTAACCTTTCATCTAACTTCTTTTCATCCTAGATGAAACCTAAAATTTAAAATTATTTTTAAAAACTTAGCAAAACTGTTTCATGTGTTTCTGAGCTAAAAAATAAACCAGCTCCATAAGCAAAGAAAAATAATTCCATCACATGCTATAGTGAATAGTAGTAAAAGCTGTGTAGTTTTGTGGATTTTGCGTTCTTAACGATATATCATACCCACATATCATCCTGGCATTTCTTAAGTTGGAAAGTCACAGAATTGTTGCAAAATTGCTGTGCTCTTTTTATCTACTTTTCAGTAGTAAGAGCAAATACTTCACTGGCAATAACCACTGAGTAAAAATGAATTCTGTTTCAGGTATGTAAAAGCCTGATTAAGTTCCTAGATAGGAAATTAAATATTTATTTAAAGTAAGCAAGGCATAATTTGAATCTTTTCTTAAACCATAATTGTTGTTGAGATGCTTTCATATATGCAAATACTTCTTAAACTTGTTGGGCAGTTATTTGCAGTTTTGGTGCTTCTTACGATGTCATATCTGATCTTAGAAAATGTTACTTTCCCTATGAATCTCTCCTTGCCTGTTTATCTGAGATATTCATAAAAGAACAACAGTACCCTACACAAATTATATTTTAATAATTTTAAATCTTTTATCC
>VXBZ01009568.1:132545-171565 GCA_013399135.1 Heliornis fulica | reverse complement strand
TGCCTTCTTTCTTTTAGAAAATAGATATTTTTTATTTCAAAGAGCAAAATCATCACTTGCAGGTAATTCACACACTTTGGGGTAATAAATTAGTGGCCCCTTTTAATCTGGGGAATTTTTATCTTTCTAAAATACATTTATTTCATGCTTAACTATATTTTCAAGCATTTAAATNTTTATATTTATATTTTGAAATAGTCAATTATGTAGTGTGATGAAAGGCTAGCAAACTGTCTGAAGCTTACAGCCTTCAGAATTTTAATAACCTGGTCTTTTGCCAGTCTTTATTAAGTAGTGAAAAATACTGACAGTAAAAGGTGGTAACACTTTAGAGGAGTGGTAAGTTCATAGTTTTAGCATTTCATATGATTGGCTTACTTATAATATATTCTTGTTCATGTTTTGAGCATAGAGAGCAGGTAGACAAGTAATGTTTTTGGACTCCAGGACAGATAATAAAAGTATGAATACCAAGTAGCTATTGAATCTACTCCGAAACCAGCTTTACTATTCAACTTAGTGTTCTTCATGCTTCATTGGCATTTAACAAGAACAGACTGTCAAAATATTGTATGTGATGTGGTAACTCAGACCTTTGATGTGCTGAGTTTTTGCAATGCTGAATACTTAGCTCTCAAAAATAGTGTTACATGCATCAGAGACTCTTTCTTTGCTTGTTCTTGAGTAGGAATTTCTGTAGTAGCCAAGCAAGTTTTTTAAAGATAAGAAATTTAAACAGAAGAGAAGCAGACACTTATGACGTAAAAAGCCAGCCCATTACCTGATGTGATACCATTAGCACAGTTCCACTGATTTTATTCAGGCAACTCTTCATATCTGATATTAAGCATCTGAGGCACCTAAGTTGCTCCTGTAAGTACTTTCTCATTCATATATGAACAATTTTTTTAAGTCATAGCCTTAAAACTCAGCTTAAGGGCAGAACAGTACAAACAGGTTAGTTGTTTGGATTTACAGCTTCAGTATTGGTTTGGGTTTTTTTATTTGGTGTGTGTTCCTTTTTATAGAAAGATATTTTATATTTCTAATAACCTGAAATTCATAACCTCTTTTGTTTTAATATACATTCAATGTTATCTCATAATTTTGAAATATGTCTGTTGTCTAAATGCTGCTTCTATTTATTCAATCAGTGGGTATACACTTTAGGATTAAGTTTGAGAATACTTGAAGATTAAGCCCGTTATATTTGTTTTGCAAATTGAAACTATCCCTTTACTCAGTATTAATATTACTACATAAACCTGACTGAGTTCTAACATGCTTGATAGTTAAAATTCAGAAGACCAGAGGGTCCACTTTGAAGTTGATTCAGAGGTACACTAAGATGGATTAGCAATAAAAGATAGTGTAGTTCAAAATATCATATAACTTACATTTCCTTTAAGAATGTGCACAAATTTTAGTATTTAATTCAATGGGAATATTTTGTATAGGTGTGCTTATAACATGTATTTCATTTTCAAACAACTGTTGCATTCACTGTGTTTTATGCCACTGATGTACTTTTATTCTCCTAGCGTATACACTAGATATATTTCTAAAGCAACAAAGTTTTTTCCTTGCAAAGCCCTTCTTGCTTTCTTTCCTTCTGCTTGAAACCTTTTCCTTAGCTAAAAGTGACAAAACTCTTTGAATCTGTTTGTTACTTCCTTGGATGTAGACTAAGCTAGTGAAATAACTGAAGAAGGCAAATGTAAGCAAATGAAGGTAGGTCAACTTATAGTCTCATGTAAACTGTTTTCTTCCCTGAACAGTTTATATGAAGAGAACTTAAATTGTACTTCCATATGGATATCATTAACTTAGAAAACTGATTAATTAGGTGACTTCCAAGACCATGTAAGACTTTATTTTTTTTTAAATGGGATTATATTTATTATGAGTCCTACTAATAATTACTCTTTAAAACTAGTTGCAGTAGCATAGAGAATCACAAAACATACACTTGCTATGCCATTTGAAATCAAATAGTAATGATATTGCCTTCTTTCAAAAAGATATACTCACTCTAAAATTGTCTGCAGCAACTAGGCAGAATTATTCTAGTTAACACAAATACAGAAAGGAAGAGGAAATGTCTGTGTTTTTGTTACTTTTCAGTGTGGGAAGAACTCAGCATCAACGTTATATTAATGTTGAAGAAGCACAACGAGTTCAAATCATAACCCATAGCCATACAAGAGAGTAACTATTCATTAAGTTATTTGTTGGACTTTTCTTATGCTGGTCTTATTTTTTATAAGTGCACACATATTTATTTGTTCTGTGTTATGCAACATGTATTTTCATGCAGATTTGAAGGGCAGTGGTTCTAGTAGAATGAAGATACCAGAGAGTTATAGATCTGTGTTAATTTAATGAAATAAAGAAGTTATGCAACAGAAATTAAGAAAATAGCTTATTCCATTCTAATCAAGAACTAAAAATGATCTGCAACCCCCAAGTTACACCAAAATTGATTTCAGAGATTAGTGTTGCCTTTACATAAATTAATGTATAGTTTAATAAGAAAGAAAGATAAGATGTGTATTTCACAGCATTCAGATTCTGAATTATTTCATTGGAATAAGTCTAGCTGTAACAGATTTCTTTCCCATACTCTATTATCTTATGTTCCCTTCTAAAATGTGTACCTGGTTTTTTTTTTTTCATGCTAATTCAGTAGAAAGGACTCAGAGAAATTAATTTATGTATTTTGGCAACAAAATGCAGAAACTTCCACAACCATAAAATTTCAGATCTTAAATATTTGCTTCTATATTCAATAGTATGTGAGAGGTAAAAATGGTATTTGAGGGTATATCATTGTTTCATGAAAAGTTTATCCTCCTTTCTTTTTTATCACCTATTGTTAGCAAATTCTATCTGTTGGAGAATGGTTAAACGAACAGGGTCAGGGCTCCCTTAAAGAGCTGTGTAAAAAAATGCCATCTTAGGACACAGTGTCTTTGGATGGTTTAAGCGGGCGTGAACATCTTCACCATTGTAACCAATAGTGTAATGACGAGTAGGCATAACTATCAGCAATGTTAAATAAGGATCAGAGCTGTGTGAATAAAGTGAACAACAATGCTTTATCAATCATATTGATTGCCTGCGTTCCCTTGCCAAATTCCCCCGCATCTAGCTAAAATCACCAGATAACTGTTTTTGCATTTAAACCACAATCTGAAGGCTGACAGGAAAAAATTCCATAATTTTAGGCCAATTTCTTATTATATTGGTAGTCTCAAATGAAGCAAGAAGGATTAAATGTTGATAAATGACCTCCATGATGACAGGTACTTTAGTATTTACTTTCTTTCCTTGATTTGGCAGGCAAATGTTCATTCATTTTTCATAAAAATATATCTTTGATGGAATAGTTGGTGAAATGATAAGATGATCTAAGCATGTAATGTGGTCTAATGTGGTCTAAGTTTACAAATATTCCTTTGTGAGAAGAAGAGAGGGAGATAGACAGGGATGTAGGGAGGGAGGCTAACATAACCCAGAAAAAGAAATGCAAAGTAATAGCTCAGATTATGCAACCTATTCTTTCAATATTCACAGGATAGTAATGTTTTAGAATCCAGACTGAGTTATTACAAATAATTTCTTATTTTTATTTTTAATAGCATATATCACAGAATCACAGAATATTAGGAGCTGGAAGAGACCTTGAAAGACCATCCAGTCTAACCCCCTGCCCAAGCAGGGCGGTGATGGCCTGTGATAGAACAAGGGGAAATGGTTCCAAACTGGAACATAGAAAGTTCCATCTTAATACGAGGAGTAACTTTTTCACTGTGAGGGTGACATTGTTCTATCACAGGCCATCACTGAGAAGAGCCTGGATCCATCCTCCTGACACTCATCCTTTTATATATATATATACACATTAATGAGGTCACCCCTCAGTCTCCTCTGAGCTGAAGAGACCCAGCTCCCTCAGCCTGTCCTCATAAGGAAGATGTTCCACTCCCTTAATCATCTTGGTGGTCATGTGCTGGACTCTCTCAAGGAGTTGTATGTCCTTCTGGAACTGAGGCTGCAGGTAAAATCAGCCAGGTTGCTCCACATTTTATATACATAATAAGAAACTGAAAATCCAGTTGGAAATATTCAACTACAGAAGTTGTGGTCAAAGGACTCAGTAAAAAAGGATATAATTTTTTCTTCTCCCATTATAGCTTTCACTGTGCTCTACACAAAGCAGAAAAAAGATCTATTTGTCTTGCACATACAGGGTACCGAACTTGAGAACTTCGTTTCAGGAATAAATGAGGCAAAAGAAACAGCTTTCTATTCTACTGGCATTTTTCACATATGGCAAGTAATACAGTGTGCATAGAGAGCAAAATTCATTATGAAATTCAAATATATGTTTGCAAACATTTTTCCCTTTTATATTTCACATACCTTCAATTATAAGCAAGAAAATTACCAGATACTGCTCTAAATTTGGACATCTTCCAGGTACTATTTATCCTCACAGAACTATTTAAGCTACAGTTGAGAATATTCTTAACACTGTGTTAACCAGTGTAGCTCATCTCCATGAGCAGTTAAAAATTTAGAGAAGCAAGTGCCACAAGCAAAAAGCAGCTACATTCATTAAAAAACCTCTACATATGAATATTAATTATACAGTGTATCTATCCAGTAGAAATCTTGCACTTATTCCCCTCCCACCATCAATTTTGCAGAGGTTTCTAGGTAAGATAATGACACAATATAAAAAAAACTTCCACTTAGAATAATCAATGCCCTGAGCAATAAGATTTGTTTGGTTTATGTGGGAAGGGTTTGGTGCCAGGAGTGGCTTCTGTGAGAAGACAGCAGGAACTGTCCCGATGTCAGACAGAACCAGTTTCAGTCAGCTCCAAGATAGACCTGCTGTTGCTCAGGACCAAGGTAGATGATGTACCCTGAAAGAGCAAGCTGTGACTTCATGGAGATCCTGTGTTGGAGCAGGCCTCTGGCAAGAACTGTGGCCCTGTGAGGAACTCATCCTGGAGAAGTCCCTTCCTGTGTGGGACTGTGGAAAGCAACCATGCTGGAGCATTTTGGGAAGTCCTGCTTTAAAAAAAAAAAAAAAAAAAACAAAAAACTGTTTCTATTTCTTACTATGTTATCCTGCTATTAAAAAAAATTCAACTTAATTCCTTGTCATGTCTTTTTTGCCCATGATGGTACATAGTAAGTGTACCATGTCCTTATCTCAATCCACAAGCTTTTTGTCATATTTTCTCTTCTTGTTCAGCTGTAACAGTGACAGAGCAAGGAGAGTGACAGATCAACTTGTTGGGCATCTGGCTGTCAGCCAAGGTCAACCTACCCCAGAGGACTGATCATACCCTAGAGAAAAAAATGGGAAATAGATACAAGGAATGCTAGAGGAGATGCAATAATACTAAACGAACAACGAAAAACAAATCCTCTTGAAGGCCTTTCAGCAGACTTGGAATGTTTAATACATTACAAGGAGCAATATCAGGGCAAGAAAAATGAAGGGAAATTGTCCCTTGTCCCAGGCTGTTCCAGGTAAAAAACTGTAAAAGGAGAAAGGTTTTGACACTCAGAGACTGGTCATAGGAAAAATTCAGACAGATTAAATAAAAAGAAAGCAGGAAACATAAAAAAATTACATTTTAAATTATCTAATTAGATTATTAAAATAAAACAAAGTGTACAACAATTTACTTTGTAGAAAGTCCTTCTGTATACTATATTTGTATAGCAGAGCTTGTATCAGTGATTAGTTAATAATAAACTTATTTAAACTGATGTTCATGTTCACCAATGAGGCTGCAATGAGAGCCTTGCTCTTAAGATCTGAAGTATGGAAGCAAGAATCCTTAATAGGCTATAAAATTATTATTTTTTATTAGCATCTTTACATTTCTACACTCTTTTTACAGCAATTTAAAATTCTCATTATAAGGATGTTTTTCCTTATGCTACATTTATATAAATATGAGTTTTACAGTCACTAATGCAGTAATAATTATATTTTTAATACATTTTCCTTATTCCAAATAATTATGAAATATATTTTCTGAACCATTATTTTGTTTTTAATTTAATCACTTGGTCTCTCTCATGTCTTAGGTACCACTCAAACTATAAAAAAAACCCTATACACATCAAAAACATAATCCTGATGCCTATAGAAATCAAAATTAGTTGAAAACTTTCCAACAAGGCATCCACCAAAAATTAATTAGTACCACAATCACTTCTAATTGCCTGTTTTTCTAAGATGTTAAATTTGGCAATAATGGCCCAATACTTTAGATAGCTTAATCCCTCACCCTCCCACCTGCAGAATAAGCAGTTGCTTCTAAATGTGCTTTTGAGGTAAGCTGGTCCCTCATTTGTAAAAAAAAAAATCTGGTTCTTGTGACCTCCTCCTACCTGATGAGTATGAAAGACATGATGTAAAAACCAGAAGCCCAGACCATTAATATCAGAACAGAGACCTTGAAATAGACCCATATGGCAGTCAGAAGCAACAGCAAATTTGTATTGTCAATGCTAAACCTAGTACTGGGTCTGGCTGAGATGGAGCTCAATTTCACCACAGCTGCCTGTATTGTCCTGTGCTCTGCATAGTTAAAGAGTAAGGTGTTGATAACACACCTTACTCTTGTTTTGGCTATTCCTGAGCAGTGCCTGAACAGCATCAAGGCTGCCTCTCCACCACTTCCCCCAACACTAGAAGTAGGGATGAGTCTTCATTTGAAAAATCACAATTGGGTATTACCTCCAAAGGGGGGTTGTGAGGGGCAGAATGAAACTGGTGAATAGTGGTGGTTTTGCAGTGTGGCTTCTTTAAGAAGCAGCTAGAAGTTTCTTAAGGGTCCAACAAAGCAAATCCCAGCTGGGCTCCCAAGGCCAAACTCCCAAATCCTGTTGCTGACAAGACCAGCCGGGCCAATCAGTTCCAAGGCTGGGGCAGTTGGTGAAGGGCTGAGGCCCTGTGGGACAGAAGATGTTCATGGAGGACTGTGTCCCATGGGTGGGACTGCATGTTTGCACAGGGAAAGAGTGTGAGAAATGCTGCTGCAAGGAGGAGAGCAACTCCTGAGGAACTGACCGAAGACTGAAGCTTCCATTCCCTATTTTCTCCCCTTTCTCCCGTGCCATCCTGGGGAAGAGAAACATTATGAATAGAGTGAAGTGTGCTAAGAAGGGAGGGGTGGGGGGGTGGTGTTTTAAGAGCTGTTTGTACTTCTCATTATCTGACTCTGGTTTCTATGTGTTCTGTAGTTTTTGTAGTGTAGTGTAACAAATTAGAGAGTTTTCTTGCTTTTCTTCTGTGTTGAGTCTGTTTTGCCCATGACACTAATTGCAGGATGATCTCTCCCTGACCTTATCTTGACTCCAAAGGCTCTCAACATGTATTTTTCTCCCCTGTCCGGCTAAGGGGGGAATGACAGAGCAGCTTTGGTGGGAGTCTGGCCTCCAGCCAGGGTCAAACCACCAAATGAATAAACATTGTGGAACTTTAATTAGGAAGAAGAACTTACCCAA
The DNA here is from genome assembly GCA_013399135.1 of Heliornis fulica. Lineage (NCBI taxonomy): Eukaryota > Metazoa > Chordata > Aves > Gruiformes > Heliornithidae > Heliornis > Heliornis fulica. The sequence continues at coordinate 164,023 of VXBZ01009568.1, read as the reverse complement.
GTAAGTGTGCTTCTTCTGGCTGGGATAGAATGTGTTTTCTTCAGAATGGATAGTATGGGGGTGGTTTGAATTTGTGATTAAAACAATGCTGATAACATAGGAATGTTTTCATTACTGCTGAGCAGGGCTTGAACAGAGACAAGGTCTTTTGTGGTTCTTACGCTATCCCGCCAGTGAATAGGCTGGGGTTACATAGGGAGTCAGCTCATCCCAACAGACCAAAGGGATATTCCATACCATATGATATGTGCTTTGCAATATAAAAGCTGAGAGAAAGGAGGTGGAAGATGGGTTATTTATTATTTACAGTGTTTGTCTTCCAGACCAACTCCTACATGTACTGGAAAAATGGCTGGACATAGCCTGCTGATGGGAAGTAGTATTTTACCTCATTTCCATGTGTGGCCTTTTGTTTTATTAAAATCTTTATCTTGAGCCATGAGGTTTTTCCATCTTATTTTCTTACTCCCTGTACTGCTGAAGAGGGGAGTGATAGAATGGTATCGTGGTTCAGCCAGAGCTGAACACCACACAGTCGCTTTCTCTAAAATGCTGGAGGTGAAAAGATAGAAAGGAAAACCAGCAAATAAAAACAAACCTCACAGGTTGGGATAAGGATAGTTTACTGGGACAGTAGAGAGAGATAAAAATAGCACTTTATAATAAAAAATATCAAGGTGATTATGCAGGATACGATCTCTTACTGAGCCACAGACCTCTGACCTTACAGCTCAGAGCCATCCTGGAACCGAATCACCCCCAAAGCTGCACGTCCTGAAGCCACACATGCTGAAGCCAAGCCCATCCCAACCCCACTGACCAGCCTTTATAGTGAGCATGACGTAACTGGCATGGAATACTCTCTTCAGCCGGTTCAGATCACCTGTCTTGGCTGTGTCCACTCCCAGCTTCCTGGGTACCTCCCATCTTCTTGTTATGAAGAACTGAGGAGTCCTTGACTGCTTGGCAACAACTAGAAGCACTGGGGTGTTATCAGTGCTGGTCTCATCCTGACTCCCAAACATGGCATTCCACTGGTTGCTGGAACAAAACTTAACTCTATCCTAGCTGGAACCAGGACAAATGGCTTGGTAGACCACCTAGCACCCACTGAAAGTCAACATATAACAAGCTACGCTTCAAATACAGACTTAATGTTTATGGTACACTATGTCTTTTTCATTTTTGCATCACAAGCCTTCATCCCCATACATCTATCCTCTTTCCTTATCTTAAAATGGTTACATAGTTTCTAATATTATTGCTTTAATAATCACAACTAGATATTACACCCATAGAGGAAATAACAGGAAAAATCTGTATTTGCAATGGCGCACTACTCCGACTGCATATGATCTGCAAGAAAAAATGCACTCTATTTGCTGGATTTTTTGACCCTCTGATGTACTCATGAAGGTCATCTGACCCAACACCCTTCTTTGAAGCAGAGACAAACATAGAGCAACTTGCCCTGGGCTGTGTTCAGACAGCTTCTGAATATCTCCAAGGAGGGAGATACTGTGCCAGTGCTGAATCACCCCACAATGAAAAAGTGTTTTCAGTTAGAACCTCTCATGTTTCAGTTTCTGCCCATGGCCTCTTGTCCTGTCACTGGGTACCACAGAAAGGAGCCTGGATCTATCTTCTCTTCTCCCTTCAGGTATTTACATATATTCATAAGATCCCTCATAGCCTTCTCCATGATGAACTGTTTCAACTCTCTCATCCTTTCCTTATATGAGAGATCTCTTATTCAGCTCTTTGGGCCTTTGCTGTACTCACTTCAGTTCCTCTATTTTTCTCTTGTACTGGGTTGCCCAGAACTAGACCCAGCACCCCAGACGTGTCTCTTCAGTGCTGAAATGAGAATAAGGACCACCTCGCTTGACCTACTGGAAACACTCCTATTAATGTAGCCCAGGAATACCTGAGCCTTTTTGTTGCAAGGGAGCACTGTTGGCTTATGTCAAAATTAGTGTCCACCAATACCTCTTGCTTTAGATGAGGTAAATGTTTAATTTTTGATGTTAAGACTATTCCATAGGCTAAGTTTTCTATTTTTAACCAAGAAAGTATCACATAGCTAAGAAAACAGAGAATTCCAAGTTAGAAGGTGAAGTTCACAGCTATTTGAGTTCACTGTTTCCTGCATCCAACATCTAGAATTTCAGAAAGGAAATGTAATACAGTCCTTTAGCCAAACACAAACCAACCAAGTTTGATAGCAAATGTGTGGAGTAGAATGGCAGGTTCTGAGAGTGAAAAGAATATCTGCTGAAACCTCAGCTAAATGATGAAGTAGTTGAGTTCAGGAGAAAATAGGAGACAAAGAAGGATCAAGTAATGGAAAAGTATGAATGTGACACAGCAGCATAGAATGCAACAATAGCCGTGGAATCTGAGTGAGGGGTGGAAAAGAAAAATATGTGAGGGAAAAACAAGGAATACAGGTAAGTGGGAAATTTCTTAATACAGGCACAAAAGTATCCATTATTATCTTTCTGTCTAGCCATTTCTATCTTTATATGACATTTTATGAAATTGCATGCTTTCTTTCCTTTTCCCTATTGGCTAGCCTCTAGCTATTTCTGCTCTCTCTTCTATTCTGACTGTTTCTGTCAGACAAGAGCTCAAATGAGACGCCTACATTCAAATATTAAAAAAGTAGAATCACTCCATATGAAAAAGTACTTTTAAAAAGTCTGTAATACACTGCATGCGCACTAATTGAAACATGTTATGAAAATTCTGTTTCATAATTTTTGGAAAGTCAGATGTATAGAGATGGTATTGATCACTATCATTACAGACAAGACAGCATAATAGTTTTGGATCGAAATTACCTTTTTTCATTTGTTGTAACTTCTGAAATTTTTAACTTACTTTTTTTGGTGGTTTTTCTTTGCCTGGAGAGGATGCTTTTGCACAAGATAGATCAACAAAACTTCAGAGTTCCTCTGTCTCTGGAGTGAACAATACATATTTTTCCATTATAAAAAAAAAATAATAAAAAAGAGGTAAAATCTTGCAAGCACTTTATGAACAACTCTAGAAATAAAACAGCTGGGGTTAGGAAATTAAATTTGGTTTTGAAGTGGAAGAGATTTGAGGATTCTGCTGAAAACTAACTTTGATTCAACAGTTATGACTACTTGCCACAGTAGACTATGCTTGTTCATTTCATTTATCGCTTTATAAGCAGCCTAGAAAGCAGATTATTCTCATAGTGAAGAAATGGCAGTTGAGACACTAACTTTCCAATTTTCATATTGTCCTTTGTTCCATTCTTGACTTTAAAAATCTTACCTTCCCATGCCAAAAGATGTTATATGCAGTTAGGGTAATACTTTCAGTGACCTCTTGTATTCAAAGCTTAAGCAAAGTAATCTGTTCACTAATTCTATAGTTGAGCAAATAACATGACTTATTCATCACCTGTGAAACATATAGTCCTGTTCCTTGACAAAATAAACCTTGCTGATACCTTTTCTTGAACTATTGTAGAAATTGAGGGGTTTTGTTTTGGGATGTTTAGGATGTTTTTTAGAGCTGAAAAGGAGTTTTTTAGAGCTGAAAGACTTTCAAAACTATGCGAGTATGTGGCAGGCATTACTTAAGGTTACCTAGAAATATTAGTAAAGACTGAAACCTTTCTTCCTCCTTTCTTCTTCTTTAGGTACATGGTCTTCAAATGAGTTTGAAGTTTATAAGCATGTATCACCTAATCAGCATGATTAAGTTCTTTCTAAATACACATACACATGTCTTTTTAAAATCAATATGGGGGTGGGGGAGAAATGATGATATATTTTTTAAAAATTTTCAATCTCCAGGAATTATTACTACTGTTACTAGACATTCCAAGATGAACATTTGTGAAAAAAAAAATATATTTTCTGGAGATAAAAAAAATAAATTGAAAGTTTCAAAGAATAAAAAAGAAAAAAGAAACTAGCTCTTTAAAACAGATGCTTTGCTAAAGGATGATTGTATTGCACTTCTTCATGACATACAAAGTTCACTGAAATGGCTTTCTGAATTCTTGTTCTATGAGTCTTAGTGGAACTATTAGTGTGTAAACGCACATACTTGGTCAGGAAAAATATTGTCCTCTCCTAGAAGTTCTTCTAGGCCACATAAACAACCTTTGAAGTCTATCATTAAAACAGGATCTGGGAATAAGCACTGGAAATTACTTCATAGTTGATTACATAAATATTACTTGAAGTGCTGGACAGCTCGATAATAGCTCTAAAAATAATCTAGATCCAGAAATTACCCCTCAGTTGTCTGTGGTCTACCATTTTACACAGAAATACTAGAATTAAATTAGTGGTCAATGACTAACATAATTACTGTCACAAACAGTAAAATCACTGCTTTTTGAGAGGATTGTAAGTGAGTTTATTATGTTGTTGTAGTGGGTAAACAGCATGACATTTATAATTTGTTGCTTATGCATTTGGGAAAGTATCGGGGAAATATAAAAATAATCAGAATGAGTTCATTATTTTCTAAGTAATGATAACAAGAACAAATCCAAAATAACAATAGAAATGCATTTTAAAAAAAGAAATTTTGATGTGATAATAGATTCTAAATACCTTCTTCCACTAATTCAGCAGACATTCAGAATAAGAGAAAAAGCAAAAACAAATAGAAAACGGGAATAATAGATTTGAATGTAAAAATATAGCAATATCTCAGTCTCATGGCTCTAAATGAAAATCAAAAATCACATACAAAGAGAGTAAAAGACAAACTGAATTAATTCAGTTCAGTGGCAATAACACAAGTAGAATGATATGATTTCATTTTTTTCCTTACACATTTTGGAGGACCATTATCAGTTGTGATCAAAAATGCATGTCTCCTCTATTTTGCTATTACACCAAGAGGTAGGTTCTGAAAGAGCATAAGATAATTCTTATAAAATTCTAGGGGTATGTACCAAAAGATGTGGGAGTGTCGATCTGCTGAAAGGACATCCTCATCTGTTTTGTACTGGGGAGCCCAGGACTGGACACAGGACTCCAGGTGAGGCCTGACCACGTCAGAGTAGAGGGGGGAGGTGATCCTCCGATCACCTCCTTCGACCTGCTCCTCATAGACCAAGGAAATTCCAGGAAATATACAAAAGAAATTGTATTACCCATCTGTAATATGGCTGACAACTTTTTCTTCAGTCTTTTCGTATTTCCAAATATGCCTCTCTGTAGGTACGTATCAAATATTCAAGTTAGGCTTTTTTATCTTATATTGTACATAGCATGATCAGTTGGCATTACTTAGAATCACAGATTGTTTTGTGTTGAAAGGGACCTTGCAGATCCTCTAGTTCCAAACCCCTACCATGGGCAGGGACAACCTCCACTAGACCACGTTTCCCAAAGCCCCATCCAACTTGGCCGCAACTGGCATGGCCACAACTAGTTTCAGTGCCCACCATCTTTATAATGAAGAATGTTTTTTTTTCCTAGTGTCTAATCTAAATGTACCCTCTTTTAGTTGAAACCCATTATCCCTTGTGCTATCACTATGTGCACTTGCACAAATTTGCTCTCCAACTTTCTGCTGACCCCCTTAGATAATGGAAGGCTACAGTATCTCCACAGAGCCTTCTCTTCTCCAGGTGAATAAGTCCCATTCTCTCAGCCTGTCCTCAAAGGAGGGGTACTCCATTCCTCTGAGTATCTTCAAGGTCCTCCTCTGGACTCACTCCAACAGTTCCATGTCCCTTTTATGTTGAGGGCCCTAGAACTGGATTCAGTACTCCAGATAGGATCTCACCAGAGCAGAGTGTTGAGGCAGAATAACTTCCCTCAATCCACTGGTTATGTTTCTTTTGGTGCAACTCAGAATATGCTGATTTTCTGGGCTGCAAGTGCACATTTTTGGCTCATGTTGAGCTTTTCATACACCAACACTCCCAAGTCCTTCTCCTCAGGGCTGCTTTCAACCCATTTTCCACCCCAGCCTCTAGTTGTGCATGGGATTGTTCTGACTCATGTGCAGGACTTTGCACTTGGTCTTGCTGAAATTCATGTGGTTTACATGGGCCCATTTCTTAAGCCTGTCAATGTCCCTCAGGCTGACATCTGTTCCCTGCAGTGTGCCCAACTGCAGCACAGAGCCTGGTGGTGTCACCAGACTTGCTGCAGGTGCACTCAATCCAACTGTGTGTCCCCCCCTCAAAGATGTTAAACAGCACCAGTCCTAATACTGACCCCTGAGGAATGACACTTGACGTTTATTTCTTTTATTTCACCAGTAATCCACTATTGGATCATTGACTTGTACCATATTTACACCTATTATAACTCAAAATTTTCCAGTGATGCTCCAAATACTCTTTGTAGACAGGGTACATTTCACATTTCTAAAATTAACTTTTACTTTTCCCATACAAACACACCCTACTGCATGAGGTATAGGCTTTTCACTTTACTACTGTTTTATAATCAGAGTAATCACACGATCAGAGAATCACAGAATGTTAAGAGTTGGAAGGGGCCTGTATTCATAGATCCTTCCTGTTCTATTTTCTTCATATGTTTTTTGTTGTTGGTTTTTTATTTTTTTATTTTATAGTGTATGCTCTTTAGCCAAAATACACATTAATATGTATAAAACTAATCTGACATTACCAAATATATGTCTTCTTCTCTGGAGACATTCAAGACCAATCTGGACGCATTCCTGTGTGATTTAATCTAGGTGATCCTGCTCAGGCAGGGCATTTGACTAGATGATCTAGACATGTTCTATGTTGCTTTGGGTCCTACATCAAAGTAATAAAGAAAAGGTGGAAATCTAGTCAAGTGACATCATTGTTAGAGCTGCAGTATAAAAACAAGGAAAGAAACTCTACATGGACCAATGGTAATTGTGTACAGAAAGAGCCACAATAACTGACAAAAATATAAGGGTATGTCATTAACTTACTGTTTGCTGTCACTGTACATATACAGAGTCTCTCGGGACCTGTAAAGAGAGATGAATATATAACCCTACTTCACTGTTCGTGTCTACACGATCAAATTAAAACCCCAGGTTTCTGTTCTCACTACACAGCGTTATTCTCCTTTAAAAGACCATTCTTGTCTCCATTTATATAGAACATAGTTATAGAACACTGATGGCTTTATACAGTGACCCTAAAGCCCTACTTATATCTCTTGGTTATTTATATTAATTAAAATTAATAATTCTATTAATATACATAAAATAATGACAATTTAAATAAGTAAATTTAAATTTATTTATTACTAATAAAAGTAAAGTTAAAAGAAGTAAATTAATAAAATTTTTCTGTGTGTCTTTAACAGTTTGGTTTCCCATTCTCATCTAATATTTTTCATTACATCTATGTTTAATGCCTTGGAATAGTGATACCAGAAGCATAGTGACATCTTATTAGTCATAACATGTACCTTACTTGCATTTTTTCAGAAAAGATTAAATATTGGTGAAAAAAGTTTATATTTTTCTATGTAAAAGGGGAAAATGCAGTTCTTTTGAAAAGCAAATAATGAGCAGGTTATTAGAGCAATCTTCAGACATGCTAACATTCAGTAAACAAATATTTAACAAATTTAGGAAAAATGCTTTTAAATGTTGTACTAGTTAGCCAGAGAATTTCTGGTATTTTTTTCCTTGCCTATTTTATCCCAAAGCCATCCTATAGTGCAGGGATAACCACTTGTTCTTAGCTGCTTAGCTGTATGTTTCTTGCTAATATGTGTGTTATATTAGTCTTTCTGTTGGTATCTCAACCAGAAACTTTCATCTAAGAACTAAAGGCTGTTTATGTAGCTTCATGATACAGCCTTCTGCATCATGAAAAATATATTTGCCTTCAAGCCCACTGTTTTCAGAATTAAATTCAAAGTTATTTGCTAAAAACTGTACACCTCAAAAAATGTGCAACTTTGTGGGTCCTTTATTGGAAACAATCTGCATTATAAATATGTTTCTTGATTACTCGGGAAAGTAATTTAAATCTGGGTCTCTGATATCTCAGAGATATTTGCAGGACTTCAGGCTATAAGACAGCTCTTCCTAGAAATTTGTTTTATAGTTTAAGCTTGTGTGCAAATCCCATTATTAGCTCTTGTTTTTATTAGTAAGTGTTCTCAAATAAATAATCAATCTAGGATATATTTAACCACTTAAATAACCCGACATCATAACTTTTTTTAAAAAAAATAAATCATTATTTACTTCTTTCTCTTTCTTATTTTATAGAATCATAGAATCATAGAATGATTAGGGTTAGAAGCGACTCCCAGAGGTCATCCAGTCCAACCCCCCTGCAAGAAGCAGGGACATGCCCAACTAGATCAGGTTGCTCAGGATCTCATCCAACCTGGCCTTGAACTTCTCCAGGGATGGGGCATCCACCACATCTCTGGGCAACCTGTTCCTGTGCTCCACCATATTCTTCTCAAGGAATACACTTTCAGCAACTTGTTTGAGAAGGGATACAAAGCTTTGTATCCAGATGGACCTTCACACTGTCTGGATCTGAATTTTATACCTTTTCACAGGTCACAGAATCACAGAATATCAGGAGTTGGAAGGGACCTCAAAAGATCATGTAGTCCAACCCTCCTGCCTGAGCAGGATCACCTAGATTAAATCACACAGGAATGTGTTCAGACTGGTCTTGAATGTCTCTGGGCAGCCTGTCCCAGTGCTCTATCACCCTCACCTTAAAAAAGTTCTTCCTCATATTCAGACGGAACTCCTTATGTTCCAGATTGGAACCATTGCCCCTTGTCCTATCACTGGCCAACACCAAGAAGAGCCTGGATCCATCCTCCTGACACTCACTCTAAACATATTTATAGACATTATTGAGATCACCCCTCAGTCTCCTCTTCTCCAAGCAAAGGAGACGCAGCTCCCTCAGCCTTTCCTCAATTTTCAAATAAATTTCAATTTTCAATAAAGCCTGTCCTTTAATTCTCACCCACAAACTTTCAACTGGTTCATTGTCCACTCCTGAACACAACTCAATACATTTGAGCTGCTTTTTCACATACAGAGCCACTCTACCTCCTCCCCTTGTTGGCCTGTCTTTCCTCAAAAAGACACAGCCATCCATGGCCACGTTCCAGTTATGTGAACTGTCCCACCAAGTTTCTGTAATTGGTAGTAGGTGCTACCCCCTGGCCACACACAGACTTCTAACTCCTCCTGTTTGTTCCCCATGCTGTGTGCATGGGTGTACAAGTATTTCAGAGAGCAGGCCAAGCACACCGTTTGCACATTATGGGTCTGTGAGATCCTCTGGTTCTCATCATTACCAGAACTCTGCCCCACTGACAGGGGTCCAGTAATAACTCCACCCCACTTAAAATCTAGTTTAAAGTCCCTACAAGATAATAAAACCTGAGAAGACTGAATAGACTTGCTACTGCACTTACCCTGCAGATTGTCTAAAATGTTGTATCTTACTTTCTTGAGTTTGACAGATAGTGAGCAGCAGAAACTGCCTGCAAATTTGTACAGGTGGAGATGATTTGGCTCAGAATAGACAAGACTAAGTTTTATGGAAGTGCTTGATGCACCCCCCAAAAAAACTCAGGCTAATCCTTTTATGTGAACTGCATGGATAGGTTTCCCCACTGACCTATCTTATCTGCAATTTTGAAAAAGTGCAAATATTTAAGGTGTCTTTTTGGTGGTATAATTCTCTTTGAGCTGGCCATCCAGTAAAGCAGAATCCTCTGGCATTATTCTGCTTTGCAAACCTGTACAATGACAGGTCTTGAACTAGCTGTACAGTAAATGTCAGTATCCAGCAAAATGCAATACAATCCTGGATATTGTATGATGTTAACAAAAGGAATGGTACCCTGTGTCTTCTTTAGCAAATGATGGAAATCAAAATTAGCAGATCAATAAATCAGAAGAGGTGCTGTTGAGAATGTGATAGTCAGATGGTGTTTCATTTTTTTCTTGGGCCTTTGGGGTTGGTTTTTTTTGGTTTATTTTGTTTTTCTTAAATCTTTAGACTATGATGAGGTCCCATGGTCTGAATGCCTGTTTGTGGCTGGACTGCATTAAGTGTGCTCTAGGAGCACATTTTCCAGTTTAGCTTCATCCAAGAAGAATCCAATTCATGTACTGACTGGTTCTTATCATCAAAGCACAATTAGGAAGACTGTTTCAAAATTACATTTGTAATCCAAGCTAAAACACTAATAAAGAAAAACTCTGATTCCTCTCAGTCCAGATAAACTTTGTAGCTATAAATCTGTTACGAAGTGGTAACAAAATTCTGTGAAACCCTTACAAAGGACTAGTCTGCATGTAAGAAGTTGTGAGGTACTTGGCGGCATTTTATTAAGAAGCTTAAACAAAGACCCACCAAAAATAAGAACACTTTATCTAAATACTGAATGATGCTAAAAAAGCTAGCATCTGATTTCACAAATGCTGCAGCAACCAAGGCTTAATATCTAACACATTTTAACCTTATAGCAGTTAGTTTAGAATGACTTCATTCTGCATTACTGGGAAGCCATGAAACGCAGCTCAAAGATAAGGAAAACTACTGAAAAACATTTAACTGGATAAAATAATAAACAGTTTTAATATCCAAGGTTCTCAATTTCAAATTTAATTTTAAAATCATGAACAGTTATATTGATTTTAAATTAATCTTGTACCAATGCAGATTTTATCTAGTGCCATTTTAATTTGACAGTATTCCATAAGCATTTTCCTCCATTTGCCCAATGCTCCATCACTTTAGACTGGATATCATATATTTATAAAACTAGAAAATCATATCCTAAGGCAATGCACTGCAGGAACCTTTCAAGTTTAAATGACAGCTATTGAAGGAACAAGACATGCTACAAAAATAATACTAGTGAATAAGAGCTTCCATTATAAGAATATATTAAACTGATGCATTACCAAATCTTTTTGATGTTCTGTATCATTTATAAAAAAAATTAAGAATATGAAAGTTTAATTCAGAATGACTAGCTTACTAAATCTGTTTCTTAATGTTTCACATAGAATATTAAATATAGAAATAATAATGCTTATGCTTTTTTAAAAGATTAGGATGTATATAATTACAACAGATTAAATATAATGTTTCTTCTGATTATTCCACCTTGTTAGACTTTTATCTGAGATTAGCCAATGTCAACAGAATAAAGAATGATTTCTTAGAACAAGAAGTAATATTTTTTCAATAGCATAGTTCATAAAAATCAAATATAGTTCATGTCTATGAAAAAGGGAATTATTTAGCAGGGGAGTATGAAATAATATATTAATAAGGACCAAAGTATAACCAAGACGATGAAACTGTAACTGTTCAAAAACATTGGTCATCTCAAGTTTGAATGGTCTTGGTCTCAGTGCCTCCTTTCGTTCTTCTTTCATTTTAAATTATTTTTCTCCCTTCTTAACATTTCTGTATTTCTAAAATAGCATTAACATTCACATTGTCTCAGCAGCTGATTCTCTTAGACAAATTAATATAGTTATTTCAAGGAAAGCTCTTTCAAAAGAAGTGGGTGTTATGTTACTTTACATTTTACCGGAGAGTTTGGTAGTGTAATTGTAGGCTGTCCAGCAATCTCAGAAGAGGAGTCTAAGGGTGAATGCTAAAGACAAGCTAGCAACGGTGCAGACACACAGTAACAAGGAGAGGAGAAACATCAGCTCAGTCTGCCCAGGAAGATATAGTAAGCAGACATTCTGCACAAGTCAATAACAAACCACACATTTTGGGTCCTTCTCTTTGCCAGACAGTTAAAGAGGGCTGGACTTTTAGCAACAACTCTGTCATTTTCACTGTCATCTTTTCAGATGGATTGCTAGGACCCCCAAATGTGAAACGCTTGTGAGCAGTGTTAATGCATCTGCCTGGCAGTCTAGCATAACAAAACAGATCCCACAAAATGCCCCTCATCCCCCTCCAAAAAAATAAAATTAAGAAATCTTAGAAACATTCTAAACTTGTGAAAGTATTTTCTAAGTCTCTATTTTTTCCCCATTTCAAAGGACTTTCAACTGAACTGAAATTAAAAGAAATTTATCATGGTAAAACTCTACTCTTTTCAGATCACCATGACCTTGTCTGTTAAAGATATGCCAACAGCAACATTTTCTAAACTACAGTCTCATGAAAGAATGAATAAGGTTGGTAGCTTTGGAAATGCTAAAGTGACTAATTTGTGTGAGAGATTCTGTGTCTGTGTACAAAAGGGTTCATAACTGAGTCACTGGAGATACGGGGATGACAGTTGGCCATTTCATTTGCTAATGTTATTAGAGTGAAATGGATGTGCACAAGAAATGTTATAATATGATTTTTCATTTAGAATTATTCTGCTTCTGCTTTAGCAAATGGATTTTTTCTTTCTTTTTGCTGAAAGAAAACTTTTCTAAATCCTTCAGGGGCTTCAGATTTTTGTTTGTTAGTAGAGTTCAAATGCAAGATGATTCCATGTAGTCAGAAATCAAAAAGTATTTGATTGTAAATCCAGTCTTTGCTTAGTAGTAGAAAAAGAACACTTTTTTTTTTTGTTTTAAATCATAATGTCATCCATAAGGAATTTATTAAACAAACAAATCCCTCTAGGAATAATAGACAACGGATTTGTATTCAGTGCAAACAAGATTCTTTCTGGTATATCAAGCATAAATGGGATGAGATAAAGATGAAGGAGTATTGAAATAGTAAATTTTGCTAGATAGTAGGAAAATACGCCCAGATATGATTTCATTCCAATCACCTGTCAAAATACCATGATATCTGAAACTAAAATATAAGTTCCCTCAGTTATGCAACTATACTGAAAAGAACCCTGGAGATTTTCAGTGAATTTAATGACACGACCAGGTTACAACTAGCCTGTAGAACCACAAATAAAATTGCCCATGCTGCCAATTTAATATGAGGTAATCAATACAGATGCTGAGATGTTGAAAAAGTGTCGAGAACTTATCTGTCTCCTAAATTGGAACCTCCGCAGGGGAACTCAATATGGCAGCACTCCAGCATTGGTACCAGCTTTCTCCAATGCTTCAGAACAGACTGATTCTCACCCACTCAAACCTCCATCATGCACTTCGGAGTGATGAAGTTCTAATGTTTTGCTTTCCAATATGCACTGACCTTGCCAGAGACATGACACCATATTTAATGTTTCAAATGTATTTTTAAATGTACAGACCAGAAAGATTAGATTTACAGGAAGAAACCTAGGAAAAACTATCACAGCTTTATTCTCGAAGAGGACCTCAGGGAAAAAAATACTTTTCTGTAGGGTGGCTGCCTATAAAATACAAGAATCTAAAGAAGAAAAATGAATGAAGGAGAAGCTTTTCTCCAATTCTAAAAAACCCCAACAAATCCCCCACCCCCCCCCCCCCCCCCCCCCAAAAAAAAAAAATCCCACCCAAAACCTGAGAAGATGACAGTATTGTTATAGAGGAGAATATTTTTAGAGTTATCCCAAACTGGTCACAGAATCTGCCTGATGGAGAAGAACCAAGTTCTCTCAGTTGCTCCTTAATTTTGTTTTAATTCCAGAAGTAAAAAGCCTCCAAGACCTTTTATATATTCTATAAAATGCTCAGATTCTTTCTCACAGCTGAAATGTTTCTTAATAGAAACTAAATAACCAGGTGTTCACATATCAGTTATGTTTTTAAGACTGTTGACTAGCATCTTCAGTACAATTTTTGAAATTCCAAACAGAAATCGTCATATATTTAACATAAACTCCCATTAAAATGCCAGTTAGTGATGTCTATACATCTCTAATTTGTTCTCCTAATTTTGTCCCTGGAATAACCAGTGTTTTAAAACAAACATCGTTAATAGAATTGGACTGAAAATTAAGATATCTTGGTACTGTTACATTATTTTTAATAGATACAATGAAACAGTTTCTTTGTTGGTTCCCCCACTCCCCGCAGCAGGACAGAATGATTTCAATTACTACATTTCCATTAAGATTTTGCAAAGATAAAGACAACTTTTAATCATTAAAATCCCTCCAACACTAACAAGTAATTCAGTGCCTACCTTAGCAACCTCACTGGGACCTCTTACTGCTTTGAATCTCATGCTTTATTGACAAAGGGAGCATTGCTGCTGATTTCTACCATTTCTAACAAAGATCCCCCTTCATGGACCCTAAACCTGGGAATTCACTAGTACAATGGCATCAAGCACGTGATGTGCAAATATACAAACTATGAGGCATTGCAGAATCTGTCTTGGGAGTTTTGAATTGAAGGAACTTAACCATCCAGTCTTTGCCAGCTCTTTCACACTGCAAGATAAACATCTGTTCACAGAACCAAAGGGATGTTTTATATCAGGGAGGCTCTTTTCTACCTGATTTGTAGGAACAATCAAGGTAATTAGGTGCCCTTTTAGGTGTCTAAATAGTGCCAACTGTGCATACAAATAATTGTATGTTTCAAAATAAAACACTGACATTGAAAAATAAAGATTATGTAGTTAGGTTGCACAGTTTATACAGAGTATGTTTAGGGGTTTTTTTATGAATCATGATTTCTGTACAATACAAAGGAAGAAAGAACATAGATTTCTGCAGAGTGCTCAAGCATGTGGGCAGGAAAATTCATCACTTAAGATGTCTGAGCAAATCCAGGGGGAATTAATGATCAGCTCTATTCAAGAACATCTAAAAAACAATGCCATCTGGTGTTAAGCAGAATTCTCGCCAAGAGCTGGCAGCAAAATAGGTTTAACAACCTTGACATAAAAACTATTTACTTCAGTGCCAATTATGCTCTCCATGCCAGTTCAAAAGCATATCTTTCCAAGAATGGCATTTAGCCCCCTCTGGCATTTGAAACACCACATAATCTTTACACCTCAGAGATTAAAGTAAAAACACTTATGCAAAGCACCAAACAAATATCAGAGTAATCTGTATAAATACGCCAAATACTAAATCAGGGTTTATTATGTTTAGAACAAGTAAGAACTGACATCAAATAGGAAAAAAAAAAAAAAGTAGTCATTGCTTTAACTGGGAATTTTGGAACCTAGTTTATTTCATTCGTTCCAGTAATTTTATACAGCAAAATTATGTTTTCTCCTTTTTTTAAAGGGTCCTAGTTGCTCTCCCTACAGAAATGGAATTTTGTCTCAGTTATCAGATGTTTTTTCCTAGGTTAGTGACAAAGGAACAGCTAAAACTTAGACCAGCTTCACTGTTAAAAAGTAAAGATGTTCTCCATTCAGTTTTCAGGCACTGTTTAACTGATTTCAGATGAGTATAATCATGTGAATCAATTCCTTTTATCTTGTTGCCTAGGCAAAGCTAAGACAAAAACATGACCTTAATTTATCTGTTATCAAGTCTTAAAGTTTCTGTAGTGGACCCAAACTGACAGAAACGGATTCTCTTCCTTTAAGTGCAAGAACTCCCAGTAGTGAAGAATGTGTGTGCCATCAATATTCATAATACAAAACGGATTATGAATAAAATTTCAAGGAGGCAGCAAGTATCACCTCCAAATTTATAAAATCTCTATGTTAATCTAAAAAGAAGCCACTTCAAATTTTTTAAGTTCTCAGCAGTAACAATTTAAAGCATTAAAAGTTTTAGAAGTAACATACAGCAATTATCAAACAATGGTTGTCCACCTCTAAGACATTAAAACAATTATGTATGACTCATTGTTCTTATTGATTTAAAACCAGAGTGTTACTGAAGGTGATTTGATATAAAATACGGACATCGGTGTATGCAAAATTTTGTCATGGAACTTGTAGTAGCCTCAGGCATTGCCAGATGGATTCTTGATACTCAGTTATTTTTCTTTGTTACTAAAATTTACACTAATTTACTAGTGAGAAATTTTCAAAGAGTAGTAATAAACATCTAAATCATCTGCATACATTGCTGTAAACAGCTTCTGCTTATGTGCATTTGGTAATTCATAAGACTAAAAACAGTTCAGGCGAAAACATGCAAAGCTTTAAAAAGGAATCTGAAATAAAAAATAAGGGACAATATAAAATCTGAACTGATTTGTAACTTTTAATCTAACTTACAGACCTGAACTGTATTGCAAACATGACAGTAGCTTATTAAAATTTTAGCTCGGGTGCTTCAATATCACTGAATCAGCAAACTAAGAATAATGTCATACAGAGGATATAAGCCTCATATATTTTAGAATGTGGTAAAAGCTGATTTGTGCAATTATTTATGTTTCACAGATAATGTATTTATTGAGATGCCAAGTAATATGATTTTTCAGTTACTTCTGTCAAACACAAGATTTACAGAAACCAGTAAGACCACACAGTTAATGTTTCAACTCAGGAGAATATCCTTTTCTGTTTCCTATTTTCCTATGATTTCATGTAATACTATGCAAAGGAGATGATGGGGGGGAGGGGGGAGAAGCAAGGGGCAGGGAGGGAGGACTGAAAAATAATGCTTAATTCACAACAAGTATTCGATTTCCAAGCAGCAAATAAGATAAAACATCAGCAAAGCATAGCAAGTTGATGGAACTTATTGACATTTTCTAACTATGTCATATAGCACATTGTTTCAATATTTTATATTCCTTCATAATGAACCTCATTCAGTATCCATTAAAATATTTGTATTATGATTTTAATGAGAATTTGATGTTAATAACTGCAAGTAAATTTCAAATGCTGTTGACGTTGCCCCAAAAGTCAGCATTTTGGTGCTGCCTAGCAGTATCACTACTAAAGCAAAAAAGACATAAATTTCAATCCTACTTTACAGCTTCCTGGAGAAAAAGAAAAAAAAAAGTAGATTAAATATGTCTACTTACACATTACAGATGTTTAGACATCTCGTGACTCTATTCAATGTTATGGACTGTGCTCTCCAAACTGACCGCTTTCTACACATTAAAATCACAGAGACTCCACAACCTCTCTGGGCAGCCTGTCACAGCTCTCTGTCGCCCTCACAATAAAAACATTTTTCCTCATGTTCATATGGAACTCCCTGTGTTCCACTTTATGCCCTTTGCTCCTTGTCCTGTCTCTGGGCACCACTAAAAAGACTCTGGTCCCATCCTCAGATATTTGTGTTGATCAGATCCTCTCTCAGTCTTCTCTGGGCAAAACAGCCCCACCTCTCAGCCTTTCCTCATAAGAGAGATGCTTTAGTCCCCTCAGCATCTTTGTAGCCCTCCACTATATTTGATTTAATATATCCCTTCCAGAAAGAACCATGAAATTAAACTACAGAAAAGGAAAGATGTGAAATATACTACCAAATTGTGGCTGACTTGGCCAATTTTTTTCCCTATTTTAGCTTATTTCTGCTTGTAGTTTTTCGTTTTCATTCAGAAATGTCTCTGTAATGTTTCCCAGATACTTTCAAGACCCTCGGCATCTTGGATATGAATTCCATATTTCTCAGTTTAGTGATAAAAGTGAAAGAATGAAATACTTCAGAAGAATTATGTAATATCTGCAGAGACTTCCTTTCAGCAAAACCTAAACTACCTCAGTTTATAATTTTTTGTGAAATTTATGAAATTTTGTATCTGCCCTTGTAGAAAGTTGAACTCTGATACAGTAGGGACCTTCCTGTCAAAGTGGGGAGAAATCTAGGGAGAAAAATCAAACCACAAATATCCTCAGTGGGTATAATTAATTATAGGAATAGCTTTAAGGATATGACAGAACCTGTCAATCAAAGTCTTTGCTTTACAATTAAACTGGAACATATGTGTTGAGAATGACAATCAAACAGAAGTTTGGGGGTTGATGCAGATGTTATCAAGTACAGTTACAGAGTATGTTAGCCAGCAGAAAAAATAAATGACCATAACTGTTCCTTCCAGCCTTAAAAATATTTTAAATGTTGAAGAAAAGGTAGTTAAAATTATCAGAGATCTAGAATTGAAAAAAAATCTCTACAAAAACATATTCATATGATGTTATACGATATTCAAAGTATCATACTTCAATAGTATTTTAAGTTACTACTTCATTGATTTTATTTCTTATATCACAATTGACACTGATACAATACATTTTACAACTATCAATAACTCCTTATTTTATTTAGAAAGAGATAATGTCATACCATTTAGCTATCAAATGAAATAATTTACTCCTTTCTGATATTAATATAAATTGTCTCATCTTTTGTTTTATTATTTTTAAATTTTTATCATGTAAAATTTTTAGGAAGAGATAAATTTTATTTAAAAATATGTGTTCATCACGCTAATGTACTGTAAATTTCTTACTTGTAACCTGTGTTTTCAAGTAGACTGTAAAAATATCCTTCATAGTAAATTTAAAAAACAAAGGTATGTGAATTATAAAAAGAAGCGAATACATGTAAATAGATTGACATGAAATGAAATATGCATGTTTTCCAATTCTGTAATTTCAAAAAAATTGTTTTCTCCCAAACATGGCATTATGAGTAACATTTATGAAAAACAAGGACTATCCTAGTCTTCTGACAAACATATGCACTACAAAATTTTGAAATTTGAGGTATTTTTTTTTATTTCCATGAACCAGAAAAAATTACATTCCATTTTATTCTTACTCAGAAATTACTTACATGAATAGATTTTTTTAAAAACCCAGATGTCAATGATTCTTAAAAATGAAATTTTATTTGTCATGCTATTAATGAAAAGAAAAAAAAAAAAACCCAAAAACAAACATTCACAAAATCTTGTCTATAATAAACAATTTTGATACTTAGAGTATGGCCACCCAATATTCGTTACTGATATAAAAAAGTTAATGGAAAAGATCAGAAATAAATTTAAAAAAAAAAGAATATTTAGACTTTATCACATAGAAAACTTAATCAAAGTGCATGAAAAATCTCCCTAAAACTTGTGACGTTAAAAATCTAGGCTTAGAAACTGGCTTAGCCTGTTTGTCTGGGATGTGCTCAGGGACATGTGAAAAGGGTGGGGGAAAGAAAAGGAAAAAAAAAAATCAATGTTTTAAATAGCTCCTTTAGCTTCATTTTTAACCTCTGTTATAGAATAGCGAAAATACAACTTTGTATTTTAAAACAGTTTAGAACAAATCCTGAATGTTTTTTCTGGCTATTAAAATCAGCACTATTTAACCAGAGTTTAGCATGGAGTTTTTCTGAGAGCAATTAGACAACCATAACAAGCAGCAGTGTTTCATATAATTGAAGCAGACCCTAGCATATTAATTCAATATCTGACATCTGATTAAGCGTTTTCGTGCTTAAAAGTAAATACTTGAAAAAGAAAGAAACCTAGAAATTATTGTGATCGTATCAGTGCTCAGCAATGGAGAGGGGAAATCCCTGGCAAAGTGAGACAAATACATTCAACTATCTGCATGTCTAATAACACTGAAAATGCACAAAAGAGCAATCTGACCTTCCAAACCAAAGGCTCTCCTTAGCAGCTGAAGGAGGCACATCATGACTTCTTTGAGGAAACCTGTGAAAAATGATGCAAAACATATCTTCTCTGATGCTTGGTGTAATTTTTAAATATTCAGTTGTAAGTGTTCACGTTTCACAGCTAAGCTATGAGAATCTTACAAGTATTAAAAGAAATAACTGTAGAAGGAAGTTGCATACTGCCTTCATCAGAGTGGGCTTGCCCACTTCATAGTTCCAACCTAATCTCCACCTGCTCCATTTCCTAAAATAAACTGTACAAAAAGCCTCACAAAAGAGAATACAGATTGGGTTTGTCACCTATATATAATAGATGTAATTATCACTTGCTGTCACGGTTTAACCCCAGCTGGCAGCTAAGCACCACACAGCTGCTGGCTGACTCCCCTCCCAGTGGGATGGAGGAAGAGAATCAGATGAGTAAAAGTGAGAAAACTCATAGGTTGAGATAAAAACAGTTTAATAAAAGCTGTGCATGCAAGCAAAGCAAAATAAGGAATTCATTCACCACTTCCCATCAGTGGACAGATGTTCAGCTGTCTCCAGGAATGCAGGGCAAACATCATCACTCCAAACACGCCCCTTTCCTTCTTCCCCCAGCTTTACATGCTGACCATGATGTCATATGGTATGGAACATCCCTTTGGTCTGTTGGGGTCAGCTGCTCAAGCTGTGTCCCCTTCCACCACCATCATGTGTACCCCAGCTTACTTGCTGGTGGGGTGAGAAGCAGAAAAGCACAACAGTAACAAAACCATCTCTGTATTGCCAATGCTATTTTCAGCACAAACCCAAACAAGCCAGACCCCCACACAAGCCACTAGGAAGAAGAGTAATTCTGCACACTTGTTTGGGTAAGATTTTTCATTCTCCACTGGGCTTATTCCCAAATTTCAGTTTCCTCCTCTCCCTGCTCTTGTTTGGATGTTACCTTCAATTGCATTTATCCAAATGGAGACTTATTTTTTTCATGAATCATTAAATTGTTTTAAAGATATAACCTTGTTCTTAAAGATAGCTTGTCATTAAACTCAGAATAAAGCCATTTTTTATTTGGTTTATAGTTTCCTTATGAATCTCTAAGTATTAATTTATTAAACTACAATTGATTTCTTGGAAATTATTAAATTTATGTTTATTTCACAAATCAAAGTAAGTATCTGGATTATACAGCTGGTGTAACAAACAAGTAATTAAAAGATAGTATATTGAGTGATTTTATATACAGTATTGATTCCTACATGAGGGAGAGCACAAATCTATTGTTCTAAAATACCATGGTAAAGGATCATTCATTAGTATATTTTCTGAGCAATAAATTCAAAGTTTAGTGAAAGGAAAAAAGTACAATGTAAATGCCATTCTCGCAAGACATTATTAAGAAAACGAACAATGATTCACTCCAGTTTATTGTAAGAAACTGACCTGCAGTTTATTAAATTCAGGGGACTGAAGGTTTATGCTCTAAGCGTGGAAGTGATGCAAGTGATCAATATAATGTTTTCAACAAAAATTACTACACCAAGTAGAGTATACTCACTGTCCTCTTATGTAAAACAAACATTTAAGGTTTTTAGGACATGTACAATGTGTATAAATCAAACTGTAACTTATATGTCCAGCTCCTTTAAAAGAGATGATAATAGGACAAATTAAAAACTCCAATAAAAGCTGATAAATTTCAGTTAACCAAAGATGTTGAAAAGAGGTAGGTGTGATGGGCTTGTATACAGATGGAAAAAAAAACAACCAACCAAAAAAAAAAAAAAAAAACAAACCAGAAAAAGGACAAATCCAGAGTTCAAAATTTTATATAAAACCACATCTTACATGCTTTTTGTTTGTTTCACTTCAAAACCTTTTCCAGACTTACAGGTGGAAATACTAGTTCTGTGGCAAAATTGCACATTAGGTGAAGTGCTCTAAGCAGAAAATTTTGCTGTACCTTGAATATGCAATCAACATGTCTTCAGCCAATGTTATGAAGCCTGGAGCTGCAGGGAGTTTACATTTCATTCTTAGATGTCCTATTGGCATGTTTACTTCATTTGTCACACCCATGCTCTGGTGTTTTCTAATAGGGCACACAAGTGGTTTCAACAGAATGAAGTTTCAAACTTAGTAGATTAATTGTTAGCCCCAGGTTTGACTTTGCCTAGGGGCAAGCTGCAGAGAAGTTCTGTTTAAAGAGAAAACCTTCATATTTTCCCCTATTTCTTTGCAAAACATTTTGTATTTGAAACAGTAATATGGGAACAACTGTCTTATAAGAACTGGAAACCTGATAGTACTTATTTAAAATGACATTTTTATGCATTTGGCCAAGAAAAACCTTGATATCATAGAGGAGATATCAATGGACTATAGAAAATTCAGCAAAAGTTTGTACTTTTGTATGTCTCACATTCATAAATCATTTAAAGCAGTTATGCTTTATTTTTGTCTCAAGGTTAAATTTGCTAGCTAAACTAATAGTACAGCAATATTCTTCAAGTGCCTGCAAGAACCTTTTGTCATTATAAGTCAGAGTACTCCAAGTATTCTAAAGCAGTTAGGTCTATTACCCTTATTTTTACATAAGGGTAAATTAAATAGAGAAATTAAAATAGTAAGCAATAAAAAAATAGGTCTACCTTTTCAGAACTCATGTTCTGAGGTATATTCTCATAGCTACTGAGCATTTGTTATTTCAGGGCTACTGCAGACACTTCTCACACATGAAAAATATGATTAGTGGACTGACCCAAAGTACACTTAAAATCAGCATCTGTCAAAACTCATGGTTAATATCTGAAAAGTCCTGGAGTTTTTTATTACAATTCACAACTCTAAACTGGGTATTTAGGAACCTTCTTAGAGCTCACTGAAGCCGCTTTTGAGGAAGTGCCACCTAAACTAAATATAGGAAATTAGAAGATAAGAAGTGTAACTAGTGTCTCCTTGCTCCTCTCAAACTATGAGGCAAACATTCTTTGACAGATGGACTCCAGTTCTATGGAAGTACTAAGTCAAAGAATTCTAGAATTGTTTGGGCTGGAAGAGATGTCAAGAGTCATCTGCCATGGGCAGGGACACCCTCCACTAGAAGCTCCCCAAAGCTTCATCCAACCTGGCCTTAAACAATTCTAGGGATGGGGCTTGCACAAATTCTCTGGGCTACCTGTTCCAATGCCTGCCCATCCTCATTTTAAATAATTTCATCCTAACATCTAATTTAAAACTAACCTCTTTCCTCTTAAAGTCCCCCAGATAACCAGTCCCTTTCACAGTTTCCTGTAGGCCCCTTCAGGCACTGGCAGGCCACAATTAGGTCTCCCTGGAGCCTTCTCTTCTCCAGGCTGAGAAAAAGCCCAACTCTCTCATCCTGTCTTCATAAGAGAGGTGCTCTAGACACCAATCAACTTCATGACCCTCCTCTAGATTCACTCCAGTTGATCTATGTCTTTCCTGTACTGGGGTCCCTAGAGCCGGACACAGTACTCCAGGTGGGGTCTCATGAGAACAGCAGAGGGGCAGATTAACCACTGGGAAACATCACAGTGTTTGAAAACCAGGGATGTGGTTACACTTACTCCTTCTAACATTCCCCTTTTCACATACAGAAACTTACTGTTCTTTCCATGCTGTGCGCCACACACTATCCATCCAAAGAAGGATTACAGATGTAGGCAAGATTCTGTGATATACAGGTCTTTTCATCAGTTTAATTTAATTTCTTTATTTCTATAGTACTTAGCTATTGTGAGAGCAGAAGGATCTGAAATGTTTTTCCTAATCTATTGTTCATATACTTGTACATAATTGGACATTTTATCCATAATAGATACAGTGAGCATAGCCACACCACAGGTATTCGGTATTTCATATAACTTCATTTCTGGAGGCCTTGAAATCTTTGTAGACTATCCACTATGTTTCCTTATCTTTTATAAACTAGACAGGAAAGCCATGTTGATTTCACTAGTAATGAAAGAAATCGTTATATTAATTAACTCCTTCTCATGGTTCCTTCAATAAAAGAGAGATTTCTCAGGAGTTAAAATGGTGCTACCATAGTACACTTAATATACTTGTGGCACTAACTGCAGGCCATATAGGGAAAATGGAGCTTCCAGGTGAAGTGTTGTGAGAAACTAGTATCCCAACTAAACTTGTGAACTCTAAGCATATTAATATAGAAGAAATGGTCACTCCTGATAAGTGAGTCCCACCCAGATATAGCTATCATGTGGACCTTAACCAGACTGGTGGATGAACAGATTTTTTAAATTTAAGCAGACGAGAAGCTTTCAGGACCAAGACTTGAAAGAATTCCCCTAGTCTGAGAACAAGTCTAGAATATATAGTCTCCTAATACCATGAGGAAAACATGCTATGGGATTTTTTCAAGCATTCAACTTTTCAAAACAGTTAAACTGTCATTATTCATGGATCTGCCAGCAAAGAAAGATGCAGGAGAATTCTCAGAAGGTTACAGAGGGTCCTGAAATGAACTTGTTTTGTCTACAAATAAGTAGATCCATGAAATATTCCTATTCAACCTTCTCTTTGAAGCCTAGTAGACAAGAAATCCATCTTTTTTGCTGGATCCATAGTTGAATAACTTCACTTTAGGAGTGCCTCCAGACCTTGAGAGCTGTATCACCAGTTTCTAGTGATCTGCTAGCTATGAAAACCAAAATCAGTTTACTGTTCAGAAATGCCATGAGAGATGGGTAATGGATACATGAAGATATAGCTNCCAACATGCAGTTGGCAATAAACACCGTGTGGGGTGTTGTCAGTAAGCAATTATGCATGTCACCTGTTACAAAAGTGTTTTCATAGACCTCCAGGCCATGGGGGTACTCCTACCTGGATGCAGGTCCTCCCTTTTGCCTGGGAGTCCTGGCATTCTCAGCGTACTTAAGACACACCACCAAAGGATCTAAGGAGGCTCATGCTACTATTTATCCACAAGTAATAAAACTTTGAAAGAACATTTGGTTTTGCAGGTAAATGGGACAATAGTAAACCTAAAAATAACATTAGTTCTATTTTCTTCAAAGAAATAGGTAATACAGACTGTGAAAAAACATCTGTATCTATGTGTCTGAGTTGTAAAGAGATGAATTTGTCATATATAATGTGATATCCAAGGTTTAAAGCTTCAAATGTCAAAAGGAATAGACAATTAAACAAACTTAATATAGAATATGTCTAATATAGGCTGAAAAACATAAGAAATTATTACTGGAAATTCAAATGCAAAATACCTAAATAGATCATATTGGTAAAAGAAATCTGACATCCAGTGGAATTCACTAGAGATTAAAAGTTCAGATTCTGTATTAGGTCAGTAAAAAACCATTTATTAAAAAGCATCCAGACAAGGCCTTTCTTGCCTATTCATACTACTGCTCATATAATACAAGATAATATTTTTGTTCCAATGTTTAACCTCTGTGACATTTTTAAAAAGACATTCAACTGTGGGGAAGTACTCAGTTTTTAATCATTCAAAGTTAGAAAAATAGAAAGATATCAATGACTAGAAAAATGTTACTATGGATATAGGTTGTTAAAAAAAATAATATAAAATAAAATTATATTTTATTCGAATTATTGACCTTCATCAACAGGAAAAGAGTTTTGCTAACATCTCACTGCACCATCACTGACGGATAAATACTATGGGCAATGCTTTCAGATTCCCATCTTATTTTTGATATTTCAGAAGAGAAAGGAATAGAGATCTGCAAAATATATAGACAATAGCCTTAAAATATGAAACTATCATAGTGAGAGAGCATGGACTGACCTCTTTGCACAGTCTGCTGATATTCATTCTTTATTGTAGAGATTGTAAGCAGAATCCATGAAAAAGTCTACATTTGGGAATTCCATTTGAAATAATGAAGTTCAGATCATAATTCTAATGCTGAGAATGAGGAATATTAGATACTTAAAGAAATTTTAGCCCTATGATTTCAAAGAACACTTTCAAATATTAGACAAACTATGGGAGCAAGGTAGTCTCATATGAGTTCCATATTTCCATATCCATGGTTCCATATTTTCATCATTCTTTTAACCTATATGTTCAATGATTTGAAGGTTACAAACGAACTCATTTGAGAGAGGCCCCACTTTCCAATACTTATGCTGCTTCTTGAATGAGTACTAACATAAATACTTAAAAAAATAATACAATCAATTTTAGGCAATAATGTTGAAAATAGTGCAATGATTTCCAAACAAATATTGTGGTTCTCATGCATTTTACGTGTCAGAATAGGGGGAAGAGATGTAGGATTTCAACTGTATGCTACCATTTTACTGCGGTGAAAACTTGTTAATGAAACAGTGATGGGACAATTAGAGGACAACACTTTAATGTGTAAAATACATAATTTAGTATAAATATATTTTTGCAGGGCAGTGAAGCAAAGCTAGTGTAATCTGTATTGTGTTCATACCAGCCAAGAAATATCATCCTATTTCTTTCTAATTAGGAACGTTTTGTTTATAGAGTTACTTCCCTAAATATGCTGGTTTATACTTTCACTATGAGTAGTTTAAAAGCAAAATTATGTTCAGAGAGAAGCTGCAGAACTTAGAATATGTTTTCTACAATAATATAATAATGTTGAGATGTCAGTCTTTTTATTCAGTAGGTGCTCCATGGGTCTGTGACTCAAAAGTACTGAAGCTAATTGCAAGACTATTTTCTAACTTCTGTGACAAAAAACATGTTCTGTAAAAAACATTAAGCAGATTACACATCAAGGAATGGGAAAACTCTAATTAAAGGCAAGAATGAAAACAGACGTCCCTTAGCAGAATAACATCATCCTCTATTGAAATTTTAAACATATGCATAGATAAATTTGCTATTTTAAGGCCAAGGTAGACAGATTCTGAATACCTACATGGTGATTTGTTGTTGGGTTTTGCATCTTTCTCCTCTACCTCACCCTCGCAATCAAAACAAAATTCTTTCTGTCAGGGTCCTAAAAAAAATCCCACGTGTAAGCCATCTGTTAGGCCAGTGCTCCTGTGAGAGAAAGATATTTATCTTTTGGGTTTACTGCTAATTCCCCAGACCTTTTTCAGTGGACCACTATACACCTTTTCTCCAATCTGAAGCTGTAAACTTCCTGGGTTTTCTGTAACCTGTAAGACAGAACATATATAGACCAAAGAAATAAAACAGCACAGGTAGTAAAGTCTTCATTCCTTACCCATAAAAGACATGAAGATATTACTCATTAGAGAAATTCAGTTAACCTACATATAAACCCCCTCAATCTAACTCTCATTTATCTTTAAATGCGTCCCTTCCAATTCAGTATGTTCTATGACTCTATGTGTATGTTCTCATGACTCCTGAAGGACACAGCTAATATTCTATCCTTCACCAGCTATATTACTAAGCTGTTGCAAAGCCTATTCCCCTTCTGTTCACACCTCCTCATCTTGAAAAAAAAGCAAAACAAAAAAAATTCAAAACAAAACAAAAGTTTGAAAGAACTTCACGGTGAGGTTGACGGAGCACTGGCACAGGCTGCCCAGGGGGGTTATGGAGTCTCCTCTGGAGACATTCAAGACCCATCTGGACATGTTCCTGTGTGATTTAATCTAGGTGATCCTGCTCAGTCGGCGGTTGAACTGGATGATCTCTTGAGGTCCCTTCCAACCCCTACAATTCCATGATTCTGTGAAAGCTACTGAAGGCTGCTCTCCTGCCCTTTATAACTCTCGCTCCCTGTCAGGTACCTCCCTCATCAGTTCTAACAGCTGATCACAAAGGTCTGCTACTTGGTTTCATAGCTAAAACATTTCCTTTAACAAGCTACTTGTTTCCTGAATGTTTGTCTTTCATAAAGGACAACTGTAAGTTAATTCTTACAATTCAGAACCTCTATAAATTTTTATTCAACTTAAAAAAATTAATGGTAGGAAAAGACTAGCTTTTAGCTAGATTTTAGCTTTATCAAGTCATATGTAGAGTTCAAAATATCAATAAAAACCACTAGAATTTATGAAAAAATTCAATTACTTATACAATCATATTCTGAAAATTGTTGTTGTTGTTTTTAGTTAAGGAAAGTAAGTTTTTTTCAGTTAAGAAAACTTCAAAACAGATGAGAAAAAAAAACCCAAAACAAGAGAGGTAGTGGAAATCTCAATCCAGTCTTGCGGATCATTGATGTTCATTTTTTTTGGTCCATTCAATGAAGAAAGGTAGAAATAAGGTGAAAGAACACAGGAAAATTAATTAATAAATACTTTCTGAAAAGTTTTTCCCTTTGAAATAAAGGAAATAAAAGAGTCAAAGTAAAATATGCATTTTATTTGAAATCTAACTGAGAAACAGTACAAAACAAGTTTCTTTCTGGTAAAGAACTTGTTTTCTATGTAAAACAATGATTAGTAGGGTGTTTTTTTATATAAATTCTAAAATGTTAAACATTTTATCAGAGAAAAGCTGCCACTAATATCTTACTGTGTCATTTTTGGAATTATGTGTTTACATCTAGAAAATATACCTACAAATCAGCAGAAGAAACTTTATAATTCCAGCATGTCATTTCTCTCTTTGTATCATGGCCATTTACTTGCATAAAGTTTCCAATTCAGTTCCCAGGTATTTTTAAAGAAAGAGAAGAATTTTAATTGCTCATTGGACCAGGAAAAGTGAAAATCATGTTCCAGACTGCAAAAGAATTATTTTTTTTATGCAGAAGAGTGGTTTTTTATTACGTATGCAGCACTAAACACACACCCCTCCACCCACCCACCCTAGTGCCCTGGAATAAATGATAAGATATCTCTGCAAAAGCATTTTCAATTTCATGTTGTTACTGCTCTGAGTATTATTTTAATTTAACGCTTGCTTGATGACATCGTGTCAATTCTGGATGTATTCCAGCTT
This sequence comes from Heliornis fulica, assembly GCA_013399135.1. Taxonomy (NCBI): domain Eukaryota; kingdom Metazoa; phylum Chordata; class Aves; order Gruiformes; family Heliornithidae; genus Heliornis; species Heliornis fulica. The sequence continues at coordinate 135,667 of VXBZ01009568.1, read as the reverse complement.
GCTTTGCAAATACATTGTGTTCTCTTAAGAGTATCTTTATAAAGCAAAATTGTGTAAGGGAAGCTTTAAAGCCTTGACATTTGGGTCAGTTTATAGACCTTACCTTCTTCTTTCTCTCCTCCCATTTTGGCTTAAGGAAAGAGGATTTTTATATAGCTTTTTTATTTTGTCACTAATAATATAGAAAAATGTCTTTTTTTTTTTTTTTCAAAGGACAAATAATCTCTGGGTGTTAGCCTCATTGTGCAAGTAACCACTACAGAATTCCTCTTGACTATAACAATGGCTTAGAAAATTGCAGGTCCTTAGGTGTATGTACTCAATTAATACTCACTCAAGTCTTTGCAGATTTTGTCTTATAGTTTATGACAATAATAATTTATAGACCTTTTAAGAGTTGGACCTCCGTAGATGTTTCAGTAAATGAAAGGAAATTGTGTATAATCTTCATACCTATTAAGACAAGAGAAATGCATCTTAAAAATCTAGCAATACACCAAAATATTCTAAACAGGTGTAAGTTACATCATCATAATAATATTTATTATAATTTTACTTATTTTCCACATTTGCCATGATAACATTGAGTATTTAGTGAATATTAACTGCATAAATTCCTTTGATTCTGCAAAAATTAGTTATTTTTTCCTCTCCTGGTACATCTTTAATGCCAAACAGCTCCTTGGTCAAATGATTTTATGACCCGTGACAATTTAGAAATGTGATAAACTAACAAAAAATAATCTTAACAGCTGGCAGGTTGTGATTTCTGCTGGTGAGAGCCATTCTATGTTTTCTCTCCATCCACACAATAAAACCTTATTAGATACTAAATATTTAAATCATCTCACTTTCAAAAACAGTAAAAGAAAACTGTCAGAGCACATTGTTAGAGGTAGGAACACTTCTTTGTTATTACCTCTGACATGGAATGATAAAGTATACCCAGTATATTTGATTTTATTCTGAAACTTAGTTTTACTATACAAAATTTTACTTTAAATTTTTTGGGAAAGATTTTATCCCATTTATCAGAGAACAAGATTTGCATTCATCTCTGTTTTCCACCATGGTCTCACTCCCCCCCTTATTAAACATGTGCATCCACTTTGCCACACTCCCCTGTGAAGCAACAGCTGACAAGTTTCTTACACAGTTGCTTTAGAAGGCTTAAAACATAGATCTCTATTATTTGAATTAAAGCATAGTATCTTCGGCTTGTGAGAGTATTTGGACACCCTAAATTTCCTTTATGCCAACAAATAGAGGACAAAAAAGTCTTTTAACTGACCTCCTGACTCTCCCTGTTGCCTATCACAGCATGAAAGAACATAGAAGATGCATTACAGTGCTAAAGTGTATATACTCTGTACTCAGTCCTCCAGTGTGTGGTCCAGATTTAGATCTTCAGCTGCGAGAGCATCCCTCCCTCGGATCTCTTTTGAATCATAACACAAATCATCATCAGTCAATGCTACTGCTATTCCTCTATCACTTCAAATCATTGCCAAACACAGTCCAAACACGGATGGAGACATATCCTTGTTTCCTACCCGAAAGTCCACAGTCCCCATCAGGATACTTACCTACACCAAGCAGTCCATTTGTCTGGAGCTTGGCAAGTTTGTCAAGTAAATCTCACAAATTCTATTTTGGAGCTGGTTTGTCTGAACAAGGAAAGAAGAAAATTCTGAATCTGCTGTCCTGCTGGCACACCCTTTCATTCCAGTTTCATATGGGCTATGTCCTAAATTACCTTAGATATTCTTTTATCCACAATCATTTCCTTTTTAAAAGAGGGATGAAACTGTGGCATGTTGCTGTAATGAAAATGCAGAATGAATAAATAATTTTTTTACTATTTTATATTATATCTTAATAATAATAAACAACTTATTAGTGAAATAGTAATAGGACAATTAAAGGACACCACTTTTCTGTGTATATATCAGTTAGTACAAATATAATTTTTCAGGTTAGTGAAAAAGAGTGTAATATATACCATGTTCATACCAGCCAAAAAGTATATTCCTTTTAATAAAGATATTTTACAATATTATTTTCCAATAAACTATTTATCAATTATTAAACAGCAATTATTGTGCTTTCCTGTAATTTTTATATTTGCTTCATACTTACCAATACTATTAAATTGTAAAGAAAGAATGCTTGGGAGTCAGAATCTTTCACATTATGGTTTTGTTTTCCAAATTTTCTAGGATGTTTGTTGTATCTCATGATTTTTGAAAACATCCTTACAGGGTCAGAGGTTCTTAGTTACATTTTAAAAAAGTACATATATAATTTATATGATTTCCATGATGGAGGTGATGATGATGATGATGATGATGATGATGACGATGATGATGATGATGATGATGATGATGATGATGATGATGATGATGATGATGACAACTTTAATGGTTGAAATGCTCCCCAAATAAACCTGAAATAAAGTACTTTGAATTACAAGTTTGATAAGCTCCATAGCTTATTGGGAAACACTTAACATTTGTTTTTTTAATTTTCTGCAACATGATGGATAATTTTGTTTTTCAGATCTAGTTAAAGCTTTACATCACCAATATGATTTCTTTATTTGTCAGATTGTGAATGAAAACGAACTCTTTTTTTTTTTTTTTTAAAGACACGTTGACATCAATTTTCCATGTCTGTCTTGGCCAGCCTTATCACCTATTTCTTCCCTAAATGTCAATTTACATTTATATTATCAGTGTAATCATTCCTTTTAAGTACTATTTTTTTAAAAAAATAATTAATTGTTCTCTTTAATAAACAGTTCTTTATAAGCAATCATTATTTCTCAGTAATATAATTAGGAAAGAGGCACTGCAGGAAATTCTTCAGGCTTTAGGATTTTTTTTTCAGATCTGTACACAGAATGTACATTGCATTCAATCTAATCTGTGGATGTGTATCAAAATTGACAGTCCAACACTGAGTTATTTTCTCCAAACAGTGAAAAGTGAATTAAGTGAGATTAAAGAAAAACAGATGTATGTTTGAACCTGGGTCAGCATTACCTTTTCTTTGTCCTAGCTAGACAGTATTGAACTCTGATACTGCCCATATAATCTGAATTTTTACCTTCCTGTAATGGC
>VXBZ01009568.1:47276-132275 GCA_013399135.1 Heliornis fulica | reverse complement strand
ATGTTTCTAGGATGTGTTTTTGATGTTTAGTTAGGTCATAATCTATATTTAATACACATTACAACTCTTTTTTTTTTTAGTGGCAGCATTATTACACGTTTTCTCAATGAAGTCCTTTCACTGCTAAGGGATATAAAATACTAGACTTTCCAGAACAACCATGATACTGAAGTTAAATAAATTAAAACAATAGAAAGAAATTTCCAGTCATTTTATTTCTATTTTTCAGAAAATCTTTAACAGGCATCAATGGTCTAAGTAGAACTATTACAATGATTTTCATTCATTAGTATGCTAATTGAATATTGTATTCTAAGTTTGTTTTTTAACTTCTGCTTAACATTTGAAGAGGATTCCTACAAAGATTTTATTCAAGCATGAGGTTGAATATAACTGAAAACATAACTGAAAAATTTCTTCTGCGATCTGCATTTTTTAATCAATACATTAGAATTCAACAGTTGCTCTAATGAAAATGTATGCAGTAGTTTACAAAAGCTGCTTCAAACATTTTTTGAGCAGTGAAATTAGACCCAATGTTTCTGAATAAAATGCAGAGGATAGAACAGTTGTTTTCTTTCATTCCTTGTATTACTTTTTCAGAGGTAGACAAAACCAAATTTGATCAGCCATGTGAGCAGAGTCAAAAGTAAATTGGTCTCTAAAGTAAGGAATCCCTTTGCTAGTGCTCAGAAAATTCTGACTGTGTGTTTTGTGACAAATTAAGAAAATATTGCTAGATGGTTGTTTATTCCTTTCAGCCTTAATTTTCCCACACCTCCTCTTCAAAAGCACTTTTAAATGTTTTCACTAATAACACGATTTTTCCAAAGCTTTTCAAAGAAAACTAAAATCCAATGCTTTCAGTGATCCAGGACTGATGACAGACTGGGAGTTATTTTGAAGATTTTATTCAGGGCTATTTCCCACCTGAAGTTGAGATAATATGCAAATGTAGTTAACCATAGCAAAATCACAGAGCAAGAATTTTATATATATGTTTTTTTAATAAAGAACATTACAAATATTGATGCCTTTTTATTTTTTTTAGGGAATTCAAAACATGTTGTCTAAAACATACAAAACACATAATGGACCATCATTAGTTGCTTGGCAACAATATGTTTGATGTTCTTGTGTTGAATTTTAGATTTCATATTGATGTATTAATTAAAAAAAGCAGGCTCTGAAAGACACTTTTTAGGCAATACAAGTGCTTTAATTAATAAAAACCCAATAACCTTTAATATGATTGGAGATTGGGCAAAAGCTGTTATTAAATCAGAATATAAAAAGGTATATAATCCCCAGTGATGTATAACATTTTTAGGTAACATTAGTTACCTGTTTATATTTTTAATTGGGTTTTTTGAAAACTATTTATTCCTTTAAAAAGGAGTGGGTTGCTATTCTGTACTGGATAAAATGGGCTGCAGCAGAGAAAATATTCTGCAACAACAAAGCAGTAAGTCCTCTACACACGTTTGAAACCTGCAGTTTTGCCCAATGCCTGACACTGTCCTGAATCCAGCAAAACTGTATGGATTTTAGATGTATTGCATATTATATATTTATGAGTATTGGCATTGTTCATACCAGGCCACGGAGCGTTCTGATTTTCCAAGGCTTCAGGATGAACCCTGCATCAGCTTTCTCTCTCTGAACATATCTTGAACTACCTGGTGATTTGTTTTCTCTTGACCCCAGAGAGGCTGTGAGAGGCTGGCCATAACACCAGGTGAAGGGGCAGATACATAGTGTGTCTGTGTAACAATTTTAACTGTGTCACTGACTAATAGTAGTTCTACAATTACATCTTTAAGATGTGAATTATATTAAGTATTAAGTCTTGTCTTTANTAAAAAATAATTAATTGTTCTCTTTAATAAACAGTTCTTTATAAGCAATCATTATTTCTCAGTAATATAATTAGGAAAGAGGCACTGCAGGAAATTCTTCAGGCTTTAGGATTTTTTTTTCAGATCTGTACACAGAATGTACATTGCATTCAATCTAATCTGTGGATGTGTATCAAAATTGACAGTCCAACACTGAGTTATTTTCTCCAAACAGTGAAAAGTGAATTAAGTGAGATTAAAGAAAAACAGATGTATGTTTGAACCTGGGTCAGCATTACCTTTTCTTTGTCCTAGCTAGACAGTATTGAACTCTGATACTGCCCATATAATCTGAATTTTTACCTTCCTGTAATGGCATAAAGCTATTTACTCATTTGGAGTGATAATGAGTAAGCCTCTTCATAGAAATTAAAATTACTGATTTAGTCACCATTCCAATTTGTTAATTACAAACTAGGGCTGCTGATTTCCAAACATGCTGAAAAGGTATTCATAGACTGTAAAATCACTGCCAATTCTACAGACTTAAGTGTCTTATTTCTTCCTAGATTAATAAATCCTACCAAAGTATCACCATAGATTTTTTTTGTTTGTTTTTGAGCCAAAATGAAGCAACAGAATCTCAAGGAGTAGAACAGGTTTTTAAAATTATTATTAGTATTTCTATTCAGAATTTAGAAGTCAAAATTTAAAATGAGATAAACTGAGGTTCCACTACTGAAAGCTTCAAAGCTAATTTTTCACAACATTTTGGTAAGACTACTGCTGAGTTTATTTAAGTCTTCTCACCTTGGCTGCCACTTAGAGCAAATATGCAGTACGTCCCTTTGAAACAAAGATACAGGGACATTATCTTAACTTTGATAGCAAATGATTAAATTTACTTGCAAAACAATAAACACAACTGAATTCTTCTGATTTTTATATATTTGGGTTAATAACATATTAAATAAGTACTCATAAGAACAATGTAGATTACTAAAATAATAAAATATAATATGTTATTATAAAATAAAGTTCTGAAGGTCTTACTTGAACAAAAAGAATGTTTCTAGAATGTGTTTTTGATGTTTAGTTAGGTCATAATCTATATTTAATACACATTACAACTCTTTTTTTTTTAGTGGCAGCATTATTACACGTTTTCTCAATGAAGCCCTTTCACTGCTAAGGGATATANTTCTTTCTTTCTTTCTTTCTTTCTTTCTTTCTTTCTTTCTTTCTTTCTTTCTTTCTTTCTTTCTTTCTTTCTTTCTTTCTTTCTTTCTTTCTTTCTTTCTTTCTTTCTTTCTTTCTTTCTTTCTTTCTTTCTTTCTTTCTTTCTTTCTTTCTTTCTTTCTTTCTTTCTTTCTTTCTTTCTTTCTTTCTTTCTTTCTTTCTTTCTTTCTTTCTTTCTTTCTTTCTTTCTTTCTTTCTTTCTTTCTTTCTTTCTTTCTTTCTTTCTTTCTTTCTTTCTTTCTTTCTTTCTTTCTTTCTTTCTTTCTTTCTTTCTTTCTTTCTTTCTTTCTTTCTTTCTTTCTTTCTTTCTTTCTTTCTTTCTTTCTTTCTTTCTTTCTTTCTTTCTTTCTTTCTTTCTTTCTTTCTTTCTTTCTTTCTTTCTTTCTTTCTTTCTTTCTTTCTTTCTTTCTTTCTTTCTTTCTTTCTTTCTTTCTTTCTTTCTTTCTTTCTTTCTTTCTTTCTTTCTTTCTTTCTTTCTTTCTTTCTTTCTTTCTTTCTTTCTTTCTTTCTTTCTTTCTTTCTTTCTTTCTTTCTTTCTTTCTTTCTTTCTTTCTTTCTTTCTTTCTTTCTTTCTTTCTTTCTTTCTTTCTTTCTTTCTTTCTTTCTTTCTTTCTTTCTTTCTTTCTTTCTTTCTTTCTTTCTTTCTTTCTTTCTTTCTTTCTTTCTTTCTTTCTTTCTTTCTTTCTTTCTTTCTTTCTTTCTTTCTTTCTTTCTTTCTTTCTTTCTTTCTTTCTTTCTTTCTTTCTTTCTTTCTTTCTTTCTTTCTTTCTTTCTTTCTTTCTTTCTTTCTTTCTTTCTTTCTTTCTTTCTTTCTTTCTTTCTTTCTTTCTTTCTTTCTTTCTTTCTTTCTTTCTTTCTTTCTTTCTTTCTTTCTTTCTTTCTTTCTTTCTTTCTTTCTTTCTTTCTTTCTTTCTTTCTTTCTTTCTTTCTTTCTTTCTTTCTTTCTTTCTTTCTTTCTTTCTTTCTTTCTTTCTTTCTTTCTTTCTTTCTTTCTTTCTTTCTTTCTTTCTTTCTTTCTTTCTTTCTTTCTTTCTTTCTTTCTTTCTTTCTTTCTTTCTTTCTTTCTTTCTTTCTTTCTTTCTTTCTTTCTTTCTTTCTTTCTTTCTTTCTTTCTTTCTTTCTTTCTTTCTTTCTTTCTTTCTTTCTTTCTTTCTTTCTTTCTTTCTTTCTTTCTTTCTTTCTTTCTTTCTTTCTTTCTTTCTTTCTTTCTTTCTTTCTTTCTTTCTTTCTTTCTTTCTTTCTTTCTTTCTTTCTTTCTTTCTTTCTTTCTTTCTTTCTTTCTTTCTTTCTTTCTTTCTTTCTTTCTTTCTTTCTTTCTTTCTTTCTTTCTTTCTTTCTTTCTTTCTTTCTTTCTTTCTTTCTTTCTTTCTTTCTTTCTTTCTTTCTTTCTTTCTTTCTTTCTTTCTTTCTTTCTTTCTTTCTTTCTTTCTTTCTTTCTTTCTTTCTTTCTTTCTTTCTTTCTTTCTTTCTTTCTTTCTTTTTCATTAAAACAAGCAAAACATATAATGAAACCTAAACTTACAAAGCACCTTTTTTCCCCTGTTGAAATAGAATCATCTCCCACTATTAGACCTCATCCCACTTTTATGGAATACTTAAATATTCAGGCAACCAAAATAAAGCAAGAGTGATTGTGAAATAACCTGCCTCTGTAACACTTACTTGCATTTCTTATGTTCCTACATATTTCTTNTCATTAAAACAAGCAAAACATATAATGAAACCTAAACTTACAAAGCACCTTTTTTCCCCTGTTGAAATAGAATCATCTCCCACTATTAGACCTCATCCCACTTTTATGGAATACTTAAATATTCAGGCAACCAAAATAAAGCAAGAGTGATTGTGAAATAACCTGCCTCTGTAACACTTACTTGCATTTCTTATGTTCCTACATATTTCTTGCTGGACAATAGCTAAACCTCCACAGCTTTATTCTCCATAGTCTCTTTGCATATTTTTTCTCATTTAAAGAAGAAGAAAAAAGTTAAACATAAAGTTGCATTTTTTTACTTTGCATGAAAAAAGAAGGTAAAGTATGATAAAGATGATATGCTTTCTCCTCTTCACTTTGCCGTGAAACTGAATCACTCAGTTGTGTATCTGCAGTTCAAATCATTCTAAAATATCTGCATTGCTTGCAGATGTTTACCATAAAAATGGGATGTGTATTAGGGGAACACTGGTTAATAGAGTATGTCACGATTTTCTAACAATAACAGGTCATCTATGTTATGCATATATTGTGTGCTCCTTGAAAGGTTTTTATAACATTAATTTACCTGAGAACTATTTTATATCGTCTCTTCCATACTCTCAATTATATTTAAAAGAACTCATCATCTCTTGATGGTAAACTGTGGGTTCTGAAAAGTCAGGCATACTGCAGTAGAAACAAATCTGCCACTTTGCCAGCATGCTGTAGCAGACTACCTGAGGACAAAGCCATGCAGCAAATGCTCACTCAGACTCTGGGAGGTGACAGATGAGTGTCTGGAATGAGGGAGGCATCTGACTCAAGCACAAACATAACCATGCATAGTGTAAGATATTTATCACACTTCTAAGAGGCTGCAAAGCTTGCACAACTTCTAGTCCATCCACACTACCACTTAGCCAGTTCTGTATCATGAACCTTTCTGAATTCTCAGACAGCATGGTAAGATTTTAAATACTGGTGCCTTACAGTGGTGGCATAATATTCCTGAAAATTAAGTTATAGTTTTTTGGACTGTGGTTAAAATATTACCCAGATCAATACTTTCTGGAACTGATGAAACTACAGTGCTGGTTGAAATGTGAAGAGTTAATGTTGGAAATACATAAAGAAAAAGTGGGATGGGACGCCATCTGGGAGCAACTTGTTCTGTGTGACTATCCAGCTGTGGGCTGCTCTGTGGCAGGGATCACACAGGGCTGCTGAGGAAGACCTAAGGAAAGAACTACAATGGCTCATGTGCAGACAGAGCCACTGAAGCTGAAACCTCATGCACCAGGACAAGTGGAGACTCCCTGCTTTAATTTCATAGCTGTTATCATCACACAAAATGTTCATCAGTAACAAAGTTGAAATGCGGGCAAAAAGAGTGTGGTATTTCATTTTACAGCCTGAGGACTACTGTAAAGCGAGGAAAGTTGTTACAATTAATGCAGTCTGACTGCAGATCATTTGTGTAGTATTTTACCAATATTTAGCATATCTTCATCAGTTCTCTACCTCAAGCTTTAATTCCAGTAGTCTTCTTTGTTCTCACGATAATGGCTGTCATAGAATCCATCCTAAGAAACTCGAAATTTTTCCATAGCTAAGCATTATACAGAATATGATTTTAATTACTAAACTTCCAAATTTTTGTAACATTTCCTACTATTAACATTTTTTAAAAGAAAACATATATGAAGAAATCATAAACAGTACATCACAAAGATTTATGAGAAATAAGTTTTTAAACATAGTTGAAACTGAAGAAAACTCTACATTGAGTAATTTTTCGTAGTATATAAATTAGGGGAAACCTGAAGATTGCATCAAAGCTTCTTCGGTTTCTCAGATGTAAACATGGAATAAAGCTTTCTTTTCTGAGTCTAATTTTTTTGGTTATATTTACTAATATAATTTCTTAATGTTCCTCTCCTTTACTATAAATACACATAAGAATCCTTGATACACTATGAAACAACATATAATAATTATGTTTATTTGTCTTTATTTTGTGTGAACAAAGAACACTGCACAGATGGTTTGTAAAGTCTAATTAATAAAACATGACAAAGTGTGAACTCTTATGTAACAATTCATACTTGTACGAATTGTTTGGGTGATGAAAGTTTTGTTTCTAAATCAAGGTTTCCTGAAGCTTTTCTGAAAATTCTTTTTAATTTTTTTTTTATTTTTTTTTTTTTACTTTCAGAATGTAGTGTCTGATATAACTAAAGCAAATATTTTTCCTCATCTTAATGAGTTTTGGACCAGAAAAATTCTTCATACTTGTAAGTTATATTTGAAATGAGTTAAAATTACATTAGATAGCTACCTCTCTGATAGCTAGATTTGTCCAAAACTGACAGTTTTGATTTTGTTTGTCATATGCTTAATAGACTTTACTTGTTTGGGAATAAAATGCTTTCTTTCATATGAGAAAAGTTGTTGTTGCGAATAATTTTTCTTTTTATTGTCATTCATATTAAGCACTTCTCGGTAATAAATGACCTTTATTCAAAACAAGTAAACTCTGAATAAGGTTTCTTTAAGTGTACAGACTTCAGATGAGCAAAACTCTGTTTCCTTTTATCATGTTTAACAGCTTCATTCCTTTACTAGATTCCTTTTAACCTTCTCGGTGAAAATGTTTGACCAAATGTTCTTCTCCATTTAAATGTTGGTGCAATATCAGATTCTTCTATCTACCACAATGTGAAAAAAATTTATTTATAGGTTTAACAGAAAAAAATCAGAATGTTACTTATGCTACAATTTTGTTTTGGGAATTTAAGGATATCTTGGAATCCAAAAAGAGATCGAGACTAAACAACTGAGTATCAGGATTTCCACATGAATGACATGTTTCCAAAAAGATTTGATTACTGGTATCACTCTATGATACAGGAGGTATTCTTATATTCTCATAAATATGCTAAGGCAAATTTGATTGCCTTAGTACTTGCCAATGCTGTAGGGAGCTGCCAAAGATTTTAGGTGGAAGGTATCTTGGAAAAGAAGTATGACCAAAAATATATTTTATCAGAAGCCAGAGAAATGTCCATTGACATAAGAGAGGTTGCATTGAATGCTTAGGGATTTTAAACTTAACCCAGGCTTAGTGCCCAAGACCCAGAAGACATTAGAAATGAAGACAAGGATCTAAGCCAAGTACTAGTAAGGAGCAGCATTCTGTAACGTGGTGGGAATGTTGAGAAGTAAATAAACCAAAACCTGCACTGCATGTTAGAAAAGTGATATGCCTTTGTTTGCATCTTAGTTTTTTGGTTTTTTTTCTAACTCAAATCATTTTTCACATTGAATAAATCTCAGGGAAAACTTTAAGAGCACATATCTCAAAACCAAGAGGTCCTTCACTCACTGCAACTTACGTAGCCATTTATGCCAACAAGAAAAACACTTAAGCATCTGTCTAACATAGAGCATGTAGGTAGGGTAGTTGTCATGATATGTTTTGAATTTTTACTAGATTGTATAAAATTGTAATAAAATCTAACCAGTATTGTTCTCTGAATAAGAAATGGTAATTAACAAAACAATTCCTTAATTATAAAATACTTTTGTATATGACAAAAAACCCCAAACAAAACCACAAATGAAAACCTGGATCTGTCATATTAATTTAGAAATATTTATAATTTGTCTATATATTCTTCTTATAACTTTGATTGTACTGGTAAAATGCTAAATAGTATAACTGCAAAGTTATGCTTCAATAGGATGGTAAGTTGTATTATTTTTTATAGCCATATGTTCCCAATTAAAAAATGGTACTCATCTAAACATACATGTTTACATGAAGTTAGACAGTAGATTTGTGATACTTTGATGTCAACAAAATTGCATCAGTTGACATGAAAATTCAGACATCTTTCAAACAACTCAGGTATGTGTTCAGAACACTTTACATTTAGACTTCAGATTCACAGTTGCAAATTCAAAGTAAACAAAATAAAGATCACGCTAAAAAGAGCCAAGTTGTGGAAGAGCTTAAAATCCAAGAGTCCCACTTTTTTTCTAAGTTAAGACCTGTAAGCATCTATATTCTGTGCTGTGCATATATAAAACTGACATACTGCTGACTATTTGAGTGCTGTGGAGTATGCTGCTCATCATGGAAACATCAATTTTAGAATAGAGAACTAGTGGACCATTCTTGATTCAGGGATGAAGGCTGAGATATGGTGCTTGAACTAAGAGATATTAAAGAGTGTTCTTTACACATGAAAGCATTATTTTGGACTGAAGCGTGTAACCTTTCCTGTACCGCACCGTGAGCTGCAGATTCAATTCCAGTGGTTGCACATGTAAAATTTAGGCATCGTGGTATCAAATTTATAGGTGTACTAGTGCCTTATATATTGCAATGAATTCTTACCTGTGTGCAAGCAAGCTTAAGCATTGTAGTGTAGATCATGGACTGTCTCTAGCAAGTAAAGTCAAAGACCTGTTTATATCACTATGTGCTCATAAGTGAATATCCACAGTATAATAAGGACAGTGGAGGTACGTATGAAACTTCCATTTAATGTCTTGCTACCCAGAAGTATTTTCTATTTTTCAGTAACTATTAATGGATTTCTCCTCAATTAATTTGTCTGCCCGTATCATTAACCTATGCAAAATTCTATCTCTTGTTTCACAAACATCAGTTATGCTTAATGAATACTATTCCTCCTTTAATTCCTATTTTTTTATCTGACTCTGCTTTATTAACTTGAAAATAAGGCTCTGTGATGGAAAGACATTCAAATGCGAGGGTTTAAAAATATTATTATTATTAATAGTAATAATGACATGATATCATTATTACTGTTATTACAACACCACGAGCAGATTCTACATACAGAGAGTGTCTGTACTGTGGGTGTTATGGGTACAATGGGGAAATGCAGTACTGCAGTTTACAAGTGCGACTACACTTCTCACAGCCACAAGAGACTTATTTTATTTTATGGAAGTTCGTCAAATTTACTCTGAATAATTTATTCCTCTCATAGTATTTTCCATATTTAGTATTTCATTAAGTATAAATCAATATATACATTTATATATGAAATAGGAATATATATATGAAATAGCTTTTGCACTAAGGACTATCTTGAATGCTACCTGCATGCATAACAGCAAGGAATAAATATTCATTAACATATTTAACCTGTGGTAAAAGAAAAAATGCTCACCGATTTTATGAAGTGCAGTATCCTGAGATAAATATTTTACAATTCTAGCTGTACAACATTGGATCCTGGAACTGTCATTCATAACTGTGCCGCAGCCTTTAAAGATCTTTAATAATCTTTCCATATATGTACAAATACTCTCTCCTTATCTTCTTCCTTCACTCTCTCTAGCATGTTCTACTCCTTAATATGCTCAGATTGTAATTTAAATGAAGTCGTTTCAGAACTGAGGTGACATTTAAGATGTCTTCCATCCCTTCATTTTCAGTTTTCTGCTTGCCAGATATTTGTTCTCAGGTAATTTGTAATTTGAAAATTGTATTTTGTAATTTGCATTTTATTTTGTAATTTTATTAATTCATGTTCTCTTCAGTTTGGTTTTGGAGGTGAAGGTGGGGGGGGGATTGGTCATTTCTACGTAATTTAATTTCTCCTTTCCAAAGAATTTCTGTTCTGATGTCTTTTTCTTCCACAGATGCCATTTTGGCATACTTCTCCCCACTCACCAACAGTTAATCAGGAGTTGCCTGCTTGGGGCTTAATTTTTCTTCATCTATATTGGATGCAAAATTGCTTTTGGTATCTTCAGATATCTTTCATTTCTTTGAGACATTTACCAGCTTTTGCTCCTGCCAATGTAAATGTGTATGGTTACTACTTTACCACATCCTCCTGTTCAATCTCTCTTTCAGTGGAAAACAGTTCTTACATCCTTATAGTTATTTTTCTTCTGTTTATTAAAATACAATGTTTTTACCTTGACACTTTGCTCTTCTCCTAAAGTTACAAGTTCTTTCCCTAATTTCTCGGTGGCTTTATTCCTTCACCCTAGATAATACAAAATAAGGGCATAAATTTGACAAGTTATTAAGCTTTATCTCTGTGTATTTAGATCATCTGGTGAAACCACTATGACAACATTTCTTCTTGGATATCCTGTCTACACACGCTGATTCATGGAAGTCATTCAAGATACAGTTACATGCTCAGCTTATCAGTCACTGGTAGCTTAGCATGATCATATATCAAACACTTTATGAAGCAAGGGCCTTATTGATGACACACTATTCCAGTATGCTTTTAGTTAGCTGCTGGCTTCTCCTGTGGTTAGCTAGTTTCAATTCCTGGAAAATTAGAATTTGGGTTGAAGATTCCTGCTGCTCCTACATTCTGCTTTCAAGGTCAATAGTTACAGGAAGCAGATGTATCTGGTCTGCTACTGTTTATAGCCGTCTATTTATGTAGCAATTTCATTATGTGCCCAGAATTTTAGAGATTATTTGGGTTTAGCTTAAGAGGGTGACCTGGTTCCCACCAGGCCAGAGCTGACTCCTGCAAGCAGCCAGCATAGATGAGCTGAGTTGGCCCAGGCTGATTCTATATCACTTGATGTCAATCCAGCCCCTATAAAAGAGGTGGTGGACCAGAGATAGGGGCTTGATTCCTCTCTTGGTGCAAAGGTATGCGTTAGCTTCTTGTTTATTGGTAAAGTACTCTGTGTTATCACTGGCTGTGCCTGTTGTTTGTCTCCCGAAGTGCTCATCAGTAAACTGTCTTTATCCTAAATCACTGTGCTTGGTCTGTTTTTCTCTTCTCAGAAAGAGGAGTGAGGGAGCAGCTGGTGGTGCTCAGCCTTTGCCTGAGGCTGAACCACAACAGAGGGCTAGGAATAAGTTATATTGCTTACCTTTAAAGTTGCTTAGCCTTGTTTGTCAACTACCTGCTTTTAGCTTGAAGATGATGTTTTTGAGGTCAGTCATTTTGCTGGAATTTGGGAATGGTACTTGCTATGTGGTCAGACTAATTTCTTAAGCACACATTCCACAGAGTGATGTGATTCATGTGTGGAGCAGAAACAAGCAGCGAGGTTTCTGCTGAAAATGTTGCAGACTCAGCTGCTCAACTGCTCAACTTCAACCTAGAAAAATTGTTCTGCATGGATATGTCTGATGAAATCTCTTATTATATTATGCCAGCAAATGAAAATTTCTACTGTGAACACTCAAAAATTATTATGGACAAAATGAGTATAACCTACATACATGGAGCCAAAATTTACTGTTCACCTAATTTTAACAATCCAATCAAAACACATCAGATGTATTGTCTAGTTATACACTTATGGTCCAAATCAAGAGAAAATCCTCCTCAATTGTATACCTGAATTGATTATACAAAAAATTTAAAAGTTAAAAATAAAATTGTACAAGAAGGTATTAATTATTCACATTCTATGTTGTTATGTTGTGGCTCCCAGAGGAACACTGGGAGCCAAAGTTGATGATCACTCTCAAGAAAAAGTAGAGGATTTTGCAAGGGATTGTCTTTGGCATGAGTTTTTTTTGATTGGAAGACCATGACTTTTATTCTATAAAAATGTACAAACACCAATATAACTGCTTATTCCTTCTCTGACAAGCTATGAACCAGCATGGTAGTTTTAGTTAAGATCATTGATTTAAATAATCTCATTACTTATGGTTTTGGTCTTGTAGCATTGGTACTGTTAAGCCAATAATCTTTTAGTGGCTCTTATTGGACTACAGCCAGAGCAGGCTTATTCTACCACTTTATCTCACCTAAAATCGTCCTATTATACTCCCAAGTGCTAGCTGTTAGCCTTTACCATTGGTAGCATAATCTACAATCTACCTTACTCAAAATTATTTGGAACTTGCTCACTTTTAAGCTCTCTGATCTATTACAGCTAGAACTTTGTTTTCTCTCTTCTTCTAGGGCTATTTCTGCCTTTTTTTTTTTTTTGTCTTGTCTCTAAAAGCTAGAAGGAGTAAGAGAAGAGCAGAAAGCCACAACAGAAGCCTCTAACACCTGTTAAACTCACCAATCAGAATATAACTATCCTGGAACTTGAATACATGCATACTAAGATAGTATAACAATTGTGTAAGTATTCCATAAATCTGTGATTAGCATCATCAGACATAATTTTAAAATGTGAACAACATGATCACCAAAGGAGAACTTTTATCTGTTTTCATCTTGGTTCTTTGTGCTGAGGAGAAAAAACCAAAACAAAACAAAAAAAAAAAGAACCATTGTATCATGTCAAAATAGCAAAAGTCAGAATCAGGATTGTTAAAGGATTGTTTTACTACTTTTTTAATGTGAATTTTGATGGGGTTTTGGGGTTTGGGTTTTTTTTTTTCCTTTATGCCATTTATTGACACCAGTAAAGCTTTTCAATCTTTCACACTATCTTTTTTCAAATAGTTTGCATTAGTGAACTGATAATGGCTGAAACCTATGGGATTCTACAAAAGTGCTAATTAAAACTAATTGCTCCATGAATAATTGATGTTTACCCTGAATTCAGCAAAATACTGGAGAGATCCAAAACCATTGTATGTGGTTAAATAAAGTTATACCTGCTAAACTTTCAAATTATAAATTGTTGTGGCTTACTTTCAGACTGTGACAAAAATTAAATTAATGTTGAAATAAAAACTATGAAGTGCTCGTTAGGTTTTAAAACTTTTTAATAAGAATTCGGGTAATAAGTTTTGTTTTAATAAGTGCAATTTATTCAAAGAGTTTTTAAAAGTATACAATGCAAACCCCATTTTTATTATTTAAGAATCTTTCCAAATTTTATCTGATTGAATATGTCTTTATGTATAATAAGATGAAAAGAATACTAATTAGATCAGACTGCTGCATCTTAGCAGCATTGACTAATTTCCTGCTAACAGTGTGAAGGTAAATCTGGGACTGCGAGCTTTGTCACCTGGCCCTCTACCAAGTACAATTCTCATAGGTGAAATGTTCTTTGGTTTTTATTGAACTGATAGGGAACACTGCCCTTGTATACAGATTATATGACTGTGCTGGTTTAGAGGTAAACCGGCAGGAGAAATGGACCCACCACAAGAGATGATTATAAGTCAGAGTTACAATTTAATGAAAGGTATTACCATACAAACACTGACACAAAGAGAACAACCTGCTTTCAACTCACCAAGACCCAGCAGTAAACCCAGTGTCCCAGGGCACAAGCCCAAAGGGGTTTGTTAGCCCCGGTGCCGAGATCCACGTGGCTCTCCCAAGTCCAAAGCAAAAAGAAGTGAAGAGTCCGTTGCTGCAGGTGACGGCTGTGGCCCGGCCAGAAGCGATGCTTGTAGTCCGGTCGAGAGCGATGGCTTCCTCCTGACGAGGTCCCGCTGCTCCTCCCGATCCAACGAAGAGAGAGTCTAAAGCCCTTCTGCCCCTGTTTGTATATCCTCAGGGAGCACCCAGTCCCTCCCCCAGGGCGGGGACCCACACAATGGGTAATTAACAGTGAGTCATGGGGTATGGTTGGACCATTGAGGGCCCATTAGCACCCACGCCCCCTCAGGCTGAGTGTGAAGGGGCTAACGACTTCCTGGACAACTGTTGCAAATGGTCCATTATTCTTGAGGAATGAATAGAGGGTGTAGAATACACAGCCTTGATCCCACACAGTGATAACCTCTTGCTGAACTATGACAATGACTTTCATCTCCTTCATTTTACCTAAGTAGAACAGATTTTAAAAATTAATAGAAAATCAAGTAGAATATTGGAATTGTGAGAAATCCACATACAATAAAAATTTTCTCAGGGCATTTGTAGATATATTTTATCTCCTTTAATTTGAACACTGTCTCTTATTGCCACAACAATGAAGTCTCTTCTTTAAGTTAAAAACTCAAAGTAAATCCTATTTCTGATGGCTTTAAAGGTGAAGAAGCAAACCCCTTTCTGCTTACACAGAGAACTAGACTTTGTCGAGCTTGTGGCCTTTTTTTAACTCTTATGGGAACAGTTTATAGGAACCCTTTCTTCTATAATTCCATTCCATTTAATCTCTAGTCCATGGGTTTATTGAAATTTTCCTCAAAGCATTGCCACCCTCACATTAAAGAATTTCTTCCTACTTTGTCATCTAAATATAAAGTCTTCAAGCATTCTCCTTGTCCTTTCTAAAAAGTCCCTCCCCAGCTGACTTGTAGACCATCCTTATGTACTGGAAGGCTGCTGAAAACTTCTCCAGGCTGAACAATGCCAACTCATGTGGTTACAGATTCACAGAATGTTAGGAGTTGGAAGGGACCTCGAAAGATCATCCAGTCCAACCCCCCTGCCAGAGCAGGATATCTAGACTTGATTACATAGGAATGTGTCCATATTGGTCTTGAATGTCTCCAGAGAAAGAGACTCCACAACCTCTCTGTGCAACCTGTTCCAGTAATCTGGTTCATGCAGGCTTGCTTCTCAAACCTGTCAGTTTTCTTCTGGATGGCATTCCTTCCATCTGGATGTCTACTGTAGCACACAGCTTGGTGTTACCAGCAAACTTGCTGACTTGAGGGTGTCTATGTCTCCAGCAAAAATGTCAAACAGCACTGGTCCCAATACTGGCCCCTGAGGAAAGCTTCTTGTTAATGTTGTCCACCTGTGATCCTTATCCAGGCTCTAGGCATCTATTGCTGATGCTGGCCTCTAACTGGTAGGAATGGGATGGATTTAGGTTCTCCTCCCCCACCAACTCTTGGTCTTCATCAGTACACATCTGAATTCCTTCCAATTTCTTCTTAATATCTTGGGTTGCCATATCTTTTTCACTGTGTTTTGGTATCTGATTGCCAACACATATGTCTAGAATTCAATTTTTTCAAATGTATTTATGTTGTTTATTTCTACAGAAAGAAGATATAAAGTTACAGAAAACAAAACTGAGTACACTGTCCCAGTTTAGTCTTATCAATTATATTTAGTAACCTGAGAGGTTTTTTCTGCCTGTTTTTCACCACACTGAATTACTGTAGTATCCTCTTTTGCCACATTGAGTTTAAAGCCTAGTTATTTATTCATGTTGACTTCTAGAGTTTTTTCCAGAGCTCAGACCATTATGTAGGTAGTTATTAATTAATGCTAATTCTTTAGTTACATTAGCAGAGTTCATTAATAATGTTAACAGACATTCAAGTATAACTTGTGTAAATAGTTCTCGGAGAACTTAATATGAAAAAGCAAGATGATCAAAGCAGAAGTAAAAAGTTTTAAATCACTGTGTGTTAGTTTGTTCTTGTGAACTTCAGATCTGGTGTTATGAAAGGGGTTTTATGCCCCAAAATCCTCAATGGTATCCTAAAAATCAAAAACTTCTCCATAGAAAATCAATCTTGTTATCAACTAGGATTACAGTCATTACTTTGTAGCATTTAAGAATTTATAATCTGGCAAAATATAGTAAAGGGAGGAATATATTTGAAATGCATATAAGCATTTAAATGCACTTAATTTCTATAGGTTAATGCTCAAACAAGTAAGATAAGAGTGTGCCTGCATGTAGGTAGATGATGATTGCTTTGCTGACATACATATCCTTCCTGATGAACTGTAACTCCTCTCCATGACAACTTTCATGGATCCTTTTTATCTTTGAGAGTTCAAACTTGCAGATCCATGTTTGAGTGGGTTCTAAGCTTCTATGAGAATAAACAATGTGTAAACAGGCAAAAAAAAAAAAATCAAACTTGCTCTGTAGACAAACAGGATGCCTTATAAAAGATGACAGAAAGTTTTTAGTTATTGTAAGTAGATATAATTAAGGCTCTTCATCCTTTGGGCTATGTAAAGACACCTGATCTTTGTATTATGTTATGAAACACAAGTTACTTTTTCATGTAACTAACAAATTGTTAAGGTGAGTGTAATATGTTACATTTCTATTTACACATTGGGTAACAGCACTAGGTTATTTTCCATGCTGTTTATAAACTATAGGACAAGTCTCTTGGCTGAACATGAATGAGTGTGTTACCTTAAAATTAAAAAAAAAGTTAAGATTGAAGTTTAGCAATCCACAGTCTGTGCTAAGATTAACCTTTACTTGTAAGAAGTATTCATATATGTCATTGCAGTTTTATTGCTTTTGATAAAAATAACATAAGTTTACACAATCGGTAGCTGCCATAAACCCACACTAACTGTATTATATATATTTCTGGAAAAAAAATTATAAATAATACTGTCTCTATTTTAGATGAGGTTACTCATTATATATAGGGCTTCAAATTTCCTGTTTCTCTGGATCCTAACTCAACATAGCTAAACCTTCTACAATGTATTTGGCATTTCCAATAATTAAAAATTTAAGAACTGTTCCTGGCCTTTTCATGTTATTCCTTTGCATAAATCATAATTCTCATATAGTCATTTGCTTTCAGTATATTTGATCTTTTATATCTTGAATGGTGTAAGAATTTAGCTGGGCAGCTTTGTTTACTTGTTTTAATTACATTTACTAGAAGCCATGTATCTGTTTTTCTATTTTTTTAGAATTAAAAAAAGGATAGTGTTATTTCATGCTTTATATATTCATATGAACATCCTTCAGCAGTTACAAAACAGTTATTACAACATCTATTGTAAATTGGAAGTAGTTATGAACCGATGCAAACAACTGTAAAGAAATAGTGGTTTCCAACATCTTTTTAGGCAACTTTGTCTTTACATGACATTGGAAAACAGGATTACCAAGCCACAGTTTAAAGGTAGTGCAGAAGAAACCAAGATTTTTACTCAATATTTCTTAAAAACTGTTTCCAAATACAAAATATGTGTTATATTAATTAAAATTGAAATTGTTGTAATAGTACATTTTTTTTCAGACCCTGTAAAGTACTTGAAGAAGGTAATACCTGAGAGAAATAAAATGCTAGTGATTGACAGGTTTACAAGGAATATGTTCCTGTTGATCTATAGCATAATGATGGACACAGGATGAAAACCAAAACTATTACCAATCAATAAAACTATATGGGAAATAGATTCTCTCAAACTTGCACACTCTTTTGCAAAGGTTCATATTTGTTTTAGAAGGATAGATGTCTAATTTTATTTGGTGCTAAATACCATCTAGTTATTGTTGTAAAAAAATAAAATTCAGTTCTTTTGATTAATATTGGAAATTGCCCATAAATAATTGGTAATAAATATTCAAGAACAGATCACATTAGTTGCAAGAACTTTAATAATTTGATGTGTATTATATAATTATTTTACAAAGGCATGTAATGATAGGACAAGGGGTAATGGTCATAAACTGGAAGAGAGTAGATTTAGATTGTATATGAGGAAGAAATTCTTCACTCTCAGGGTAGTTAGACACAGGAACATGTTGTCCAGAGAAATCGTCTTTGCTGTCCTCTCCCTGGCAGTGTTGGAGGGTGTCCCTGCCCATGGCAAGGGGCTTGGAACTAGATGATCTTTGAGGTCTTTTCCAACACAAGCCATTCTGTGATTTTGTGATTCTATTAAAGAAGCTAAAATATGACTTGATTTAATTTTATTTGAGGCCTCTTTTATTAACTGTTTTGGGATGTGAAGATGAAATTCAGTCAAAATAATAAGTACAACATTATCTATTAGCATAATTAAACATTTTAAAAAATCTAAGTGATAATATGATATATTTTCCATCATTTTCCATATTCAATTTCAGACTAAGTGTGCCTTGAGAGTTTAATTTTAAATAAAAAAAGTCTTATTTTGAGGAACACTTGTGTATGAATTTTCTTTTTTATACTCAAGATCAGAACAGATTATTCTTTCTCACCATGATAAACAAAAGTAGTAAACTGTGAACAAGGAATTATGAATGTAAATTCTTATAATTGTAGCTTGTCTAAAGATCAGTAGGCTCGGTTTAGACCTTCTATGCATTAAATCCACTGCTTCGCCCCCTCTTAATTAATGGTAGATGCTCCACGACCCTAAAATTTTCGTATTTTCTCTAATACCAACATCAGAATAGAATAATTCATTGTTAGAATGTGTAGTTTTATTTTACTTCATTAAGCATTCCAGCTCTCATTTTAAAGTTTTCATTAAAGAATAGTTTGATTTATATGTTCATAAAAGATGGAAATTTGTGCTACGAATTTGTCAGAACTTCTTCTCAAACTAATTGTAGAAGTAAAAAGCTGGCTGAGAGTAGCTCAAATGCTAGATCAATATAAAAGAGCTGTAACACCCAGAGTCTTTAAAGAGTAAAAGGCAAATTGAGACACATATTACCTTGTACAAAATGCCTTTAAATTATGTGCGAAACCCCCATAATTCCACAGAATCATGATTTAATCCCACATTCCTTGATCTCTCTTCCTTAAAAAAAAAGGGTGAAAGGAAGAAAAATAGTTTTAACTATGACAACATTAAAAATATATATTTTTCCCTGTCAATATTTGAATAAATAATAATATTAAAATGAAATGAAATAAAAAACCTCAAACATAAAAAAATAAACCCCATCCCAAAACACAAACTCATCACGCTGTAAATGATACTATTAAAATTATGCCATGATTCTAACTTTAAACTTAAATATTTATATTATGCATTCTTTGTAGCAGCAATTACTTAACCTTTTGTGTTCAGTTAGGTAAGTACTGTATTAACTGCATGTTCAACCTTCTAAAGTTTCATACAAAACCTTCCTGTAGTTCCTAATAGAGCTTCATTATGTTTAGAACAAATTATATTGTATTTAATGCAGTTAAAAACAGTAACAACAAAACCCCCAAAACATCCATTGTATATGTTTATTACATACTGCCTATCAAGGCAACTTGTTCCTGTTGTTACAATATTATTTCTACATAGATTCATAATCTCATTACCAGGCATTAATTACACATTTATTTAAGCAATTAACCATGAAAGTGGCTTTATTGTCAGAGGTATGATATATGACCTGAAAATAATTTGGTTAATGAAGAACAGGAAGCGTTTACTAACCAGGGCAGGTATTTTCTTGGCACCATCACTAATTATCGTGACAAGCTTCTAAATGAGGATTCCGCATCCATGAGTTTTGCTGGTTTTCCTCCCTCCCCGTTTTAAAAAAAAAAAAAAATCCCTTTCTATTTCTGACTGTGTTATTTATGATAGAATCATAGAAAGCTATGGGTTGGAAGTGACATTTAAACATCCTTTCACTGAGGTGGGAGGGAACATTTTTGTGCTATATCATTGTTCAAATTAGTGTATCTTGACTCTATGCTTTTCATGGAAATAGGGTCCAAATATTCAGATTTGGAGTACTAAAACATTGCTGCTAGAATTACTTTCAATTAGGATAGACCTACCGTTCCTAAAGAATGCATAGGACAGAAGAAAATTTGCTATTCTCAAAGCTGGATGAAGACCAATTAAATTTTATAACATTGAATTTTAGCACAAATGAAATTAGTGGACTAAGCACTTGCTTACCTATGTAAAAGTTCAGTCAAACACTTTGCCAACATTTAAGTCATGTATCTGTTATTCAAGTGTCAAGGGTCTATTCATCAAATATTGGTCAATGAAAATGTTGCTATTCTATCTTTCTTCAAAACTAACAAATAAATAAAAACTAGAAAAGTGACTTTATATTGTATTGCCTTATGAATGGTAATAACTGGGTTTGGGTTGGTTTTGGGGTTTGGGTTTTTTTTTTCATCTAATTAAAAAGAGATGAATGACATGGAAAATTGAAAGTCTCATGCCTTATACATATGCAATCTATGTACCATGTGAAATCATATTGCTTTAATGTTATTAAATTCTCCACTATAGTTTTAATTTCAGTCCAAGGATTTTAGTAGACTGTAGAAGGTATAATTCTCTTGTTTGAATTCTAGATAAGATCACCTATACTCTACAACATGATAACACAGTTCACATATTATTGGAAATTACTGTCATAACAGTCCTATTAGCTCAGAAAAGGGTTTTTATTCCAACCTAAGCTATATCTTGTTTATTATAAAGAAAATTTTAATCATTACAAGCAATTATAAAATATATAGTTCTACTATAAAATGTTAACATACATCATTTGCATTGTCTAATCATAGAGATATTAAACATAATAAACAATGACTGTGAGTAGGAAATATACAACTAAAAACTTATTTCTGAAAACAACACAGTTAACAAATATAGAAATGTAGGCTAACACCAATTATGCTTAAATTTTTTTAAAAGGTATTTTGCTCTACAAGACACCGGTAATGTTTACTGTTTTAGCAGAAATACTGAATAAAAGAATTCTGATTCCTTAAAGCCAATATAATGATTCTGGAATATTGCGAGTGCATTCGTGTGCATGCCCATACAAACTTTCTAGAAATATTTTTAACCTGCAAACTAAATGCAGTAGGGGGCTTACACATTTAACAACTTAATAAAGCAGCAAATTAGATTTTTTTTTTTAACCCTAGAGTGATATAAAATTTAGTACTTTGTAAATGACTGTCACATGTAGTATCATTAAGAATATTATATGTTGAGGTAAAAAATAGCATACTATTCCATTTTGCATGAAGCAGTAAGCTCAATAAAGTTCATAGTGCATTCACAGCCAAAGTTCTCATACATTTAACATTAAACTTTGATGTTTTTACAGATACATTTCATAACAATGAAAAAATTTTGTTCTGCACTTGGGTCTATTTGTTGACCTTGTAAAACTGAGAACCTTTTTTAGGAAGAGAAGAAACTAAAGAAGAAATATAGGCCAGGTGATCTGTCACTGTATTATCTTTCCATACCCCTTCCACAAAGGGGGAAATAACTTGCCATAAGGTGAAATAAAAAACCTACTTTCTGATGAATACGCTTTACACAGAACAAGACACATCTTTCCCACAAGAGGCGATACCATACTTTTGAAAGCTGAATTTTAAAGCAGTTTATTGTTCTTGTTTTATACATCTCCATAGTTTCTCTCTAGCAATACTGTTAGCATAAATGATTAACTCTGCATATTGAAATTATTGTTTGTAATTTAAACAGATGTATATTCTACCAATATTGAAAAGTACCATGCCACTTTTCTTTTAAAATCATAATTTTAAATTTCGTTATATTTACATATTTTTTACTTGAAAGGAATCTACTGAAATAAAGATATTGGAAAAGACTACAGTTGCAGTTAATATGTTTATATAGCTGTCAGTTTTAGATGGTGTATTATGCAGCTGACCATTGTACAGCCCCTCTGGGATGATAATGGTGATAGATTCCAGGTCTCTGGTATTCTGTAATGTGAGTTCCGTGAGCAGCTCTGTTGACAGCTCAGTTTGCTACTTTACTCCTTCTTCTCCACCTGTCTCTGCCCTGGTAGAGATTTTTCTGTGAAATCACAAATAGAAAAGGGATTCACAATATGAAATGTCTTTAACCCAGAATTACCAATTCTAAGCAATTCTACAGCGTGAACTGGGTCCCCACTACTTTGTGCTTTTTTCTTGGATACCTTGAAAATAAACTATTTATCTATGTCGTTATTATGATTAATATTAAAAATAACAGTTGCATTTAATATTATTTTCCAAATAGGTTTACAAATATTATGAAGTCAAAATGTTCCTTTTTACCCTATGCCAAAAGGAGATATGCCTGTGAAGCTCAGGGAATAACACAGGATGTGACTGTCCACCCCTGTTGCAAAGAATCTATCTCAACAGAAAGAGAATGAGAGGGTGCACCTTGCTTTTGAAAGCCATAAACAATTAAGTGCATTAAAAGAGTGTGAATGCCTCTGAGTTAGTCAGACCAGCATGACAGGGAGTGAATGCATGGCTCAGCCCGACATCAAGCATGATGAATGAAGAACTCATAAGAGAATTTCAGAGAGAGCTATGGACTTCATCAGGTTTCAACCATGCATTCCACCCCATGAACTCAGCATGTGCTGGCTTTGTACAGGGGTGTACCTGCAGTGTTGTGGGCTTATCCACAGCCACACACTTTGATGTGCTCCAGCATGAACTTGTGAAAAGCTACTAATACTTCAAATTGTACCTCCTGCAACATGGACTTCTCTAACAGCCACAGATGCTTCAAGGTATAGTTTCTCCAGCACAGATCTATCCTTGAGCCACAATCCCTTCAGATACCTGCTGCAGCACAAACCACAGACACAGACACTGCAAGAAAGACCTGCTCTGGAGTGAAATTATCAATGGCTGCAGACACTTTGGGGTGACTTGCTCCTATGTGGTCGCTGTGCCTTTGACTGAGTTTACCGTGGAGTTCCAGCCTGTCCAGTAGAGTAGCACAGAAACAGCAGAGGGAGGGCTGAGCATGACATCATATGGTATGGAATATCCCTGTGGTCAGTTGGGGTCACCTGCCCCAGCTGTGTCCCCTCCCCAGCTCCTTGTGCCCACTCCCCCAGCCAACTTATTGGGGTGGTGAAGCAGGAAAGGCTCTGTGTAAGTACTTCTCTGATGAAAGAATCTCAGCATTATCAGCACTGTTTTAAGAACAAATCCAAAACATTGTCTCATGCAAGCTAATTTTTACTGATGACAGTAGGATCTGAAAAAACTGGCCTAAGTAGATGTAAACACATGCCTGCACACAGATGACATGGAAATGAAGAGCACTTAAGAAGATAAATCAAAACTTTTGATTAGGTTAAATGCATGCAGGAATGAGGGAAATAATTCTTCACATCCACTAAAGGACAACAGGAAATAGGGGAGACTAAAAGTCAGAAAGGAAAATTTAGATTGAAGACTGTCAACTTCTCTCTATAAGCACAAACAAACATTAACAGAAGTTAACTTAGAATATATTTCATCAGTACATTTTCCTATATTTCAGATAATACAAACATCCTATCAGAATTTCTAAGGCTTTTAAGAGTCATAGGTGAACCAGGTACTGTCTAGCTCATAAATTTTATTCTCCATATTGCTAAGAAATTGGATATATATTATCTGAAGCACTGACAAAGTTACAGTCTTTAACTGTTTCACTTTTAATGTTTCGTATTCTATTTTTTTCAGATATCCTACATAATTATTAACCTATATTACATATTCAGATTATTCTAGCATTTTTAGGTTGATGCACACTAACATGAATAACGTCTCAAAATGAATGTAAGAACACAATCCCATTAATATGATGAATATAATTTATAAATACAGTTTAATTACAGAAGATTAATTTTATCAATAAGAAGTCTTATTAACATAACTTTTGATAGTCTAATGAGCAGCCAGCAATGATTATAGCTCTTTTAATATAATTTTCTTCATTTATTGTGTTTATTCTTATTTAATTTATTAAAAACACATCTCTCTTTTGAAACTGAAAAACACATAACCATAAGCACCATATGGAAACTGTATAGACATGATGGAGTCCTCAGAGACAGTAAAGGAATATCTACTAGACAGATAATACCTCATGCGCTCTTCACTTTTTAGTCAATTCATTATCACCAGATAAAGCCTATGAAGCTTTCTTGCTCTCGGATCTATCAGAAGGGCTCTGTCACACAGCATTCTAGGGATTACTAAGCAGTGACCTCATACAACATGTTATTGATTTCAAATTGAAAGCTAATTCCTAACTCTATAAAAAGATCATAGTTCAGTCTACTGCCATTGTGTCTGTAAAGAAGTGTGAGTACTGTAAATAAATTCCTTTTCTTGTCCATTACACTTGATGAATTGTAAAGTCCTTTGGACATTTTCTGTGTCAATTTTTGAAAAAGGTAGATCAGCATCTTATTTAACTGCAAGGTAGAATTTAAATGAATTAATATCACTCTTACACATTTCTACACTTTATTCAGCAATATAAAAATGGAAATTACACAAATTCAAGTAATATTTAAGAAAGGACACATTTTGTCCTGAAGTGGATACAAATCAATAATAGAACACCATACCTTCTGTCAACGTATTTCAATGTCTTCAAGGATTTATGTTTCTCTTCTTCTTTTAATCATTGCAGAGATAATCCTATGCTGAGTGTTTTTAAGTCCCTTCAGCTTCAGTGGAGTTGGGAGTTGAGGACATTCAACAGCTGTCAGGATATACCTCTCTAAGGGTTGGTAAGTAGAACCAGTATTAAATTTATAGGTATTTCATAAGGCTGAAGAATGCTAATGGAGAGTATGCCAGACAAATGTTTTCCATATTAAATACATAAAGATTCTATAATAATTTTATCTTTACTGAAAACTGTAGAATTTTTTCTCTGACTCTGAGGAAATCAAGATTTCATCCGTAGTACCGGAATTTACTCAATAAAAAAGATAATTTACAAATAAATCAATCAATATTTTCATCCACTAACAAATCCAGTCCAAGACAACTGGAAATAGAATATCCATACCATGGTCTTACGTAATCAAGTGTAAATGAGGCTGTGAAAGATGCCAATAGCTGTCATATGGACTCAGAAGTGAAAAACTCTATTCTCAGTAACAAATGGAATCTATAGAGATGTTACTGAGCCAGATATAACACTGTGAAAATACAAATTAAGATAATAAGTAGCTATGTATGACTAACCCTGTTCAAAACACTGGTCAATCATGTACAACCAGTTTTGTGCAAGTACAAATACTAGAACAAGTGCAAGAACTACACTAGAGCAGAGTGCAACAGTATTGCACCAGCAGAATAAATAATCCATTTAGCCAAGGAAACAGTATTGGCTTCTGTAAGTTGTAGGAATGTAACAGTAAGTGCCTGGTCTTGGGCGAGTTTGAGGCTTCTGACAAATAGATATCACTGCAGTAAAAAATTGGTCTAAAAATCACTGAGGCGAACTCGTCAGAGGGCTGATCGGAAAAGGCAAGGAATCTTTTCCCATTCTATACAGAGTTCATCTGCCATCTGCAGCTTATTTTAAAGTACACTGTAACGGCTCAATCCATACATATTCTTATCACAAGGATCCGCTTCTCTCGTGTCTACATCAAAGTACAGATTAGCACACTTACATCCATTTCAAGCATCTCTGAAAGTATATCTACATGCTTCAGAATTTCTTAGTACAGGACGGTTTAATGCCTGGAAGACAAGGAATGAAAATGGTTTTTGTCATCTTGGTTCAAAACAAATTTATTCAAGTACTGGTATACTAGATGAAGTGCCAATAAAATTTATTTCATTAAAATTTCTGAAGATAGAAATGTAGATGAAGGTTGACTAATAAGCGGGTTGCAAAATCTGTCAGTGGTGACACAGGTGAAACCAAGAATTATAACAAGAGAAGAGTTATTATAGTGGTAAATGCTAAAAATATGATTCAAAGAAGCAGAACTGTTTAGCAAGAGTCTAAACTATAAGTCACAGCAGGATTTTTTATTATTTTTATTATTTTATTTTATGTCATTTTAATTTATTTCTTGTGCTTCTTTCACAGAATCACAGAATGATTAGTTTGGAAAAGACCATTAAGATCGAGTCCAACCATACCTGCCCTTTCCTAAATCATATCCCTGAGCACTTCATCTATCTATCTTTTAAATACATCCAGGGGTGGTGACTCAATCACCTGCCTGGGAAGCCTGTTCCACATCCCGACAACTCTTTTGGTGAAGAATTTCTTCCTAACATCTAATCTGAACCTGCCCTGGAGCAGCTTGAGGCCATTTTCCCATGTCCTATCACATGTCACTTGTCAGAAGAAACCATCAGCCACCTCTCTACAACCTCCTTTCAGGTAATTACAGGCAGCGATAAGGTCTCACCTCAGTCTTCTCCTCTCCAGACTCATTCTTTCATAAAGCAGGTCTAAGGAATTTCATTGCTGACCTCACATTCCAGTGAAAATGGTATAAAGAACTTTCAATCACATAATATTATATTAACAAGTTAAACAAAATTCTTTATAATTGCTTTATAATTGCTGATCTACCAAGCCATTTATTTATACCTCAAATTTTAATGTATCTGCTGTATTTCTTTTATAATCAGTACTGTCTCTTGTCTTGACTCAGGAAGGAGAAAATGTTTTGGAAACACCTCTGCCTCTGATAAGATTTGTTTATTAACATTAGAAACTTCTGCTACAGTTGTCATTATTAATTATCAGATCTTGTTAGATAGTCTGAGCTATCATTTGGGACTCACCTTTGCTGATCTTACTTGTCTCGAATGATACTCAATTCATTGATCATTCTATGCATTGTTTAAACAGGTCCTATTTGAATCTCTTCATAATTACTACTAGAGTCTCATCTCAGCTTCTTTTTATTCTCTCTCAGTACATCATCTCATTAGCAGTCGTTATGACACATTTTGGTTTCAGACAGCATTTTCATGCAGATGATGCATCCTTTTACAGGTTTTTTTGAATCTTCCTTGACTTTCTTATTCCACTTTGACTTTCTGAGAGCAACTGTTTGATGTGTAAAAATAATGAATGCTAATATTTTTGATCTGCAATGCTTCCCAAAGAGATCTCATAGTTGTTGACGCTGATGTGACTTATGTTTGACACCAAATATACTATATGAAAATGTCATCCCTAATGTTGAGCTCAGGGAGAAATCTGATACTTGATATTGACTGACTAGCAGAATATTTTCTCTTTTTTAAAATCAGGTTATTTCACAGAATTTTTTAGAAAACAGAATCATAGCAAGTTAATGTTGTGTTTATCTTAAATGCTTTTTCACTTTCCAGGAAAAATTGCAATAATGTATCAATATTGACTTTTTTTTTTTTTTTAATTGTAAATAAATATAAACCAATTCCATTTGGAATGGACTAGTGTCCTGGTTCCATTCAGGACAGAACTGACTTCCCCAGGCAGCCAGCACAGGTAAGGTGAGTTAGGCAGGGCTGTTTTCCACACCATCTGACATCCAGCAATGCCCTATAACAAAGCATTGTTAGGAAATTGAAAAAGAATGATTAAGATGAGTCAAAAACCTTAGAGATTCAGCTTGAAGAAAAAAAAAAAAAAAAGAAAATATTTCTTTTCATAAACAACAGCTTGAAAACAAAAGAATGTAAAACAAGACAAATATCCAAAATCATGAGGGATCACAACCAGGAGACTTTTATTTCTTTTACTGTAATACTCAGTCACAGACCCACTGACCTAGGTACTGCAGTACATCAGAAAGATCTGTCTCAGAGAGTTTTTATCCTGAGACTATTATCTTAGAACAGCTTTTGACCCACCTACACCATTATCATTTCCAGTCTTTCGCAAAGTGATCGAATAAAGATCTGTATCAAAAGTCTTGATATAGCAGCATGTTTCTGCTGTTAGTATTAATCACATGAATGATATAAATGCATCCTGCTCAGTGTCCGGACTTACGCAGTAACATAATGGTAATGGCTACTTCATTATATCCAGTCACCAAAAAGGAATTCCTTGAAAAAAAGCAATACTGAAGAGGTTCTGTGATGTAGCACTCCCATTTTGACTGAAAAGACTTGGACATTTCAATGATATCTTCAGCTGGATACACAGAGATTTCAAAGATTTGATAGTGTCTTGTGTCGGAAAGAAGACGCTGGGAGACCGAAGGTAGTGACTACCTTTTATTGTCTCAACTACTTGCAGGAACTTCATGTGATTTTATACTTTTTAGTTACATTACAGCAATTTGAGTGTCAGTACCTGATTGGTTAATAACTTGTTTTTGCAAGTATTGATTGGTTAGTACTTAGCAGAAAAACATGTTTTAAGTTTACTGATCAGGGGTTCTAGATAGGAGCTAAGAGCATGAGAACCAAACAAGACTGTTTTGAGATAATTCAGCTAGCTTCTGAAAAACAACATGGGAACGAGAATGTTTTGCGAACCGAACTGAAAACAGGGCCTTCGCATAACTCATGATGCTCTCTTTCTCATGGTATTCTTTCTTCTTTGTTCCCTGTTTACCACTTAGGCCTCATCTTGTTCTTCTGTACTTTTCCATCTGTAATTGGCATCAACTGTAACATGTCCGGCTGTTCACATCCTCGGTCACATAACCATTCTTTAACGATGTCCTCCACACTCTTGTATAGGAGCAATCCTATCAATTTTATTAAGAAATACCAAGATCCCTCTTCCATCTATCTTTGTCACTGCTGATACACATGTATCAGCTGCTGTTTGATGACCTTACTGCTTTATAATGCTCAGAGTTCTCAAAAGTGGAGACCAAGACTGTGGGAAGACAAGAGCAATTGAGGCATTTATGTCTTCAGACATTAATCAATATGGAAAGTTTTCTAGCTATTCAATATGCATTTCCCTTTTTTTCAAAATCCATCTCAAATACAATATTTACATTTCAGTAGCTGGACACTTGTGTTATTAATTGTTTGTATGTTGTCATAATGAACCATGATGAATCATCTCTTAGACAACCTGTGCGGAAATATTTTGTCACTTCTTGTGAGCTGGTTGAGTAAACTGAAATGATACAATATATAACAGTATTATCTACTTGTTTTCTACACAGGGTGCTTGTTGACTGAGAAGTCTTTTGTGTTTTTGTCCTAATATCTGGTTGAACCATGATTCATATCAAGAATTTTTGCAGTCATCTTGAAGTTGTTGTTTGCAATGTCATGATTTGTTCCATTGTCCTTTTATAAGTTATAAAATTTTCATTTAAAAAAAACCCCAAAACAGCAACATGCCAAAAAATTAATATATAGAAAAGTTTGCAAATATTTCATAGATTTTAATTTTATTTTTTTAATTAAACAGGTGCTGAAACATTTCTTAGTATGTACAAATTTGGGCTAATTCTAGTTTATTTCTATTGATTTTTTTTATTGATTTTTGGTATTTGCACAATTGGCTGTTGCAGCCAGATGATCCAAACATCGAGTGTCCCTGGCAGTTCACTGATATCAGTTATGATTCTCCACTACTGGGAAATGAGCAAGTTGTCACATGACCATGTTGTTGCTCAACTTCCCTACTGCCTCTATAAAGCTTTGGTTTATGTGTTGTCAGACTCCATTACCGTTTGGATCACACCATCCTCAGGTTGCATCATCCTTATGTGGTCCTATTTCTCTCTCATATTCTAACATTATGAATACTTTACATTCGATTTATTTTATTTTTCCAGACATAGAAAAACGGTAGTTTGCTTGTTTGGGTTTTTGTTTTTGTTTTTGTTTTTGTTTTTGTTTTTGTTTTTGTTTTTGTTTTTGTTTTTGTTTTTGTTTTTGTTTTTGTTTTTGTTTTTTTTACTGAAATGAATTACTGATTTTCATAGTTTCAACTTTGACTTAAGATTTTATTAAGTGGTTTTGAAACCCCAAACAAAAAAATGCAGAATCAATAAAAAGGACAAACGTGTTGAGATGTAACACTGAAGCAGTGTCTCTTATGAAGCACAACTAGAGAAGCAAAGAGATAAAGAAAACAACTAAACCATTGAACATGGGAAAAAGAATTCATTAAAGAAGTCAGGCCAAGTAAAATTGAAAGAGAGTATTAGACATAAAAGAATGACAGAGATTTTTCAGCACATTGCAAGAGAAGCAACTTTTTAATAAAGTAGATACTATAGAAAAAAAAAGATTTATCACTTCTCCTTGACTTCCAAAGAGACTGTATTTAAAAAAAAAAATAAACAAAACCCAAAAGCAAACCAACCAAAACCAAAGGAAATAAAAAGAGTAAAGGTTGCCTGTATTACAGCATAATCAAAGGTTAGAATTGTCAAGTAGCTTTGTCTCAAAACATACAGACTAGATTCTGCTTTTAGTAAAGGTATTTCCTTAGCCCCTAAAGTAACTTAATAAAACCAGTTATACCAAATTTTTCTATTAAAAGAACAAATTTGGTCTAATTCACATTTTCTGACAAAATTTGTTTTATAGAATATTGTCATAACCCTCCGCCCCCAAATTCTCATATGGATTCTCATTTCATGGAAGCATATGCCATGTCTTTCATGAAGAGGACCAATCCAGTGCTCACAGCATCCTTATCTTTCTTGTAACTTTGACAGGCAAGTGAGCCACCATTGTTGCTCTGTGGTTTTTGTTTGTTTTTTGGTTTTTTTGGGTTTTTTTTTTAATCTTATATGAAGAATGACATGCCCTGTTTTGCTAAATTTCAGCCTGTCATCATGTTTTGTTACAGCCAGGCATGTTCAGTATGAATGATGAAATATGCAGGCCTAGCTTTCCATAGACAAGTAACTTTTTTTTTAATGACTATACATGCATGAAAATAATTAGCATTCTTTTCAAAAAGAACAGAGACATTAGTTGAAAACATTATTTCTACAAAACACAATGAAAAACAGTTATGTGATTTCACGAGGATTTGTTTTACGGCAATTATACAGTACTTTCTGATCTTTAATTTTTATACTTCCATTCTAGTATCCAGTAATTTCTGTAATATCTATGGAATAAAATATTGGCTATTGTTAATGTAGTGTTTGTGTGGCATCTTAGTGTTTTCCCACTGTTTTCATAGAACTAACTCTACAAGGTACAGGCAGTTATTTCTTTCTTTCTTGTTGCACTAGCCCTGATTATATCTGCCTTACATTGCAAAAAAACAATTTCAGATTATTTTTGTTTAAAAGTAACGTGTTTTGATGTTATACTTTTAGCAGCTATTGCTTCATTATACTAACATTTTTTGAACAATCCTTGAATTAATTGATATTGAGCCTTAAATCAAGTGATTTGCCCCCATTTCCTCAACAAAACTGCCTATAGGTTTGAGATCAGTCTATGGTATTTGATTCTACTATACCTTCAGCAAGTATTCAACCTTGTCAATTTTTTTTCTCATTTGCATTTGCAAGACAATACTTCTGGATGGCTATCTTTTTAAGAAAAATCACAGGTTTTGAGTTGCATGGAGAAAGATATTTCTGTCCACAGAAGTTTAGCAACTTTAAAACATTCCATTTTCGTTTACATTTTGAAGTACAAGCAGATTATTGGGTTCTTTTAAAAGGTAGGTGCAGTTCTAACTGGGAGAAATCTCCATACTCATCTGCCATAGTCTTCTTAAATCTGTCAGCTCTGATCCTGTGTAAATGGGGTATAAATGAATAAGATTGCCTAGTAATAAAAATTTAAATTGTCAAAAAAACTTAAATCATAAAGCAAGAGTTCTTAGAGCAAACACCATTTTGATTTTCACCAGCACACTGGATGATATGTGAATGGATGAGGCAGCAGAAAACAATGAAGACCTGTGGGTAAAATGACTTAATGAAAGACTTAAAAATCTCCCTAAGTTCATCCAAAATATTGTTGTCCCTGTTCCTGCCAGGCCAGAGCTGACTCCCCCAAGCAGCCAGCACAGCTGGTCTGAGTTGGCCCAGGATGTTTCCACACCCCCGACATCAATCCAGCCCCTATAAAAAGGTCTGGTTGGGTAGAGGCAGGGTTGGTGTAGTTGGTCATTGTGTTGGTTTAGCGCTTTGTATTAGTCTCTTATTAGTTGGTAAAGTACTTGGCATTATTATGGGTGTGCTGTTATTGTTCCACTCTTGCAGTTCTTATCAGTAATCTGTCCTTATTCCAACTGGTGGGGGGACTTGGAGGGTTTTCTCTTCATTAGAGGACTGAGTGAATGGCTTCTTGTGCTCAGCCACACAGTTCAGCTGGGGCTGAAGCATGACAGCTGTAAGTGTTGCCAAGTTTTTTTTTTCCTTTTAATCAGATGGTAATTCTGAGGTATCAGTAATTTCTTGGAATGCTTTTTTGATCTTAGGATAATTATGATGTCATTTCACAACAACTTTAGTATTTTCCTTTCCCCTCTTTTTTTTCATAGTCTAAATATTAAATGTCTGCAAGTCATTGTCCCTTCTCCCATTTTCAATTTACTTTATTTAAATATCTTTTCTGAGATGCAGATTCCAGAAACATTCTTTCTTGCTTGTCCAGCCTAATAATGCTACCAATATATGTGACTTTGGTAGATTTTGCATTCAGGCTTTCCTTTTTCTTGATATATGAAGTGATGAAAATACTGTTTATTTTGTACCTTTTGCTGCTCCGTACATTCAAATCCACACTAGGAACATCCCACTGAAATCTCAGTTAATTTAGCCATATAAGGCACAAAACTATTATTTTTACTTATTTAATTATTCACAGAACAAGAAGCCATTAATATTTTTCTACGAGTTAAATGTTCTCTTTGATGCATATTAGAAAATGGTTGCATTTTTCTCCCATTCAACTTAGTTTAAGATTGGAGCAAATGAAAAGATGTCAAGATTTACACTAGTTTTCTGTTAGTGAAGCTATGAGAAATATGTGGTCTTATACCTTAAATTTTCTCTCCTGAAATAGAAACTGCTTATTTCAAAATTCAAACCATATTTCATAGCTGTACCTTTTTATTGTGGAATGCTCACACTTCTGAGAAGTCAATTCTAAATCAATTCATGAGAAAATAAACCCCAAAAGAATGTCTCTGTATCAGACCTAATTGTATTCTAAATCTCTCTGCAGTTTTAGGGCTGAGAATAGATGAAAATAGGTCTTTGTTCTGTAAATACTAGTAGAAACATTCATGAATTATGAGTGAGCAGATTAAAACATGGCAATTGAACCTCATGGCTAATAAGAACCTCATACAGTAGAGGTACTACTGAGACTAGAGCAGTATTTTAAATTTCATCACAATCTTGTGAGAGTTCATGAATTTCTTCTCTTCTGTGCTGTACACAATCAGAAAACAAATGGTTTATGTTACACAAAATATTCAGGAAGCAATTTCTTAAAGGAATGAAGGAAAAGAAAAAAAAACAGCCAGTACAATGGCTATGAATCCACCATCTCTTTCAAATATTTACAGGTACAAAAAGAGGAGAGAGGTTGGTGCCTTCATGAAGGTGGCACTTCATCCTGCATAGTTTAAGGGCAGTGTTTTATTATTTACACAAGCTTCCAGGGGCTTCACTGAGACTAATTTTTGTTCTCAGGCTTANGGGGAAGCATAATTTTTTTTCTTTAAAGTTATATCTGTAATCCTAGAACATCTGACTTTTGAAATGTCAACTTAAGACTTTAACCTGCTGACTTTGGAACTCAAAGCAAGTAGATACTGAACTGTCACTAAGAGTGTAAATATTGGAAAGAAGACACCAGAAATCCAGGATAAGAAATGGCAACCACATATTTTCTTGAATTATACATTAATGCAGCTTATACTATAAGAGTATCATCTTGTGAGTAGTAAGGTTGAGAGAACTACAGAGCAAAGTACATCACTTCTGGCACCTAGTTGCAAATGAGATGACAGTCATAAACTGATTTCAAGAAGAAGGACTGAAGTTGCTATCTGTTCACTCATTAAGTCATTCCACTTTAATAATCAGGATTACCTGATATTCTGAGACCTACAGTAGGTAACACCCTTTGAGAAAAGTGCATCAGGCATTTAGGCAAATCTAACATGTCTAGCAAAGGTAATGATGTATAATTAGAATATGAAGTAAATGAGTTCTCTGGTTAATATTTCTCAAATTATGAAATATTCTCATTTTCTCTGAGGTTAGTAAAGCATTGCACAAATTCAATAGTTTTTTGATTATTCAAAGTGAGAATATTAATTAGAAAATTCTCAGAGAAATATGCCCAGGATCAATTTTACATTTACATTACATTTCAAAACCTTCCAGATTTTAACACTATTCTGAAAAGACAAGAACAGTTAACATCATCAGTCTTCTCTTTCCAGGGGTTGCTTCTGCAATGGAATTTCTGTGTGCTTTTCTTTTTCTGCACAAACATCACACACATATTATATTGAAAAAGATTTTGTTTCTGATCAGAAAAAAAAAGATGAACTTCATTGTTTTTGAGGATTATGATGTAGTAGTTTGCAAGCTATTGCTATAGATAGTTTGAAAATACAGGTAATAACAAAATAGAAATATTTAGCAGGACAATTTTCAATCCTTTGACAGGAAAGTGTTACCACTGCATTCAAAAATCTGCTAAGATGCACAAATTAAATTGGATGACTACTTAACATATTGAGTTTGTTAAGCAGAACCAGGAAAAACAGATATTTTACAGTATTTTTCTGATTAAAAAACCCCATCCTATGCTGTCATTTCCAGTAGCATAAAGGTAATGATTTTTTTAAAATACATGGATTTTCTTGAATTAATTGACTATTGTTAACTAAATAGATGGGAATTTTGAAGCAATATTAATCGATATAGGTCAATTAACCTCTGAATTAATTTTACTATGTATGCAAGTAAAAATAGCTAATACATATTAGAGGGTATCATGAAGACAGAATTATTTTCAATGACTTTATTTTTATTTTAATTAGGATTTTAAGTATGTACTTATACAGAAAGTACTGAACCGAAGCAACCACTGCTGAAATAACAAATCTAATGTAACAAGGTACTGATTAAATTATTACTTTTATTTTCCTTTGTGAAATGACATAAGAAGGAGCTATGAACACTGATAGAGCTATGATTATCTTTCAGACAACTTAAGCTAAGCCCCTTTCATGTCAGCTGACTCTTTGGAAAGGTTTCAAGGAGTGAAAGTAACTTCAGTGCAGACCTACTTTTATTCTAGAAAACTTACAAGTGTTTGTCAATGCTTTCATGAAAGTATTTTCACATCCAAATCACAGAATAATAATCTTTCACCAAAATTTTGCATGGCTTTTACTACTGACTTGACATCAAGCATCCACAGCAACTTAGTAAGTAATGAACTGTAAAATGCAATGTTCTATCTCCACTGTCCTGAGACAGTAGAAAGAAGTGAGAACAACAAAGTAGAATTTCTCAGGTGTTATTAGATAAAAGAGTCTGAAATCCACATGTAACACCACTGTCTTACATTGTCTTAAAACCACAATACAAATAATCCACAGCTGCCGCAACTGCTTTGGTAATTAGCAATTTTTTTCTGTTAACTTTTCTCAGAGTAATTCATGTTTACATGTAAATTAATGTGGTGAATTTTGGGGTGGGTTTTTTTGGGGGGTATGGGGGTTTTTTTGTGTTTTGGAATGTGTCTTGTTGCTTTTCTAGGATTAATATTAGCTATTTCATGGTCTGACATATGCTTACAGTATGTGCTGCTTAGTATTTTGTAAGGCAATTTTCATTTCATTTGCTTTGCAGAATCTAAGTTCTGGTCCATAGCTTCTGAAGAAATAAGAAATTTAACTTACTCAGGTTATCACTGGATTTAACAGGTGTTCCTGCATCAACCCATTGTCCTAACATTATTGTTGCTTCTGTATAAAAATCAATAAATGTGTTCAGCGGTTATGCTTGTTATTTTTATCCTTAGGAGTGACTAAAGAATTTCTCTTTTACACCTACAGAGTATCACTGGATTGGTTTACTGCTCCAAAGATGTGACAAATATTAGCGGGTGGTTATGATACTCATAATACCTGTCACAGTGACACTTAAATTCATTGAAACAGAGTTCAGCAAAACAAATACCATACCGTTCTGATCAACAAATAAAAATTCAGCTTCACTCTGTATTTTTTTATCATTTTATCAACTATTTTGACATGAAATTTTCCCATCTCTCATGTAGAGTCTAAACCGTGAAAATGCGTTGTTGTAACTTTTCCATTTAATGAGGGAAATTATTATAGCTGTTATTATTTTGAGATTTTTGTGACCCACAAAAACATCAAGATTTTTTTTTGTCAAACATTAAGGTTTTTGTCTAATGTTCTTCCAAGTTTACATTTTGGAAGTTAAATTTACAGTATGAAAATAGTCATCAATATTGATGAATCTTGTCTAGTTAGCTGAATTATTTTAGAAAATATATGTCTGAAAGCCACAGCTCCTGATCTCCAGTAGAAAGTACATAGATCTGTAGTGCACCCTGCAAATTTGTTCTGAGCTTGGCAACAGGACACAGAAAGTATTTAGAGACATAATTTTCAAGAGACTGAAGGAAAGAAACCTTGAAAGATTCTGAGTTGCAGTGCCAAAATTTATGAAAGCCACATGTACAAAGTAGTGGGATGTAAAGGACCTATTAGCATTCAGAACAGAGATCTTGGAATTACTGCAGGCAGTACTGAACACCTCACTTGAAGAGTCACTGACATGTTGACGTAGTTCATGTGATGCTGGCTGTGCAGCAAAAAGCAATAAAGGGTCATGTGTCCAAATCCTCATATCTTTATATTTTAAACAATTTTTCTAATAAAAACCATGTCCGTATAGAGGTTGCTTCATATCCCTATTTCATTACATATACAACAGAGCTATTACACATTTAAAAGTTTGGAAAGATTATGAAAGGAATATAGATCAAGAAGGAGAACATCACAATATCACTGTAAAATCCATATATGCTCACATCATTAATATTTGCTGCGTATCTCAGAAAAGACAGAGGTTTGGTATCTTGAAGTTTTCTGGAGAAAGACAGGAAATGTGATGAGAGATAAAGAGAATAAAATACTAGAACTCTCGACAAGGTAGTAGGTGAAGGTTATTACAGAGGTAGATAAAAACACGAGTAATCTAGCATAAGTTAATAAATTCTGAACATATGTAATTTCCTGCAGTTCTTGAACCAGATTGTATGCAGTGAAATATTAAACATCTGCTTCAAAATATGCAAAACCTCTTCACACGGTCATGAGTTGTGGAACTCTGTCACAAGATGCTATACAGACCAGAAGTATAAATGAGTTCCAGACTAGTTCAAATTCACATTACAGTTTGCATCATTTAACAGTTTGGTTTGGTTTCAGTGCACTGTTGAAACACTGGACATAATCCTAGTATCCTTTGACAAGAAACTGCTACTCTGTAATAACAGACTGCATCTGAGCAGGAGGGACTTCTGGGTATGACAATTTCATTCTTATATCAGAATTAGAAACCAAAATGATGTTTCTTCATGCATGTCTGCAAAGCTATTGCATGGCTGTAAGAAAGTGATTATTACTTTTGCCAACTGATGGAGACATTTTACTTTTCTCTCACCAAAAAATTAGCTTTGTTCAGGAGCGTTGCCACCAGTCATGTACAGTCTAGGAAATATTATTAAGCATTAAGGGACTAGACATCTAAGGAAACTTATGAAATCCAGGAGGAGTTCGAGGGCAGCAGTACATAACTGACTTCAGGTGAGCAGAGCAGAGCTGGGTGGTCACAGCAGCACATCCCACGGACAGTGCAGTCATCGATGGACAAATGAGAGTGATGAGTGAAGGCGGTCAAAGGTCAGTCTGGGGAGCACAGTCAGCAAGTTTGGATGGGCAAGAGCAGGGCTATGCATAAGCTCATAGGCATATCTATGACTGTGCTCAGGCAGGGACCACATGCTCAGACCTGAGCTTCTCTGGAGTTGTTGGCCACACAGGGGCGTGTGTATGGAGGTGTGTGTATCTCTAAGGGTGTTCAGGAGAGGCAGGTTGGGGCCATTAAGGCTTGTGTGTGCATTTAGGGCCCTGAGAGCAAGAACTCTCAAGAGTTTCTTCCAAGTGAAAATAAAATTGTTTCCCAGTTACTCTTAGTTACCTCATGTGGATAAAGAGTCAGCAATTTATTATCACTGGCCATTTGTGCACCTAATTTTGCTGTCAGCAAGTTACATATTTTTAGCAATTCTTCCTCTATTCTTCCAACTTTCCCTGTCCTCTTGGTTCATTAACTTTCTTCTTTCGTAAAGAAGAACTATTTGTCTATAAAATACCAATGAAGAAAAATGTAGTAGATTCAGCCATCTTATGGCCAGTATCAGTAAAAGCTCTGGGAAACATTGTGAGCTTCTGTGCACTTATGCCAGCCAGACACAGTACCCTTTTAATTTGAATTCAGTGTTAATTCTCTTGTCATGTCAAGTTCCCAGGACCTGTCGTGAACACCATTAACAAAATCAGTCAATTCTCTTAAGGTTTGCTGAAATTTTACTGCAAGAGACCACGTGTCCCTTGCTTGCTTAATTCTTCTACTTCTGCTCAGCACCTCATAAACCCTAGATGCAGAAATAGCTTTGTTTCCTAGGGTAAGGATGATCTGTTTTTCTTCTGTCCTACTTGTTAAGCTGCTAATAAGTCACTTAAAGATTCTTCCATAACAGAAATATAAAATCTGGTAGAAAAAAAAAATCCACTGTTTGGATTTTTTTTTGTATGTTTGTATTTATTTTATCACTACTGACAAAATTCTCTTTGTCACTGTAGCAACAGCCTGTCACTTCAACACTGTAAAGACAACCTATGCCCATGAGAAGTTTCCCATATTCTGTTACTGTCTGCTGTAAATGCTTTTGTAAGGGGTTGTGAGCCCATCCCTCAGTGGGGTTTGGTTGCTGTGGCAGGGGGCTCAATGACAGCATGGCAGAGGATGTCCCCATCCCACAGGCCTGAGGGAGACTCCTGGGCAACCTGCAGGGATACAGTGGGCCCTATAGCCAGGGCCACCCCATGGCCTGGAGCGTCTGGGCTGCTTTTGTCAGAAGTGTTGGCACTTGTCCCCTGCCAGAGCATGTACTATTTGGGCTACAGGCTGAGCCTCACAGCAGGCTGGACCTGGAGGCCACAGAGATAGCTGTGTCAGCCTCTCATCTCTTGGCAGCTGTCAGATTTAACAAATCCCCCCCAAAACAAGTGTCCCTAACAGAGATCTCTCAGGCAATGGCACAGAATTCTTAAAAAACATGTTGAAGAGATCATACACTATATTTAAACTAGTTTATTTATCATTACTTACACACAGAAACTAGAACCCTCTCAGTTTTCTCTGGTTGTGTTCTCCCAGCTTCTTGTGCACCTGACAGGGTGTTGGAATCTGAAAAGTCCATGATGTGGTGTAGACGTCGCAACTACCTAGCAACATTATTCTAACACTAAATCCAAAACACAGGACCATTTCAGGTAATAGAAAGAAAATTAACTCAACCTGAGAACAGTACCATGTGCTGTCATATTAGTTTCTCCTCTCACACCTTAGAGACTGAGTCATTATAATGGGTTTATTCAAGTGAAGTTTTGCTGCGTCCTCACAATGACAGACTCCTCACTTCTGTTGTCTGATACTGCTCTTT
Source organism: Heliornis fulica (assembly GCA_013399135.1). Lineage (NCBI taxonomy): Eukaryota > Metazoa > Chordata > Aves > Gruiformes > Heliornithidae > Heliornis > Heliornis fulica. Next base: position 92,479 of record VXBZ01009568.1, on the reverse strand, counting down.
CTGATTCCAATGAGAATGTGTCTTTCCTATCAAATTGATTTTTTTTTCTCATTTCTTTTATGTTATTTTCTTTGGTTTTAGGAAAGAATACAGTTTTCTCTAAGCCTGCCCTTGGATTAAAACTACAGTTCTGGAAAAAAAATGTTTTCAGGTACAATATTGGGCTAAGTACTGTTTCTAAATGCATTTTGTTTTATGTAGATTTGAACTATCTTAAATGTGTTTAGGTTTTTATTCAGTACGCTTTGTGCTGTCAGGTATTTTTGGTTATTTGGTGTCTAAATTATAGTAGTTGTACTCTGAACAACATGTTAAAAAAGATCACATTGAGATAGTCAGCTGTTCATGCCCTAGCTGCTACCTTCATTCTCTTGAAAAAAACAATTGTAATTGTGTGACTTATTTAAAAAAAAATCACTACAATTTTATAAAATACATTTTAATTTTATACTTTTTTGTTATTTCAGGGACTAATTAGTAGGAGAATACTCTAAAAATAGCCTTCAGGATTACTAATATTTAAAATACTTTTTAATCATTTTCTGTAGATTTATATATACATATAATTCAGTTTTATTTAAACATGTTTTTTTTTCAAAGTTATTCTCCTTAGAAATTAAAACCAAACCAAACCAACCCCCCCCCAAAAAAAACAAACCACCAAGCTTACCATTTATTCTATTCGATCCCATCCATGAGAAAATTATTTCCAGCTGCTGTAGAAAACATTGGGTTTTATGTAATTGTTCAGTGTATATTTAAATTGATCATGGTAGGAGTTATTCTCCAGAGAGATTATAGACCCCAAAAAGAAATACAAGTTAATACAAGGAAATACGCCCTAATTTAGTTCAAAGTTTAATTGGAAAGTCTACTTTATCGTTCACTTGTCTTGGGTTTTCATTTCCGTAGTATGCTCTGCTTCTATGCATTGATTGGTAATAATTTTTGTCTTGTCTCTTGGTTTCCCTTTTCCAATTTTGGTGGATATTGTCATTTTGCTGATGGACCAAACTTCCTTTAATTCAAAGATACAGTGGGGGAGGAAGACAAAAAGATAAGTACAAGGGAAAAGGAAGTGTGTTCAGATATTGAGAATATGACTATAAAAGAAAAAAGATTGCAGAGATGAAAACAATAAAAAAATGTACTTCATCGCAGGTTGGACTCCAAGGTAAAGCATGATTACAGCCAGTGGCCTGCCTCAAGAAAAGCTTTGGACTATCTGGAAAGCTACCTCACTGGTACTTTGTGGGTGGTCCTCTGCCTTTCTCTTCAGGCGCCTTTCTGAGTCTCTTCACATGGTTGTGGTGATGGTAACACTAACAGACTGAAGTACGCTTCAATGTAAAATTCTTGGTGCATTTTTATCATGACACTTCAGTCTCTTCTGCAGTTTATTCTATGGTAGAGATACATAGAATATCTATCTTGCACCAGAGAGAGTGATTTCTCACTGTTAAAGTTTTACTAGACAAAAAAGGGAAGCCCCATGCAGCGAATAGCCAAGTAGTTAGTACTTTATTCATCTAAATACTGGTGATTGAAAGGTGTTTATCTGAAGAAAGCATAATTTTCCACACTTTGTGTCAGTGTCCTAACATTCAAGTAGATAGTGATACTTGCAACTTTTCATTTCCCATTTACTTCAGTAATTGTGCGTTCAATAAGCCACAGAGAGAGAAAATGTTCTTACGACTCAGTGAAATTCCTAACATGCTGTAAGAAGACCTGCGGGTTCTGTTTAATTTCAGTTAATCAATCCCCAGAATCTGAGGGGGCTTGAAATGAAAAACAATGCATTCTCATGAAAAGGTTTTATATTAAGTGATTGATATTTTTCAAAGGGAAAACAAGTCAGAACATTTCAGTGAAACTTTATCTTAGACTGTGCTACAAGTTATCGTAGCCTGTATAAAGATGCCTTTCCCTGGACTTCAATTTGTACAATTTTGTACATATAGATACATACACACACATACACATATATATAAATTTAACTTTGCAGGTACTACTGCATACCTTAATTGAATATCTTCAAAAAATACTTGCCTCTTATGAGCCTTACTGTTCTTTCTTTTATGGGGTCCAAGTTAAATGGGTGCATAGGAACCCATTAAATCAGCAAGGAGTCCAGGACAGAGCCACCAAAGTACTAACATGGATGTTTAGGCTGCTTTAAAGGTAACAACTGCTCTGTTATATAAGCATTCAGATACAAAAAATTATGCATAGTTAATGTTACGTAGACAAAGTTAGAGTCTGTATTTTTATTTTTGCTTATAATCTCTTTTTTTTTAACAGTTTAAGTGAACCATGACATTCACTAGATGAAGGGTTTTTTAAGGCTTTAAAAGAAAGAATATGTGATATTAACATCCTGTGAAAGGTCTACAAGGAAAGCAGGATAATTCAGATGATTTTTAGATTTAATTGCATAGCAATTTATAACAAATTTATTTTTTTCTGTTGCATTGTTATTCAATTTTTCCATATCTGTCAGATAAAGTGTCTTTTTCCATTGCCATAATATATGTTTATGAGTTTACAGTTGTAGAGATTTGACTCCCTTTATATTGACAAATACCTTTCAAAGTGTTCTTTGTTTTTTTTTTAATAAGTATTTCAAAAATTCCTCAGTGTCTGTTCTCTAAATTTACATTTGTTAGCACAAGTATGTTAAATAAAATGTATTTAACCATATATATTACAGTATTAAACAGTTGCATAGCATACTGTCCAATATGGTAAAACAGCTGTTTATATAAAGTTATGAAAAAATTATTTCTAATTATTGTGGATTCTGATTTGCCACAAGTTTTAATAGGTTTAGTTCAATATTTCCAAAATGAACCAAAAGTACAGGTTCAAGGAACAGTTCTGTTTTCTGATTTGGCTTGCTTGTACTCAATTTTGGTGTATTTGTTACAGCTAAATACAGCTATAATACAGTTAAAATATTAAGTTGTTTAATACTTGTTGTGTCACAACAACCTTGTAGCAGTGGTGTAAGGAAGTTTAAATTAAATTATATGCAGCTGTTTAGAAAGACTATAAAATACCACCACTTTTTTCTCCGTAAAGAAACCCTCATGACCTGAAGAATTAAGTCTCTTCCAAAAGATACAAAAGATTAAGTATCTTCCTTGGACTAGGTGACTCTAAAGATGACTTTAAACTGCAAATGTTTTTTCTTGCCCACTGTGTAGATTGTAAAGGTGGTTGTATCTTGTTTCAGAAGAAAGCATTAGTTTCAACAGTTCCACAATTACATTCACAGTTCTAAAATCTTATAAATCAGGTAAGGTTTCAATGACTTTGTTAAATATATTTATAGATACATATATATCAGTAGTATCAAAACTTACCGTAAACATTTTCTGTAGTATAGAATTATTAAAACAATGTTTGGCCAGTGTTTATTAGACAGTCCAAGATTTATGCACTTAAAAAGATGCAAAGGTTCACAGAAGTCAGCAATTCTCTGGTCTGTGGGTGCCATTATATCATACACTCTGTCCTTTATACTGCAGGTTTTTAAGTCTCATCAGTTATCCCCAAACCAATTTCAGTAATTTCTGTTTCAGTAAAGCACCACTTCTGAAAAGGATGCCAATCTTCATTTGAAAGCCCTGGAAAACTGAAGGGCAATTAAAAAATAAAACCTTTTCTAAGTCTTCTGGCTATTGCATAAAGTTGTAACCCTCCATAAAAAGTGTGTTGCCCTGGAATACCCTCCACAATGTATTACCATGAAACACTCATACGCAAGAGATGTTACAATAAATCTCAGAGAGAGCTGTAAAAGAGGTTTGTCATTCATTTTGAACATGAATACTTTATTCAGTGGAGATCTTGGCCGTTTCCTGGTTTCTTTTTGGTAGTGTTTTGGTGGGGTTTTTTGTGGGGTTTTTTGTGTTTTGTTTTGTTTTTTGTTTTGGTTTTTTTTAGTAGGCTAAATTTAAGACAACTGAAAGTATCTCAGAAACTTTACTTTCTTCCCAAGATGCACAAATGATTAGTCTATTTAATGGCATTTGTATAACTGGTACAGGGAAGGTTACCTAGCATAGCATGTGAAAGGTTATCCCACCCATAAACTTTTAATGTATAAATCTTTACTGAAATCAAAAGGGCTATTCCAGTTTCCTACTCTGTATTTCTGAACCATTTCACCTTCTATTCACATCTTTGCAATCACACAAGGATGTTTTATAAGCCTTAAAGAAGATGGGATGAATAAAGCAGATGCATTTTCTTACTTCAGAGAAAGACAAATCTCCCATCTGTTTCATACAAGGATAAGTAGAATTTTTCTGAAAGCTACCTACTAGGCAAATGTCTGCTTCACTTTTATTTTCAGTTTTGACTACATATCCACTTCAAATTCAGAATGTTTTTCTTTCAACATGTTTTTCCCTTGAGGTGTTCAAAGATGTGAATACATAATCAATGCTAGTAATTATACAGTATATTCTTTTCAGAGAAATTTGGTGAAGAACCAGCAAAAGTGTTCTTCAAAAAATGCAAGTATTATATGAAGACAACAACATTAATTCAATTTTACCCAGTTATTTCTTCACTTATCACATTTTGAATAAAATTGCCTAGATCCTGATGAAATGTTTTGTTTTACTGAGAAGAAAACCTAGCCAAAACAAAATCCGGAGTTCCATTCCCAAAGCCACAAACTGCTTCGGAGTTGGGTCAGACACTAAAAATGCTTGCTATTTGCAATTGCAGAAAGGTCCTACAGAACCTTGAGAAACTGCTTCTGCTCAGAAATTTGCAAAATGAGCTTGAAGTCTTCACAAAAGTATCAGATATAAGGAGTCCCTTCTTTGTCCAAACTATTCTGCGTATGACTATGATATCTAATGCCTCCTTTCTCATCTTTATGTATCTGGAAACAAAATTCTTATGGCTAACTACAATAGAAAACTATATAAGACATCTGGATAACTGAAGATTTGCGAACTGTATTTTCTTGTCTCCATCCAGAGCACCCTGTCCAAATTTTATCTTATTTGCGCCACACTTCTGCCACAAGATTTTTCAAAGACATTTGTTTACATATTTTGTGACTCTCTTAAGCTTAAAATGAAGGTTGAGTTTGGTTTATTTGTTGTGTTTTGTGGTTTTTTGTTTTTTTTTTTAAAGGTACAATTACAGAGACATAGACTAAGCTCAGAAATATTTAGACTGATTAATTAAAATACTTTTGAAGAATTAAAGTGCATTGGGAAATTGAAGTCACCTCAATTTTCCATTGAATCAATTTCTGACATAAATTATTATTACATTCTGACAGAATATTATTATTCTGACATAATTATTAAAATCAAGACTTCATTTGTGGACATTAGTCTTGCCCATATTATTGTTTTTTTTTCTTTCTGGAAAAATTAGTATCGAGGTTTCTCTTACAGAGAAGAGATGTTTCTCTATATGCATATTAAAGGTCTTTTACTTAGCTAGCCACATTTCAGTAAATATTAATATTATGTTTTACTCTCTGTCAATCTTTCTTTAAAGCTTTCTTTCCTCTAATATATAAAAGAACACAGTGAAAAAGCCTATGTATTTATTTATGATCTTACTGATCCTCTCATATTTTGCAGAACAGAGTCTTTTACCATTTTTTTTTCTGTAAATTCTTAATCAAATATTCTTTTTTACTATGTATCACAGTGGTCCTCAATCTGTGCAATTATCTGAAATGCTTATCCACCACTTTAGGGAGAGTATAACTTTTTTACCATCACCATTTACAAACTATTAGGAAAAATAATCAAATTACCTCAATATTTTAAATGCTTAACATGCCTGAAATTTTGTATGAACTTTCCTATCAAGGCATAAAGCAACATAATACAAGGAAAAAACCTAGGAAGTATGTACTTCTGAGTTCTCTTCTTCAACAGTATGTATGGAAAAAAAATACTGATCACTCAGGGCACTGCTGATTTTATTTTGAAGTGGTAACAATCAATCAGTTTCTTTGTAACAATGTTGCTAAAATATGACAAATTTAAAAGTTGTAACATCATTTTTCATTGTAAGCTAGACTGAAAGTCATCTGGGGCCAATGAAAGTCTCTTATTTGACTTTAATATATCATGGATGGGGTTTTGAAAGAGAAGAATCAGGTACATAACAGTTAAGTTAAAGTTTCTCAAAGATACTCTGCAAATGTAAAAATGCATGACAGAAAAACAAGGGAAGAAAATTGTTCCCTTATGGTTGTGAGGAAACCACTGACATTTGCGTGCTTACTTGTGCAACCTTAACGTCACCATCACAGTTTATTCAGTTTCATAAGGGTTTTGCTTTCACATAAGAATTTCAATGCCTTTATAAGAGAGTAAACTGGTCATCCTGTAGTGAGAAGTAGCTCATCCATATAATTGGAAACTTGAAGCAGTTTTATTAAAGAATGTGCTCTTACTGAAGAAGGCCAGTGCACTGGAGTTAAATCCAACTCCTAAGACTTAGGAAGCAGGTTTTTAAGATCTTAGCTCTCTGCTGTCCCTTGAAGTGTAACTACATAAACCTTTCTATGCATACATAAGAGATGATCATGCTGAGTCAAACTAAAGATTTATCTGGCACAGCATCCTGTCTCTGAAGTAGGCTGCAAAAAGTGCTAAGGAAAAGAATACACAAAATTAGCAACTATGGATTTTCAGATTCTGTGAGTTAGTTGTTTAGGTAATATATTTAATCTTTTTCTTAGTTGTCTTATAAGACATTTTACAAAAATGACTTTTTATAATTAAGTTTATACTTTATGAAAAGGGCTTTTTTTCCTGTTATAAAATTGCATGCTAGAACAGCAATGTCTTGATGCATACAATCAATCTATTTTAATACTAATGTCCAGATGTTAGCATTTGGAAGTGTTCATGCAGGTGTCTGTATGTGGAAGCTTGGGCCAATTCTCCATTGGAGTCCAAGCCCTAAATATGCATTTCTAAGTGATTGCTCAGTTATAAATTCAGGTATACATAAAAAATAGAGAAGATTTATTAGCAGTCTAGTTATGTGTTTGTCTTACAGAAACTGTCTGAAATGGTGATGATACCTAGAGAAGTGACAGAAACACTCATGGTTATTTTTTCAGTAAATATATGGGTGTTACTCCACTTACGTTAGTGAGAATTATGTGTGCATATTGAGAGGGAAATAAATCAGCTTGCAGAGTACTGAAAGTGCGCAGGTGTTGCCACTTTTAATTTTTTTCTCATTAAATTGCTCATTTGTAATTTTCCCATGTATTCATGACCCAAGCTCTCAGATGAACATTTTGCACACACTAAATCTTCACAAGGATTTGTACCAACTTTTTTCTCTGGTAAATAGTCTGTATTCCTTAAGGGAAAAAAAAAAAAAAGGCATAGGCTACAAGGTGGAGTAGTCTAAAGAACAAATGATGGATCACGGTGTCACAGTCTGCAACATTTTTTGGGATAAGTGTCCTTTATGTCTTTATAGACTGTACAATTTCTTTCCTTTGACCAAATAAGATTTCTAAACTGAAATTTAATTCTAGTCTCTCATTCAGATTATTTGATATTGCTCAGCCTCCATTTGGCCCTCAAAATAAAGACAAAGTCTCCAACTTTCAGATTTTTTTGTGCATGGCATTTTTAGTATCTGAACCTTCCAATCAGTGCAATGAAAATATATCCATACCATTGCAAATTATTCTCTCAAAAAAAATGGAAGAGAATCTAACTAGTTGATTTTAGAAAGTCCATGTCTTTTGTAAATTTAATCTTTTCCTGCTTATATGTAAGCAGAATTTTGAAAAGATCATTTTCTTAGCTCAAAAATTTCCAGATAGTGATAGTATTGCCAGTGGTGTGACATGACTTAATTTGTTTTGCAGAAGAAATCTTTGTCACTTGGCATCAGGTGCCAAGTACTGTGGCAAATGCCTCCGCACAGGGAGTTCCTTCTGAACAACTGTTCCCTGCAAGGTCTGCATTTATCCAGTGGCAGCATGAATGCAGGTGAGTCCTTGGCCCAAACCACACACGATGCCCAGTGCAGGAATCCAGACACTGCTGGCATAAGCAGACTGCATTAGAGCTAGAGTGAAGTAGATAACCTGGAGGATGGAGTTATTACCCAGTGTGGTATAACCAAAAAGCAGCTTGACAGAAAGACGGGAGGACAAGATCTGCCAAGAAATACCTAGTCTGCCCAAACCACGGACTTTCTGCTACTGCTGTAAATAGTCTGCAGCACTGTCATTGAAATGAAGTAACAAATGCTCGTACCTGCCAAATGTGGATACTAGCTTCTTTATCACTATTTCAGGTAGCAGATGTGCAGAAGCTTCTTGTCTTAACTTTAAATATCCTTCAAAGCCTCTCATCTTTCATTCAGTATCAGAAAATAATTTGATTTCCCTATCACAGACCTCTGACCTTCCAAATGTTGCCTGCTGACTGAATTTTCAAACAAGTGTGCTGATAGTCTGTCCTTAGCAGTGCAAGCATATTTTGCACTTCACACTTTTGCCTATATTGTAGTTAACAGGAACATCATAAGTCTTAGGCATATTGCAGAATTCCCATCTCTCTTTTCTCTTTAAATCCCATTTCTCTTTAAATCAAGCTTGAAAGTATTGCTTGAAGATATCATTTCTTACAAGCAGAATTTTTGATCCTGTTGCTTTCAGCGTGAAGCTAGCTAATGATTTTAGGCCTTTAATTGTTAATTAAGCAATGATTTAGTGTGACATAGGTTTCTGAACATTTTTTAATAAAATCTTAATCTTCATATGAAAATTATATTTATTTTTCTTTAAGTTTTCTTATTATAGAGTTATGAAACCAATACTGCATTTAAAAAGGAATGAAAACCTGGTATGACTATGGCCAAAAATAAATGTTACACATCTTAAATAAAACGGGCTCCCAGGCTTCTTCATTTGAAACATGCACTACATGTTTAAACAATTTTATTAACTTACTAAATATGAAAAATACTTCCACAAACAAGAAAATCATTCTGTCATGTTACTACACAGTTTATTTTCAAAAGTATATTTTCAAGCATTTTACTTGTACTACAACACTGAATCTCAGAGTATCAGCATTAGATTCATAACTTACACAATGGAGGACACTGACTTTAGAGTTGTCAACTAGTTCATAGATAATTCCTACAGAGTAATTGTCATCTACTATTTACTACATTTCATCATTTCAAAATTTATCTAGAAAGTGATAATCAGTTTTGGGTAAAAATAAAGACTAGAACAAGTTAAAAATATCACAGAAAATCGTATTAACATAGGCTGTTGATTTCCTTTCAAAGCCAACATCATCTTCATTAGCATTACAGCCATTTTGTTGTATTAGTTTCACTGTAGGTTGGTGAAATTAGAACATAATGAAGTCCATTAATGAACAACTGCAGCCAATTTCCTAGAGAAACAAAGTATATAAATATTAGAAAACAATATTTTTTTATTATTTCAGCCTAAGTCTTTATTTCTGTGACAATTATAACCTTCCTCCATATTCCGTATTTGTACAACCAAAAGATGGCAGTGCTTCATCAACAATTCCTACAAAGTTTAAGTTTATCCTTAGGTCATCATTCATGATATGTGAAAGCTTTAAGAAAGTGAACAGTTTTATAAGATATCCATACTCTCTCTCTCTGATCAAATTTCAAAGGCAATGAAAGGGGTACCAATTTGGTTTTAAGGTGCTTTGGTTCTCTGACGTCTTACAAAGCTTACTTGATTAATATTCTCTGTCTACTTATCAAACAAGATTTTTTAGAATACTTAATAAAATATATCAGTTAAATCAGTTTCTCCTATTCTAAGATTTAACAAACAGGCAATTCTGCATCTGGCAGTGACTCATCATCATAACTTTATAGTCTTTCCTCAGACTCATGATATTACAACTGATACTGAAACCCTAATCATTTTAAATAGAGACCAAAGATTGAAGTTTAAAACTTTTCAAGAACCCAGTGATGTAATTTGTAGGTGGTTTTCCTCTATATGTAAAGCAGAGAAGCAATTATTTTTTATTTTTTAAATGTCATAATAGACAAGTCTTATGTATTACATTTCTGCTTTTGCTTTGCTGTTGTATTTTCCTCAGAACACTTTTTTGTCATGCAAAAAGTTGTCTGCAACAGATATGTCTTATAAATATTTTGGCAGGTCCTAAGTTACTGTTGCTCAGCATGTCCGTGTCATAAATATGAAATAAGATCTATACTATTTACCATAACCCTGGATTTGCCTTACCTTTTATAATACTTCTCAGAGATACCTTCGATTTCACGTAAAATATCTTTCTGTAAAACAGAATATTATAAAATAACAAGCCATATACATAAAAGCTAATAAATAAACATGCTAGAATCAATTAAGTTCTTCTGTTTTTATTAGTTATTAATTATCAGAGAAGAAATATATTTACTTTGTTTAATAGTGCTTTCTGTTTTGATGATTTTGTTAAGTTAATTCAGCCCTCTATGCTTCATTTATTCTTTCTTAAAATGAAGGTAATGATACTATTATTTTATAAATAATTGAATCTTACAGCTAAGTCATAAATACAAATATACACACAGGCATAAACACAGGCATAAATAGGTATAAAAATAGGAGTTACATATTATGAATAATTGTTTATATATTTTAGCATCTGGGCAATGTTAATACAATGTTGTGATGTCAGATCTACATTTTAGAATTGAGTAATCTGGACATCTGTTAATATCCTTTAAGAAAGATAGGTATAAACATAGTATTACTGGACTTATTCCTCAAGATCGAAGAAGAAATTTCTGCAATTTAAAAAAACCAAAGCAACCCTGATAGCTCAGAAATGCTCAATGAACTGCACATCAGAACATTATGTCCCTATTTCTTACTATAAATTCAATTCCTTGAAGAGATACACATCTCACTTTTTTGCTAATGTGGCTTTATGCATGAAGGGATATATATAATGGCTTGAGATATCCATAATGCAGTTTCCAGAAGGTACTGAAATAGTATTTTTTAGTGAAAATTGGTTTTCTGCCAGCTCACCTGCCAGTTCCTGGCAGCTCATGTGGTTGGCTATCATAGACAGAAGGCTTTTGGTTATTTTGGTTGTGTACCAACATTTACATTTGCTCATCAGCCTATATTCACAACAGAAGTGCCTATAATGTGTTATGCAAATCCCTGAGGCTTTGCATTTTATGCTTGTAACAGGTGTATGCACATTTAAACAAAATTTTATCTATTGAGGACATAGAAGCTTATTCCCAAGAAGTGCTTGCCACAAGACATTCAGCATCTTTTATATAAACAATTTTCTTCCATCAGATTATGATAATCTGGAAAAAAATTGTAATAATTAGTTAGGATTGTGGTTGTTTTTTTTTTTTCTGTGGGAAAAAATAATAATAAAAAAGTGTATACATGCAGACAGAAGAATGCAAAGGAATAAAAATGCCTGTGTTTCTTCAACACCCTGGTACTTAAAGTGTTAATCGAAAAGGCTAATTGAAAAGTCCTTTTTTAACCTGGGAAAATTTCAGTTCATGTTCTCTTTCACCATACATCTGATATAGATAAGAACCAAACCAAATTGTTCTAGTTTATTGCCTTAAAGTATCTTACAACAATGCTTCTGACTTAGAAGAGTCTTTTTATTTCAGATGGAATTTTGAATTTAATAGTAGAGAAATCAATTTCTTCAAGTAACACTTTCTAAAAAAAACATGCTTTTACGATTTCTGATGGCAGCAGATTCCTCCTATATGAAACATTTTTCCTCCTAACCTCTATGTGATCTATTACACTTTTTATCTGAGCAGGTTCTTTCTTAAGATAATGTTATTCGATAACTCTCAAGACTTCTTCTCTCACATTAGATGAATGTTATGAAAGTCTAGATATACATGAGCACACAGGTGGCAATCAAAATTAGCTTTATTCTTAACCTCAATAATATGAATCCTTTAGCTATTTTGGATGTCACTTGGATAACATTAGTGTTTACTTAGACATTACTTATAGCACACACTTATTCTAAGCAATAAAATATTAAAAAGCATATAATTAAACACTACATTGAGACCAAAATTACTATTTACAAGCTAAGGTTTGTGTTGAATGTAACACAAGATTATAATGACATACCAAATGGTGAAGTTTTGAGTTTTTATTTTATATAGATGTGCAAGGGTAGCCTCAGAGAAAAATGAAGCATATTTGGTAGTCTCTTTGCTACCAAATCTATGTGTAGAAATCCAGCTCTTACCCAGTTTTCCACTGTCTCTCGCTGCAGCACTTCATACTCTATTTTTGCTTTGGTAAATCTAAACTTCCAGACATTTTCATCCAGAATATATTTTTCTTGCTCACTACATGTCTTCTTTTCCCACTTTTCTTGTTCTGTTACACCAATCACAACCTGATTACCTTTATTTCAACTATTTTCATGGCTTATTCTATTATGCCTTTTCACTTGTCAGTACTGACTTTGATATGCCCAGTGTGCTAATCTCTGTTTAAAAGGTGAATAGATGATGTGCTGAGGGATATAATCTAGGGGTGGACTAAGGAGGGTTAGATTGTGGTTGGACTCAAGGAACCTAAAGGTCTCTTCCAACCCATGAGATTCTATGATTCTGTTACAGGAAGTTGAATTTCCCATGCTTTGTCTCTCACACGACAATGGTAAACTGTCATTTTGTAAATAAAAATAATAGTAAAAGTGAAAATCAATAACATTAATAATAGTATTTAGGTTCTTTCACATACTGTGAAACATTGTTGTAAAGTTGTGCGTCAGAAGCTGCCATCAGTGCAGAGAGGTTTTTTTAAAATCCATGGCCTTAGGATGAATACTTTTATAATAAGATATAGCAAGGTTTTATCATTTATCAATCATTTGCAGAGATGTTGGAATATTCACAGTAGTAGAAACACGTGGCAATGTAAATACAAACCTGTGGTCTACTGGGAAGCACTGAAGTCCCCTCAGTTCCACCCAGGTGCACTGTATTTGTCCATCTACACCACAGCAGAATTATTTCTCCATATTCAATCACCCATAAATAGATAATCATGTGCTAATTGCATAAGAGGCCTCAGTTTTTAGTGCACTGAAGTGACAAATTTTTTTTTTCATGTCTAGCCTTTGTGCCTTCGTCAAACCTTTATCAGTGACAGGTTCTATATGGGCCCTTTAACCTCTTTGTCCTTTTGTTTTCTTGTTAAGGGAAAGAGATTTAACACTGGTTACATACTTCCTAAGCCGATGAAAATATAAGTCAATATTACTAAAAATTAGTGAATTGCTATGGCAACAAACCCCATCAGAATGCTATAAATAAAGGAGAGCTAAGCAGGATAAATCCAGCCTAAAGACATCAAGCCATGTCTTTTTTGTGCTCACATCTTTGTAATGTGTTAGTGGAGAATCTAAATCAGCTGGCTTATATCATGGAATAACCACAAGTATGTCCTACCAAATACACCATCTGTCTGCCGCATCACTCTTACTGTTCTCCTGCAAGATCAAATTTTATCTCTATGACATTCAGTTGCTTTTTCGGTTTACTCTTACTTTTTTATTTCTTTCTTTCCTTCCCCTTTCTCCTTTTTCTACTATATATGAATCAGCATTGATAGTGCAGCTGTGAGAATAATCCTACCTACTGTATAATGTTATGATTATAGTCTGTGCTCTGAACTATCAATCAGCTCATCAAGAGCATTATAAGCATTAAATGGAAATATTTTTGGGAGTGTTTCAGCTTTCTTGGCATAACTATTTTTGAGAACATGAGAACTTATAGTTTGATGTTCATAATAAAAATATTTAGAAATATCTCAATTTTAAAATTAAAAAGAAATTAATAGCTATCACTACTAAGCTTAGAAAGAAGTTTTAATTGAGAATCCTTTTCAATATATCCTTATTTTGAATTGAATTAATACTTTAATTGAAATTCATATTGCTACAGGTGTATTTTCTCACTCTCCGATAGGTCCTTCCTTCCTAAGAAAAGGGGGAAAACAGCAAAAAGGTATTGTATGTTAGTACTCAAGGCATCTGGTTTGCTTCAAGATTTGTTTCAAGCTGTTTTCATTCACCAGTATCAATGCCAGAGTTGAATTAAAAGTGACTTTACTAAGGCATTGTCCATGCCTGCAATTAAGGGGAAACCTACAGCTTTCAAGCAAGCTAAGGCACTTCCACATGACATTTTTAGGCTGACTATCCACAGATAGAATAAAAGCAGGTCATATTCTTTCCTAAAGTAAATATTTCAAGGGGGCCTACAAGAAAGATGGGGAGAGGCTGTTCAGTAGGGCCTGTTGTGACAGGACAAGGGGTAACAGTTTCAAAATAAAGGGAGGGAGATTCAGATTGGATATTAGAAAAAAGTTCTTTACTGTAAGAGTTGGGGAGCACTGGAACAGGTTGCCCAGGGAGGTGGTGGATGCCCCATCCCTGGAGATGTTCAAGGCCAGGTTGGATGAGGCCCTGAGCAACCTGATCTAGTTGGGGGTGTCCCTGCTTCTTGCAGGGGGGTTGGACTAGATGACCTCTGGGAGTCCCTTCCAACTCTAATCATTCTATGATTCTATGATTCTATGATTTTACATCAATGGAGTTATCGTGGTAAGCACATACTGTATATAATTAAAAAACTATATTACTCTAGTGCTATTAAACACTTAACTTATAAATACAGATGATCTCTGGAAAATGAACCTTTTAAATATTTTAACTGTAGGCAATATCAGATACCAATAAGTTGTTTATTCATCAGGGTTATTTTAAAACTGTTCTTATCAACAGAAGTACACTATTACACTGAAGAGCACAAAAAATTTGCACATGCATTGATACCTCTTCCATGTTATCTATAGTTATCTTTATAGTCTTTTCTACACATTCATTTCTAGAACCACTTCCAGTCCACAGCACATGTACTACAAATTTATTTTTTCCCATAGATTTCAGGATCTTTTTCTAACTACTTTCTATTCAGTTGAGAGCATATACATTTTTAAAAAAAATTAAAAATTAATATTGCATCTATGCTTTAAAAGTAAATAAAAGTGAATATGATATACATTAGTTTTAATCATTAATTAACATTAAATGATCTGTATTCTGAGTAATTAGGGTCAGATTGCTGATTTTTTGTTTTTGACAGTCAGAGTTTCTATTAAAACCAAACTCCAAACTCCAATACACACACACATACACTTAGCAGTTTTTTGAAATTAAGACTTAAATATGGATTCAGAGCTTGTGAAAAATCAACTTTATGAGTCAGCTTTTAAATTCCTGTAAAACATCTTACTCCCATTCAGTTAACTCAAGATCTAATTTTAAAAATACAGCAAGGAAATATAGCTCATCCTAGGCATGATCGGAAATGCTCAATTACTTTTTCAGAAAATTCTGTGCTCCTTTCACATTGTCAAATAGCTGTACTGAAGAGAAATGATATAAGGCATAGTGACATCTAAGAAATTCTAAATAGCCAGGGATTTACTAATCCTCTTTAAGAGTACTGAACAATGTGGGAAAAGGGAGAGAAAATGAAGAATAGCATTTTTATGCACATCCAGCTCTGTCTCTCTGGATGGAAGTGTGAAGTAAAGATTGCTTAAATGGGATGGAAGAAGGTGATGAAATGCAGCATGAAATCTATCCAGCATGTGACCAATGCAAAACACATTACTGAGCTAAAATAGAATGGCTTAAAGAGTAAATATTTCCCAAAACCTAAAAAGAATTTGCCAAAAACCTTTGTAGCTAAAGAAGAACCACTGAGGCATATTAAAATTTACTTCACTTTCTTTGATATATCATATGCATTATGTATCTCTAAGCACTTGGTATTTTAAATGAAAAGACCAGTGAGTCCTCTCTAACCTCACAGGTTTCCTTCTGTTTCTCCTCATCAATCTGCTAATTTTTTCTTTCCCCTGGAATTTCCCACATTAGTTTGAAATTGCATTGACTTCTTGATGAGTTAATCTTAAAAAAAAAAAAAAAGTGAGCCTAATTTCTCTTACCTTATTCAAAAAATCAAAGCTAAGTTTAGCTGAGAGCTAAATTTAGCTAGATTATGATGAACTATTCTTCTCAAGAATGATTCATGTGCATGAGGCCATTTTCTTGACCATCAGAAATCCATGAGTACTTCTTACCTAATGAAGTGCAGCAGGGGCCAGCATTTCCTTGGGGGCAGGGGGCTTCCAAGCATGGGGACTGCTCCAGGCTGGGCAGGGCAGGGATTGGCAGTCAGGGCTGGTCCCACTGTCCCAGACAGAGGCAGGGTAGTCATGGGCAGCACCCCAGCCCCAGCCCCAAGCATCAGGAAAGTCCCTGAGGATGTGGACAGACTGAGGTCAGCCCACAGGTGGGGATTAGGGGAACCAGGGTCAGACAAAACATCAAGATGATCTAGCAGGGCTATAGGGATGGGGATAGAATGACACCGGGTCTTATAAAAACTCTGAGGGCAGACAAAGAACTTCTAAATATAGTGTCCTACCTGTTGGTCTTGTTCTGCAGAGAGTTGTTTGTTCTGTGTTGAAAATGCTTACCAGGTACAGACCTGTCTCCTTTGTGAAATAATCCAGACAAAGAATTTAGTCAGAAGTGTCTGAAATCTTACAATTATGCACAGAACAGTTATCCATTGATCTTGATGAGGTGTTCAAGGCAGAAGTGGGTGGTAGGGTGGAGATTGAAAGGATGTTTGTCTATTCTATAATGTAATGATTTGAAACCACAGCATAAAGAAAAACCTTTTGTACAATCAGTCCTTCCTCTCTTTAAATGTATATTGTACCTTTGCAAGACACAGATGCCACATCTTCAGCTTTCCCTAGGCACATTAGCTACTTCCCACCTGACTCTAATTTTCCCCACTGGTGGTGAGAGAATAAAAATAAATGATTTTTTTTTCTGTGAATCCCAGTCATTGGCATGCAAACTTTTGAAAACCAACAACCACAGAGACTAGTGGCTGATGCAGTAGAGTTGTTTGGTACATATGTAGAGCTTCTGACACAAGAAAACACAGTGCTGATAAACTTGTTTTCTTAAATGGCTCAGACTTACACGGCTGAAAAAGTTCCATTTATTTTTTCTTCAGTGCAAAATACAGAGTCTATTTGTTTTGGTTATTTGTTTTATTTTAAAAGTATAATTGAAGGAAACTAATTTCTTCTCTAATCAGGGAGAAATCAATTATACATTGTTTTCTGACTTTAATATTGACTTTTAATTACAAATCCAAGCCAAACCAAAAAATCTAATAATTTCAAATCAGATTTTATATCTGAAAACCTTATGTTCTTACCTTAAATGTTATTTTTATTAAAGTTCTCAGACCTGTGTTAAACATCTGAGACTGGAGAAACCAGCTATTTTTATACAAAGCTACTGTTGACAAAGTAGTGGCTGAAATAGATGTCATAAAAGCAGTCAATGACACAAATGACACAAAATTGAGTACAGTACTTCATATGATGGTTCCTTAATTCACCGTGATGCAAAGTGCTTGGTTTTGTTGGAGGGATTGTTTGGGTATTTTTGTAGTTTTTGTGGGGGTTGTTTTTTTGTTTGGTTGGTTTTGTTTGTGTGGATATTTTAAAATAATTCTTATTTTTAAAAGGATTTATTCTGTGGAGTACCTATGTGGGAAAAGAGATTTAAATTTGGAGATGAAGATTTCATCTCAGGATGCTGCATCAATCAAAACAGTTATGATAATATTAGCATTCTGTGTATCTAAGAAGTAGCTCTGCTCTAGAAGTGAGGTACCTAGAAATTATGCCTTTTGGCATTTGGTTTACATATACTAAAGTATTAAACATTAAAGCTTAAGCTTTGACTTCCTTGTACAGCACACAGAGAGCTAAGAACTATAGAAAAATAGGTTTTTTCAAAGTTTTGCAGTTTTTACAGCATATGTTTTTAGATGAGTGATGTTCTTTCAGAAAGTAACATAGAAATGCCAACTAGTAGTAATAGTAATTTTTTCTAGTGGGTCAGTGTATGTATGTGAGTGTATGTGTCTGTGTGATCATATTATAAAATTACATTTTTTTCACTTTTTTATGCCTCATTTATTTGTTCGTGGGTTTGAGCACTAGCAAGCATGTTATCTAGAAGTATGTATGATCAGAGTGCTTTCTATGACTGTTTTGTGGGGTTAATTACTATTTTATTGTGATTTTAAAAAGTATTAAAAACATTAAAAATTCTTAAAATACTTAATACTCCCTCTTGTGCTGTAGTTCATCTCTTCTTGGCTTTCTTTCCACTACCTCTCATTGATAAACTCTAACACATGCTGGGCTGATAACTTTACAAACTGCAAATCCATTCAGTCATCTGTGTCTGATGAGCAGGGATGATCTAGAGGTGGTCATGGATGTCAGTGAAGCCTTCAAATCCTTGATAACACTGCCATGATTGCAAACAAGGGATCTAGTTACTGGCACTGGAAAAAAATGGTAAAGCAGATGGAGATGTCCTGTGATCTACTTTGTAACAACTGGTTCAAACCAGCAAAAAACCCATCGCTGATCTTTGATCATTATCAAAGATCCAAAACAGTAAGGAAAAATTAATGAGCTCACTTGCCTATTTGCATTTTTCTCAAATTTTTGGGGTGGGTTTTGGGGGATTTTTTTCTTTTCAGTTTTACATTTCAACTGCTTCAGTTTCCTTTATTTAGCAAGAGATTATTGTAGAAGTTCTCTGTTTAATCTGTCACAGTATTTATCTGCATCCTTGTCATAACAAGGCTCACTTCCATGTTGAAGATTTACTGTCACTTTGAGCATTATTTTTACATAAATCTGACTTCTCAACCACTTTGAGACATAAGAAATATGTATAGACAATATTAAACTACCTACAGTGCTGCTGATTTCAGTGATTTTTAGCAACCACCTTCCTGTTTCTCCTCTCTCTTTCCCTTTAACTTTATTCTATAATGGCTGTAAAAGATTTTTCCCTTTCATTTTATTCTATAATGGCTGTGTAAGGAGTGTGGTTTATTTTACCTCATTTATAATGTAAACTAGTAGGAATTATGTTGGTTTGGGATTTTGTAGAAGTTATTTTGTTTCAGTTTTTGGGGGGTGGGGTGTCATATTTTTTCCTTGCCATAGTCTCTAAAACTAACTAGTCATGCCAGTTGTCAAACAGAAAAACTGATCTCATGAAGGTTTAGAGCTCCGTTCTGCAAAAATAATTACATGAAATCTCCAGATGTTACCATGGTACAAATAAAGTAATAACAGCAATAATAGTAACAACAAATTGTATTATTTTTATGGATAAAGATGGTAATTCTTTGCCTTTAATACATTTTCAAATTAAGTCATCATTGTAAATGTAAAATCTTCATACATTTACTGCTGCAATACAAGTCTATTAAGTAAAATTTGCAAGGTCAAAGAGATGCCCATGTCAGCTGTCTACAAGAGAATAATATTTTTTCTTCAGATCAACTTCATCCCCATTTCAATCTTCATTATGGTGATTGCAGAGGAGATTTTGTTTTGCTTTCAGAGCATTTTTTTTTCTGATAGCAGGCAGACTGAATACTGAATAACAAGTCAATTCAATATAAGTGAATGAAGAATAAAAATTTCTATGGGGTTTACTGTGTAAAAAAAAAGTATACTGGAATTCACTTTATTTGATCTAACCTGTTATTTCTTTCTTCACTCTTCATCTATTGTGACATTACCTGATGGTACAGGTTTAGGGACTTTTCTAACCTTTTTCCCTTTCCTGCCTTACCAATCAGTTACAAGAGAGGTTAAAAATTTTATTTTATAGAATTAATGATGACAGGAGTAATTTGGTCACTGAAACTCTTTTATTCACACTTTTTCTTTCTCCTTATCTTACTTTTTAAGAAGGTTTTTGACACAAGAGATAATGAATCTTACATTATTACATTATTAATTTTGAATTAGATATTAAACAACAGTTCTTCTCAAGGAAGAAGGTCATATAATTCACACTAGTGGATTGCATTAATTCTGATTATGTATGTATTTAAGAATAGATGGCAATTATCAGCTTCTGCAGTGATACAATGGACTTGCTTACCTGTACTCCCATGTAAATATGGCTTCAATTGCTGTAGAAATCTTTAGGTAATAATGCTCTAAAAATTTCCATCAGCTTTCCTGCCTGCTAGCTCTGGATTTCACCAGCCAAGCCAATCCATTTAATGACCTTTTATTACCAGTTTTTGGCACCATAAACACTTGATAATTAGAGTCAATCTAGTCAAGAAAAGTCCCCAAAAATGATTAAAAAATACACAGCTTAAAATATTATCTCCCTTCATCGCTGTTTTTGACTACAGGAAGCCCTTTATACTTAGGGTCCAGTTCTTATGTTAACTTCTACAAACCTTTCACTTCTTAAAGTGTTCATCAATATATTTGAAAATAAATAAATATAAGGGACTGTAGTCTGCATAGTCCACCTTAAAGCAAATTACTGGAATTTTTATGAGATAAATTTATGACTTTCATGTAGATATGAGTAATAAATGGATCATCTCTTCAAAAAGAAGTAACTTCAAAAGCTGAAAAGAATAGCAGATGAAAAGAAGGTCATTTCATTTGACTTCTCTCAGTTGAAAAACAACCTGAAATGTTTGCTTCAAGCAGTTCATTACAGCTACCTCTGAAACCCAGAACAAGTGTATAAATGCAAAGATTGCCTTGGTTGCTACACTCCTACCCCAATTAAAATGATTTTTAAAAGTGTTTAAAACGTACAAGAACCAAATATTGTACCGGGACAAGCTGGCAGTATTCTCCTTGACTTCAAAGACTGATGGCTAAGATCACCTGGGAGTACAGCTTGCTCCTTAGTAAGGTGCAGTGATGGAGATGTACACTAGCAATTGTTTGTGGGGATTGCACTGAGTTTACCCTTAGGATGATACAGAGAGCTGTCTGTGACAAGTAATGACATCTCACTTGGATATGTGATACTCAGATGTGCAGAGAATTCTGACCCCCTTCTGTAAGTGCTATAACATATTCATACCTGCTCCCACTACCTCTAACCTTTTCCTTATATTTCTCCCATTTGTTTACAAGTTGCTTTCCCCAGTGCATTTCTTTGCAGCTCTTCAAAGCAGAGACAGTTTTGTCACAAACGAGATGTGTGTCTGGGAAGACTCAACTATTTCCTTACTACTTAATACCATTGACAGCAATACACAATTTCCAACTCAATGTTTTTAATGTCATTGTAGTCAATGGTATCACATCAATGTTTAATTAGTTCCTAATTTTAATCCTAAACAAGTGTATTTCACTTTTTTTTTTTTCCTAATTGTTTGGGAGTGTTTTTGGAGGGTTGGTAGCTTTTTTGGTTTATTTTGAGATTGTTTCTTGTGGCTTTATTTTTGTGGGTTTTGGTTTTGGGTTTTGTTTTTTTTTTTTCCCAGAAATGCCAAAATATTGCCTCTAAAGGATACAGATAAGATGGGACTTCTGCAGGGCTAGACTGAAGGAGTTTGGATGGGGGTGGTAATAGTGTGAAAACCGATTAAACCCACCTTCCTTTGTAAAAGCCTATCTGACTTCTTTCCATATCATGGAAATGACATCTTTAGACTTCACAGTTAGCTGTTAGTGATTTCCCTCTAATTTTTCTGAGTGGGAGTGCTATGTCTAGGAAGACATTAATGAACTAAGTAATATGTTCTTAATTACTAATTCTTAATGGAGATAGAAATAGATACCTTCCCTTCCTCTGGCATAACCTGACATTTCAGATATCAAAAATCTTCTGTGATTCTGTGTGATACTGTGTGTATGTCAGGATATTATGGACCATTAAGCTGACATAACACATCCTAGGTTTAACTCTGTGCAAATGATGGAAGAGAGGAAAATATCTTTATNGGGGGGAAGTATACCAAAATAAATTAATTTCCTCACATAATTCTGTAGTTAATGCATGTTATGGTTTTTTTTGTTTTTCTTCTCAGAATAAACATTGAAGTGGGAAAAAATGTTGCCCAGGAGGAAGAATTAGGAGTTTCAGTTCACAGTTTTATATCACCAAACCTAAGCTTCTCTCCTATTTTTAAAGTGAGACCAAGGTATACAAGACTGAGATGACACAGTATCATAAATCATCTCTCATTCAAATGAACAACCAGAACAAATGAACAACCAGATTTTTTCTCAGTATACTTAATCTTTTATAATCCAATAATTTTTACAGTTGATGTGCTAAAGTGTGTAAGATATTTGCAGTGCACTATTTTTGTCACACAGAAACAAGATTATAATTCAAGATTGACTGTTAATAGTTATTCAGTTGCTAACTTTAAAAGAGGTAGTTTTAACAAATTGTACTCTGCATAAAAAATGTGTTCTTTTTAAAATGGCTACTATGCAGTTCTGAAAAGCTGATAAATTGGGCTTGATTTATGTCATTAATATTCAAACAATTCTGTAAAAATCATAAGCTAATACATATTTTCTGCAATCCACCAAGAGCCAGCTATATTGCATAAACCAAACCCATGCATTCTAGATATTTTATATGGACAGCTATGCAACACAGCCACTGCTATAGTGACTTTGACACTTAAAGAAAAAACTATGCAATAAATTAGCCAAGTGTTGAAAGAACCTCAAAGTACCATCTGAGATTAAATACACTTCTGTTTCTTTTCTTATATCCCAGAAATTCATCCTGGTCACTTCTGATCACTGTAACAAAGTTCCTAATTTCCTGACTTCGGTGACTGCAGCTCTCCACTTGGTCCAGACAGCTTCTTTATCCCTTTTTTGACAAGGGACAACACTTTATCCCTTTTTTGACAGTCGACAATGGCTGAGGTACCCAGCCTCTCACTGTATGCATTTGTTAGACTCTTCAGCTAGGAAAACCTTGTTCACATTTATAAAATCATCCAGAGCTCACAACAGCTTATGGTCTAGTAAAAATAAAGACGGTCAGTCACATCATCAATAGTAACAGCTAAGTTCTCTGTTGGTTTTGATATAAGATCCAGTTGAAAAAGTAAAAGTAAAATAGCATTAAAACATAATTGTCAAAAGTCTTTCAATTCTGTCTGTGAGATCACCTTTGTTATATTTGGGACTATCATGACAGGGTTTCTGTCTTTCTGCATTCCTTGTATTTGAGGTTACATCTTAAGTGAGAACTCTTGTATCTTAGCATCTAGATCATATAACTGATTTGCTTTTGAAGTACCTCAGAGGACCTAGGTAGTTTAAAACCCACTGAACTTGATTCTTTCTTTTTTAAAGGAAGATATAGACTGGCCACTCTTTTTCACTGAAGTATGTGTGTCTTAATATCTGCAGAGATGAAAAAGTCTGAGTTTTTTATGCTTGATATACATTTTATACTTGATTGGCTCATTTAAGACTATTTATCTCCAGATAGTTTAAAACAAATCTGTCTTTACTGGCTTAGTCACAACTGCACACGAAGACAGCCAATCTAGCCTGGGTATGCAGCAATCCTACCCTTTGCATCCCTCACCTGTTAGTAGTGATAGCTGTAACGCTTGTACGAACACATTGTGAGATGTTTCGTTTAGCTGTTCTGACTGAAAACTAATCACTTTGTTTTCTAGGGCAATTTTCAGGTGACTCAGCTCTTCCTGCAGCAACCTGCCACACTTGTGCAGAAGTACTGGCACAAGGGAGGGACAGTTACTCCTTGGGAATGGAACAAGTGCATTGAAGCAGGACTGTAGAAACTGAATAGGTTTAGTTGAAGATGCTGTGCAAGCACATCTTCATCATGCATCTGTCAGTGTGAAGCACCTCCTCTACTGAATCTTGCCTCCTGTATTAGTTTGTATATTTGCTAACATAAATAATAAAAAAGCTGAGTAAAAACATTTTGATCATTAAGAAGACTTTCTTGACTAAGATTTACACCACTTCAGGCTGACGATGTGCTTGTGACTGATTATTTACTACCTTTCTTTTAAGGTATATGGCACAAAGCACTTTGTAGACAGGAATCAAAGCAAAGTACTTGCCATATAGAGATTTTATAAATGAGGTTTTGACCAGATTTAGGCGAGCTAGAAATTTAGTCATCAGTCTGGTTGTCTGGATCATCCTGACAAGGTAGAGTCAATTCCTAGGAGTGTGAGAACTGATCTATTAGGGTTGTTGAGACTTCTTCTAAGCCTTTATGTTGCTTGTTTAAACATTTAGGTAAAAATAGTTCTAACAGCTGTAATGATTTTTGAGATATTTTGAAGAATAAAAAATATCGGAAGGACCTAAAAATCTTAAAGTGAACAGAATGAAGAGTTAAAATGTCTGCATGGCTGGAAAAGATTGTTTGTCTCTTTAAAATATTGTCAGGATGAAGAATATGAATTCTCAAATAGTTTCAAATTCTATTTAAAAATAGGAACACAAAATGAAGAATTTAAACTAAATCAGATGTGGGAGGTTTTTTGTAAATTAAAAATACATAAGGAGAAGACAGACATAAATAGTCTGAAAAAGGCAGTGAATAGAGTAGGACTGACACTAGAAAAGGAGATACCAGGAAGTTAATTGAAAGAGAGACAGTAGAGATCAGGGACCCATGACAGAAGTTAGGTTTCTCTTTCTATCTGCATCCACCTCTCTCCCACCACCATGGAAATAAACCTTAGAACACGGATATACAATCTGTAAATTCCTGCAATTGCTACCAGTTTCCTTTGGGATTCTGAACTGGGAGCTGAATGGAAAGCTAGAGATACAATTCAGTCGAGCACTGGGTGTTATACTGATTGTTTAATTGGTTTTAAGCTTACTCCTAGTGACCATTGCACACCTTTAGTTTGGTGTAAATTTGCGTTAAGATCTTCTGATTCATATTAAGAATTTTCATGAGTCATTCTATTAGCTTGAAGTTTTTATGAATATTTTATATTTAAATTATGACATCAATTATTATTTGTAGAATAATGTACTTATCCAGAGTAGTTAAAAGTACTTTCTCCACAAACCTTGTATTTTCCAGGGCCTGCATGTTTGATATGCACAAGTAGAATATTTGTCAAATGTAGAACATTACCTCTCTGAAGATCAAAGCAGCATTCTGTAAAACACATGAGAGGTTCTTTCATTCAATGAGACATGTATTTATCACTGTAAAGGATGTATTGCAATATCCAGAAAAAGCATTTTTGGCCCAAATGGATGAAATAAATTATACTTCACAAGCACTGAATATAATAATGACATATGCACACATTAGTAGTAAAGTCTTTATTCTATGCTAATATTAATCTGAACTAGAGAGTGAGATCCTAAAATAGCTTAGAAACCAGTGCACTGCTTACTACCAGCTAATTTTTTCCCCTTATGCTGCCATAATTAAAAATTGTAATTTTTATATATGTAAGAGAGATATCTCTGTGTAGTATTTGGGTCTGCTTTAATGCAAACTTTCCTGAATTTGGAAAGAATCTGAAGTATTTCAAGTATCAGTTTGAATAAGGCCATCTCATACTCATTTCCTGGTGTGTTTATGTGTATTGTTTGTACTGTTTCCACAGTTAGCTAATATATGTATATATTACTATACCTTACTGAAACTGAGCTGAATCAGTAGGGGGAGCTTTAAGACCCATGAGCCAAAATTGGTTTTGTGCTCTGCTACTAAAGGCTTAAAATGCCTGAGGGCTCCAGTGTTAAACATATTGCTCTGCTCAATGAATAGTGGCACCGAGTTTCTACAAATGTATGTTTGTTTCCAAAGCACTTGTAGGGTGCCTATAATCACCTTGTCCTTTGTAACATTGATTTTTAATATATATGGTTAGCACAGGATATTTTATAACCCAAATGAAAAGCTCCTGGAAGTAATTATCACAAAGGACTGGAAGTGTATAGTTTATGTATCCAGAAATAGAAAATAATTTGTTTAAATAAACTCAAGCTGAGCACAGTAATTGAAGGCTTCTTTACCCCCTGAAGTTCCTTGAAATGACTGTGCCTTTATATAGTAATTAAAATGTGCCAACAACTATTTTATTGTCTCCAATGGAATTGTCAAGCATTGTTCCAAAACCAAATCATAGGCAAAGCTGCTAAACATGGTATTACCTGCCATTGTAGTTTGTAGGCTTGTATTAAAAAAAAATCACTGTCACATCATACATATGTCTCTATTAACAATTAAGATCCTTACAACCTCTGTTTCTTCCTTATGTCTTGGTAAAAGGTAGCTAATGTTTTTTTCTTAAATAATAATAAAAGAATATCCAAATGCCAAAAACTGTTCTATCTTGTTCTTCTTTAAACCTAAAAGATGTATAAGAACCACCATCTTTGCATCCCATTGACAATGTTTTTTACTAAAAAAGAAAATTCTAAACCAAATCTAACAAATGTTTGGTTTCAATGCTCTTTGATCTGGGGAAAAATATGTTAGAGATTAAACTTAGGTGTGAGGAATTCTGGAAATAACATGCTAAATGCCCATGCCCTATACTGGCTTAATTTTCATTTCCACTAAAATGCCAGACTAGAAATGCACAGTGTCTGTACACATCAGCAATTTCTTTTTCCATGGAGCCCATAACCAACCAAATGACAAACCAGGAAACTCAAAAGTGTCTTATGGATGCTTATTGTTCAGCAAATGTTATTGTACTAAGAAAATATTTTACTTGATTCTAAAGCATAAACGCATTTATAAGAGTTACTTAGAATTATTTTTGCTTACTTATTAAAAGCAATATATATTTTTTGAATGCAAATCATACTGTCCCAAACTTAAATAATTTGATACTATTGGGTATGTAGAGATATGAAACATGAAATAACTCTTCTACAGAAAGCATACTGCAGTTGTTAATAAGCCTAAAAATTACATATGTAAAATTCACATACCACCTTAAATCTTTAACGTTTTTCTTTCTTTTAAGCAACCTTAATTGCATTATGCACCTTCCTTTACTTCTGCAGGACTTCTCTCTCACACAGTGAACATGTTGGAATGTGACAACTGAAGAAGGCAATTTTAGAATATAGTCACATGTTTTTAATCTGTAGAAGTAGTTTTGTATCACTATACCATTCTAACTTGTAAATTAGAAGATCGTGGCACAATATCCAGCTTAAAGATTTTACACTGACATTCTCCAGCGCTGTTTCCAGTCAAAATGTTGTACATCTTGAGTTACTTAAGAGACTCTCAAAATAGATCTGACAATTTGACCTCAAGTGATTTGTCGTAACTCACTGAGATCCCAGAAATCTAAGGATATCTCAGGTAGAAGTGGAGTAACATAAGGGTTTCAGGGTCCTTTTTTAGTATTTATGTATAGTTATCTAAAACTTTGACAATAAGTTCTATTAGTTTTCATTATAAGGGTGGTTTGGGGGGATTTTTTTTTTTTAACTTAATTAAGTCTGCTTATAAAATGACATTGACTGTATTTCCAGATTTCAGATGAGATAGCATTAATTTTCATCCTTGTAGCTGGTATAGTGCTATGGTTTGGATTTAGGAAAAGAATAACTTTGATAACACACTGATATTTTGGTTGTTGTTAGGCAAGGTTAATGCTAAGTTAAAAGGCACCTCTCTGCTTCTCATACTGCCCCACCAACAAAAAGGCTGGGGGTGCACGAGAAGCTGAGACAGGACACAGAGAAGACACCAGACCCAAACTGGTTCAAGGGATATTCCAAGCTATATAATGTTATTCTCACTACATAACTTTGGTGAAGGTGGCCAGGGGTTGGGACAATGGCTCAGGAACTAGCTGGGCATTGATGGTCTGTGGGTGCTAACCAATTGCACTGTGTATTGGTTGTTTTCTACTATTCCTATTGCTATTAATTACTACTACTATTTTTTTTTTCTGTCCTATTAAACTATCTGTACCTCAACCTATGAGTTTTAACTTTTTTGTTCCAATTCTCTCCCTCATTCTACTGAAGGGGTGTGTGAACAAAAAAGTGTGTGGTTCTATAGCTGCCTGCTAGGTTAAATCATAACACTGTAATAGGTCACAGACTTCACATGCAAGAGAGACAGTGTTTTGTTGGACTACAGTAGGCTTAAAGTTAGCAAATGTGACAAAAAACCTAAGCAGGACATAACTATGTTTGGATTGCTGATGAGGTGGTACCAAACTGATAGAAGCAAAACAAGTTGGCATGGAGAAAATGCAGAGAAATAAAACCTTTCTTAGACAATATAATAATTATTATCCAGAAACCTAATTAAAATATGAATGGTACTTCCTAGAAAGGTAAAGGGAAGATTTTTTTTTTTTATTATCAAACTCTTATTTATCTGGACACAGCAGAAAGAAGGTCAATAATATCTTAACGTAGTTTAATTAGACTGCAACTTCATTAACTTTTTATAATTATGTATTTCCTAGAATAATTGACCCAATGTGAGCCAAAACTTTCTTAATAAACATTCCCCGAGGAAAGCTAGGTTCACAAATAATTTATCTTTAACCCACCTGCAGCAGTCTTGCCACTTGTCCTCTCCTAGGCTGAAGATAGAGAATGGGGGGCTGCCCTCCAAAATGTACATACGCCAAAGTTCTTGGCTGTCCCTTATTATCTTGTCCCTGCTTCTTGCAGGGGGTTGGACTGGATGACCTCTGGGAGTCGCTTCTAACCCTAATCATTCTATGATTCTATGATTCTATGATCTGTTCTCATTCAATTTAACTTGGTATCTAAAATTCTTCTAAATTGTTCAGTAGTTGATGTCTTTAAAGTTGAAACAACATGTAAGTCTAGTCATATCTAGTTTCTCCATCCCACATTTGTGTCACCTATGTGGGAAGGAACAAACTTCCTCCATTTCTGTATCTAAAACAGCTTGTGCTAATCAAGAAAGAGGAACTAAAAAGGAATAATTTTGAAAATAGGCCTAATTCAGCAACAGAATAAAATTATTTTTCACCCTTTAAGAGAAAAGAGCAAATAAAAAAAGCAGCAGCAATTCTGTTGTCATAGCTGCCTATGATAACAGAATTTATCATAGGCAGATATACAGATCTACAGATCCACAGATCTACAGATCTATTTAGGAAAATAGATCTACAGATCTATTAAGGAAAAAAAAAATAATGCTAAAGAGCTAAATTAAACTGTGACAGTTGTCACTTTGCTAAATGGCTTGCTAAGATCTGAGATTTTTCACCTTCGCTTTGTCCTATCTTCAGAATTGCTTGCCATAGCAGTAAGTTCCAGCTCTTTTAAGCATTTACGTGGCCAGAGACAGCGTGACTAACACGAATGGTAGTCTTAGCCCTAAGGTAGTAAAGAAAAACCCCTTTGACTTTTCTCCTGCAATATATTTCAACACACAACATTATTTTTAATTAAATTTAAAATTTAATTTCAAGCTGTGACATTTATTAGGTTTTGTGAAGTTTTCAGAGGGAGCTAAAACCCAAAACTATGTTGCCTGGCATTTTCCTTTCTTTCTTCCCTCCCTCACACTCCAACAATATTCCCATAGTTGTCTAGTTTGCCACTGATTGGTAGCAATATCCCTGTGTTTAACTTGATGCACAAGTTTGCTATCTTAATTTTTCCTTAAAATCCTGTTGAGGAAAAGGAATGACATAGCAGTTGAGTGGTCAACTGACAGCCAGCCAAGGTCAACCCAACACTCATTCTGTTGCAATTCTATATCCAGAAATGTGGGGGGTGGGGAAGAGGGAATATTCAACAGCCTGACAATACTGCATGCACGCTGTGTCTTGAAGTGACTGCTAAGGCAATGTGTATTGCTCATTTCTCCAGGAGCAAAGGTGTAAGCAAGAATTAGCACCACTAAAAGACTGGTTTTGCTGTTGCTGTGCTTTTCTCATTTTGTGAATTTAATTTTTACGGTTTTCTTACATGTTTCCTTCCAGAAGAACCTGATCAGACTTCTCTTTATACAACAAAACAAAAACAAAAAAATCCAACTGGCATATAATTATAAAATGTTTGCTGATTTTGGAAAAATTACATGAAGCATTTGTAACACTGTAGAATGTGAACTTTCTGATACTTAGGCAGTTATGAAATAGCTCTTTTCTCCGCTCTTTTCTTAAAGGAAACCACTTTCTGAACACCTGATTGAATTTATTGAAAATAACTAAGCATATAACGGGGAAATTGAAAAGTTACATTACAACATTTTGTTATTGTACTGAGGGCAAAGTACAGTCACTAGAGATAAAATCATTCTAAAATATAAACTGGAAACAGAGTTAAACCTAGAATGGAACAGTCCTTGTTTATCTGAATATAAATAAACTAACCAAAACTATAGATAAAGAGATCTAGAAGATGGGTATTGCATTATGTTAGCAAAAAACTCACATGGCAGAGAGAAGCATGGAAGCCTTTATGCAGTTGTAAAAAAAGGATTTATTATGTTTATATCCTTGAATATAACACTTTAAACATGTTTGTTCCCAAAAGCAATATAGTTAACACAATGCCATGCCAACACTGATGAACTGTGCTGCATCTGGTACTGGTGTTAACATGGTCTGTGCTGGCTTAAAAAACATATTTCTTTGCTTTGAACACACTTCTCTTTTTTTCTTTTTTTCTTTTTTTTTTTTTTACAAAGTGAGCTAACCTAATTTAAGAAGAAAGACAGCAGAAAATATAATTATGTGTGCATAAAAATGTGCATGTCAGCTGTCTGTGATGCTAACAGCAGAGAAATTCTAAATTTCTTGCATATAGTAAGCATAAGGATGTATGCAATATATCCATCTTTTGAGCCAGTTAACCTTCCTTTAATTGAACTATGGAGTTAAATCCAGGAATGCAGGAACCAAATCATGGACTTCCATAATCTCAGGTCCTGAATTTCTCCAGAGTGTTTAGGGTCAGTTGGCTGCAAACTGCTTTATTTGTATCATCATGAATGAATTAGCATAAAGTGTTATCCTGGTTTCATTAGAGTTAATTTTCTTTCTAGCAGCTGCTGTAGTGCTGTGGTCTGGATTCAGGATAAGAATCATGTTGACACACTGATGTTTTTAGTTGTTGCCAAGCAGTCCAGCACTTTTTAGCTTCTAATGCTGGCTGGACAATAAAAAGGTGTGGTGTGCCCAAGAACCTGGGAGGGGAAACAACCAGGACAACTGACTCAGACTGGCCAAAGGGATATACCATACCATATGATGATGTCATATTCTGTATATAGCTGGGGGTACAGTGGCTGGGCTGGGAGACGGCACAGCTCAGGGTCTTGATGAATATCAATTTCAGGTGATGAGAAATTGCGCTGATAACCACCAGTTTTGTTTATCTGCATTGGTTTCATTGTTAACATCTCCCTTTTCTGTCCCATGAAATGATCTTTACCTCAAATAATGAAGTTTTGGTTTTGGTTTTTTTTTCCATTTTCAATTCTCTCACCCATCCCACTGGGGATGTGTGGTTGTTTTGGCTGCTGACTGGGTTAAACCATGAGAGGGCCTCATTGGTTTAATAGAATTCTCATTTGGGAGTTTTTACAGGAGTTTCTGCTGGAGGTTTTAGAGATTCAGTGGTATCTAGCATGCTACATAATCTCAACATGGCTCTCTCCCACAAAATGAGACCTTTCATGGTCCCTTCCAGCATGGGTTATCCTATGATTCTATGATGATTAATCTCTAAAACCCATCTCATTATCATCTGATATAATAATATATTTCAAAAAACAGGTGAAACTTTAGGGTCAGAGCATGACAAACACTAAAGTATTGTAGAAGCTGTTGCTTTGTACCACATGTTGGGGTTCACTAGCAATATTCACCTGACTAAATTCAGTTTTAATGCAGACCTTTGAGCCAGAAAGTGCTTTTTCACGCAATGTCCACCAATTAAAAGTCTCAGCCTCTGAGAGGAATGACTTAGAAAGGGTGGTAACATGTCTCCTTTGAAACTTCCCCATTTGCAACCTGCCCTTTTCTATCAACTCTGCAGAAACCGGTAATGGGACTAATTTATCTATCACCACCAGAATAAACTAATACCACTCCATGACCTTTAAAATTGCTTGATTATGAAAATTATTTTAACTTTATTTTATTAATTAGAAAAACTATAATTAGTAACTTTTAACAAATTAGTGTATAGGTGATTTAACAGTAATTTAACAGTAGTATCTATGGAAGTATTTGAAGTAACATTACACTTATCCTCACAGACAATCCTGCAGGTATGTGAAGAAGACATCTATTCCATGGATATTACAGACAAGGTGAAACATAAGTGAATCAGAATTTCACAGATTTATACGTAGAGATTTATAGCGAGGCTGGATGGGAGGGGGAAGGAACTATATTTATATCAAAAAGTTCAAAGCCTAAAATACCTACAAAATATTTTTAAAGAAAACTCTTACCATTTGCATTCAAAATTGAAATTCAGACTCAAAAAACAGAAGATGTTGTATGCTTTTAAGGATAGTGCTTAAAAGTTATGTTTTAGGAAAGAAAATATTGTCCTTGAAACAGAAAACATTAAATTTTTCTTAATCAGTGCCAAAGGTTATTTTAATTCTTACAGCAGAGTTAACATTTCAGCATTTTCTTGATTCATTTTTTTTCCAAAGTTAGCTGCAACTTATAGAGTCCCCCTGCTCCTCCAATAAAAAGATTGTCTTAGTGTAGAATGATTTCTTGGTTACCATTAACCCAATATTACATATGAAATAGCTATATTCTAGGATCTGTAACAAGCAGGAAACACCGTCCTATAATAGAACTAGGATACACAAATTAACACCACAGGCAAATGAAAAATACAACCCTTTTTCCTCGATATAGACCACTCCAAGTTTTGTTTGGAATACAAATTTAAACACATTACTTAAAATTAAGATGTGGACCAATACTTTCACTTAGGATTATCTGAAATATATGCAGGTCAGGAAAGCTTTTAAATATGCTGTTTAAAAGTGGATTTGGAGTATGTGGTATGATTTAGCTGCATGGAGCTATCTGAGGAGAAAGCCGAAGCCATTCTTATGTCATTTCAGTGATAATGATAGGGATAATTTCTGAAGGTCTTCACTTGTTGCTTGTGAGATATGAATCAGTGACAACAACTCTAAATGAGCTTTTGTTCTGCAGACAGAAACTGTGTTGGCCCATCTGTCTTACAGAAACATTTGAAGGTTCATATCATTCTATAGTCCATATGTGCTAAGAACTGCTTTTCATGTGAAATCCATCAATGTTTCTTCATGAAGAACAGAATAACTTCATTTCCAGATGAAAATCACATTGAAAGACAAAGTGACTTTGCTTTTTGACCTCTCTCCCTTAGTATAAAGCAAGACAGCTCTGACGTTAGTCTGTAGCATGTAAAATGTCTTTATTGTGCAAAAGGAAAATGCTGGTACTCATGGTTAAAATATTGCTTTAAAAACCTGTACGTGAGTGTGAATTATTTTTTGTCATGTTACTGATTTTCTCAACTAAGGATAATGATGAAGAACCAAGAGACAAGCATTAAATTCTTTTGCTCAGGGAGAAATCACATAGTGCATACTATGGAAAATGACTGAATGTGGCCGGTGTCTGATATCATGAGGAGCAATTTATGAAAATATTTTTAATATCTTTCTAGTAAAGTGAATAAAAGCAGACATTGGGGTTTCTCACTAAGTGGGCCACAATTATTATTCTAATGAACCTTTAAATCTAACTATGCCAAGACATGGCTGTTAAAACAATGAAGATTTGCCACACATCATAAATTGATATGCCAATATGCAAAACACCTTCCAGACTGACATCAGATGCTAACAAGGGTTACTATCAGGTTAGTCTTTAAGTTATTTTTCTTTCATGGTACAAGAAAACTTTGTTCTATTTGTCTCCAGGAAACAGTTGGTGGAAATGGGGAGGAATGCAAAAAAGCATCCACATAATGGTAAAACAT
This sequence comes from Heliornis fulica, assembly GCA_013399135.1. NCBI lineage: Eukaryota > Metazoa > Chordata > Aves > Gruiformes > Heliornithidae > Heliornis > Heliornis fulica. Next base: position 58,479 of record VXBZ01009568.1, on the reverse strand, counting down.
ACAGACCTGCTTCAAGGGCCTTTTATGGGCCAAAAAAAAAGAAACAATAGGCATTGGTGGCAGAATCCCTTTCTTTCTTTATGAAATGGCAGACACTGCAGAAACCTGGTACAAACCCAAGGGATTGGAAAGTTACTGCTCTTTATATGAGCAGCGATTTTACATACATTTCCTGCCATGTAGAAGTGCCTCCAACAGCATTTAAATCACACAGATATCCTGTTTTGACTAAAAGGTAATGCATGTATTAGCCACATGTATCTTGAGGAAACAAGCAAAGAGTTATGCACAGCCCTGGGAAGATCCATATGAGATATCTTTCTCACAGAGTGAAAGGGTGGGGGACTGAATGGTTCTGAGTTTGCTGGTCAGGGTTAAGCCATGGGAACAAATGAATTACTATATATTAATTTCAGAACAGTAAGCAAGTGTTGCAATGGCAAAGCAGAAAATAGCATACCTGGTAAATGAAAATAAATAAAAAAAAATGGGTCTGGAAAGAAATAATTTACACTGTATCTGAGGAATAAGCATGTTGACACATCACTGAAAAGAGGCTAGACAAAAATACTTCTGTGGCTACTAAAACATTTCAGAATTTGGCATCTTAGAAAGTTAAAATAATGTGATATACCTTATGATCTGTTGATCTAAAATGTGTTTAAATTATTGTTAAAGCACAAGCATATCATGGTACCTGTGTAGAGCTTTCTTGTGCAGTTTCATTAATTTTTTTGTCAGTTGAATAGTTTATTCAAAAATAGACTTGATATCCTTATATTTTATTCTTCATTATTTAACAACTGTATCTATTTCATTGTTTTATTATTAAACTTGAATCTACATTCCTGTATGTATTGCCTTATTCCAAATACCATGAATAACAACATGTATCTGATTTATTTCAGGACCTTCCTTTGTACTTATTTAGTAATTTTTTTACACTAAGGAGAATAACCATGCCTTTTGCATCAATCTCCTTCCATTTCCTAGAAACAATAAAAGAGACCTTCTTTACACAATTAAATGGAAACAAAGAGATAATATAGAAGGATCTGATCCTCACCTTCATGAAGAATGAGTTCCCAATAACTCAATAAGTTCTTCCATTTTTCAGAGCTGAGATTTTTCAGCCAAACTGTTTACCAACCCAGTTATCAAAGAGTAAAGACTGTTGATGAAGAAAGACTGATCATACTAATTCAATTGAATCAAAACACTGCTCTTACAAAAAAAAATTTAATTTTTCTGGATCAAATAAAGGATATTCTTTTAATTGTTGATTTGTTATTTCAGGAATTTGTATACTTCTTAAGTATGATAATAAGATTTGATGCATGTTAGCAAGATAAAATTTTGTCTAATATGAGAAAGAATTAACTCTGATCTTACTGTAGGAGGGAACATCAAATCGTATTAGATTTTTGTTTTTCTTTCTTCATTTCAGTCATTATGTACTCTGCTTCAGTGGTGATCCAATTAGTATGAAAAGAAATACTATTTATTAAACCAGTTGATTTTCCACAAACTCATGATGATGCACGATATCCCAGTTTGTTGCAGAAATCAGAAAAGTCAAGTAGCTGCATGGAGTAGTTCATAATTTCTAAAAGAGTAAGCAAGACACACACATAAAAATGAATTAGCCATATGTTCTAATCTGAAGGAGAAAAAGGAATTTTGGTGAAGACATATTTAATTGTTTTAACTCATATGATTTCTTGATTTCTCTGAACCTGTGAATAGAAATCACTTAATTACTTATAACAGACCTGAATTCATTAAAATAGGAGCATAATTCATATATAATATAGACAAACTTTAATAAGTCCAGAATTCATATTTCAACAAAGAAACACATATAAAATTCACACATTTAGGTGAAATGGTAGACATTTTTATTAATGCAAGTATTTTTCTCATATATTTATAAAAGTACAAAATAAATTGATTTGTCAATGAGAATACCACACTGATCTCAAATGTAGAAAAATCATGCAGCTGATATGGCTTAGGAGGAATATTTTCAAACAAGGATTATGCTATAGTTACACAGACATATACACACTGCAATGAAGATTCATATACTAACCAGTAGGCAAATACTAGAGTGGAAGCTCTCGTAGAAGTGATAGTCACAGCAGCAGTAACGCGCTGGACCAAAAGCTGTATGACGGCCATATTTTAAATGTCCTTTTATAGAATATTTTTAATTATAAAATTGGCGATCAAAATTAAACCCGTACAACTGCAATGCAAGACAATGTTATTGTTACATAAATGAGAAGATTAATCTAAAAATGAAACTATCTATTCTGTTCTTATTCAAGGAACAGAAACATCAGGGTATGATAATATACTTTATACTCTCTGATACTGTCTATAACTTCTTAAAAATGCAAATGAATGTTTACAATGTTTGTTATGCAGACAGCAGCATTCACCTTCAGGAAAAAATCAATACTATGTAAATGAAGTTCAATATGCACCCAGTTCTGCTTTGTTTTCTCCAGCTGTTGTTCTGTAACACCCAAAAAATGATGTCATACATGCTGTTATAACAGCTTTTTGAAAGCTCTTTCACATAAGAGAGATTCTACAGGTACAAGTACTTTATTAAGAGCTACTTTTATGCTAGTAAAGTTTTCTGAATTTTCCTGAGCACTGGGGACTATTTCTTTAAAATTACACTTGGACAACCTGTTTCCGCTGTACCTAGAAGTTCAAAAGCTCAATAGAGGAAGGAAGGTTTTATATTTGCCTGTTTTTTAAAGCCAGGAGAGTTAAGTTTGAAAGAGCAAAGAATTGCACAATGGGAAAGGAGAGACCAGAAACTGCAACAGAAGTGGGAATCACTATGAGGAAACTTTCAGAATATGACTCCTTGATGCCAAATAGGATAATACTGGCCTTCTGTTCCCTTCTAACTCAGGAAATGAATTATGTCTCCTTTATGTTAAACTAGTGGTGATGTGCAGGGGATGAGTTCATTCTAATAATCTTACTGAATGCTGCTTCTTTTCCCCCAATTATTTTTTAGCAGAATCATCAAACAATTCAATGATTACCATATGACTCAGTAATTATTAGCTTATACACAGAAGAGGTTATGGAAAAAGCTGGGCCATGTCTTTAAAAGGACTGATTTAAAATAAATTGTGCAACTGCTCCTACAGGAATGATGGTGTTCTCTTCATCTGAAAGGAAGTTATTAGGTGAAAGTCAGTTAGATGAAGAGTCCTTACAACTATGGAACCCATTTTATATATCATCTTTTCTGACAGTTTAAAACATGTGTTACACTCAGTACAAATAACAATGGGACCTGACACACTCCTAAGTTTTCTTGTCAGATGAATCCTTTGATAATGGCAGAAACGGGTCAAAACTAATATACAAAACAAACGTGAGAGAAATTAATAAGTTTTTAGAAAACTGAATGAGGGAATAAAAACTGTTGTCAAAAATATCAGAAATAAATAACACATTAGATTTCAGCAAAGCTGACCTCTAAAATGTGAGGCGGTGGATGCCCCATCCCTGGAGACATTCAAGGCCAGGTTGGATGAGGCCCTGAGCAACCTGATCTAGTTGAGGGTGTCCCTGCTTCTTGCAGGGGGGTTGGACTAGATGACCTCTGGGAGTCCCTTCCAACTCTAGCCATTCTATGAGTCTATGATTCTATGAATGTATATGTAATAAAAATCCAAAATCCTATCATTCTCAAGGAACATCATTCAGAAAGAAAACCTTTTGCTCTGGGGGAATCTGCTAGAACTTGTGTACTTTTATTGATGGAATGCTATAATACAATTCGTTATATTCTCTTGTTAAATTCATTGATTCAGTCATAAGATACTTTAACCACACATTTCACACTTGTTCCAGTTCAGATGTTGCACAAATACAGCTGAACATATTTTAGTGACATACTCTGTACTCTCAGCTGTTGCACATCCATTGAGTGAACAGCTTATGTGAAAGACATGTTCTTAAGATACCTGAGTCTGTCTTACACTTTGTAGTTGTGTGCTTCAGACTACAGAAGGCCAGGTGAACTATCACCAAAAGGCATCGTATGCATTTATTTTGGTAAGTGGCATTTGATCTTCCCACTGTTTGGAAGCCCAACATCTACTGGACTGCACAAGTACTTAAAAAGCCTGTCTTCACTGACACCTCGGTATTAAGGAAGTACTCAACATTAAATCACAGGAATTCTGAACTGATCTTAGGTAGCTACAACTTCAGCTAAGTATTCACTGAGGAAAATATTGTAAATATTGCAAAATATTTTTGGTTGGGTGTGAAGGGTTTTTTTGTTTGTTTTCTATATTAGAATTTAAATAAATTAAAAATATTTAGAGACTGACAGTTACCTTCCTTCATTTTGGACAGATGGTAGTTTGCTCATAGCTTTAAATAAGAGTTGATAAAGATTCATATCTCTACACCAGAGAAGCATTAAGTTAAAGTGTGCAAGCTAACATGAAAATAATTTCTTCTCCACATTAGGAAACATAACGTTCCAAGAGATTGGAAGCAGGGAAACTATTGCCTAATTGACTTTTTGAATTTACTGACTTTGTGAGTGATTTCAGAGTCAAGCCTGGGAAGTTACAGATACTGAAAGGTAGAAAATGTTAGCAACTAGTTTTTCCTATTAGTCTTCTTTGTTGTCCAGTATAAGGTATGATCTTTTAGTCCTTGTTCTACAGGTACTTTAAAGGAAACTATTTCACCTGCACCACATTTGAGAGGCAGTTTTTGGCAACAGCCCCATTCTAGTGCCAGTCACCATCTTAATTAAAGGGCTTATAGAAGGACTGCTCACGTAAACACCAGTCTCATGTTGGAAGCAAAGTTTAGTGGTACTATAAACTCCTAAATAAGACTGAAACTTTCCTGTGTGAACCCAACCTTCACTGTTTGGCTAAGCTATGGTTCTTCTGGTTTATATCAGAGCAAGAGAAAAGCAATCACACAGCTGGTTTGATGGAGGAGGAGCAAGCAAAGCAGCTACAAGCACTTTATCCCAAATCTGAGGAGAGCCTGGCTGATCTTCCTTGCTCAGTCTGTGCAAGTTGCTACGCTTAGCTTGCAGATGTGACTATTGATGATTCCACCTCTCTGAAGTGGAAAGGAAGAAAATCTTGGCCAGGATCTGTCTTCAGCTGACATTCGTAAGGGTCTCTCAACCATCCACCCTGGGTAATTAACTATATTGTTTTGGTTCTGATATTATTGATATCTAGGGAATATTATAGCCCAGATTAGAAACTGAAGCTGTGGGCACCATAGGTTTCAGCTCAGATGAAATATATTATGAGAAAACAGATGAGCAAACTCGTTTTGTGGCAAATTCTTCCTAAACAGTACTAGCTGGTTATAACACTGCTGAAATAAATTTGTGGAAATATTTGCTGCTGGCTAGGTTTCTGTGTATGATAAAACAACCAGCATATATTTCTTATACTATTTTTTTTGCAAGTTCTTTTGCAGTTATGATTGTAAGAACAGCAAATACAAATGTTATTTTTACGTGCAACTGTTGGTGCTGGCATTAAGTAAACATGCATAACACTTTAAATCAAATCAATCAGTGTTGATATTGCATTGAAAGATAGGAATCTGTATGAGAAAAGGTTTCCCTACCCACTATTGATGAAGCTGGACTTAATTTTTTTTTAGAAACTGAACAGATTTTAGGGCAAACTGCAGGAATTTGCTCAGATTCATAGGCTAAGCTATAAAGAAATGTAACTGTAAAACAATAATCTTAAAATGTCCACAATGAGATAGAAGAAGGGTCCACTCTGGTATATATTCTATCAGCGAGATTAATTAATTCTTCCAAAAGGGGTATGAAAGAAAGAAAGCAAAAAGTATGCTTTCTGTGGTATAGCTTCTCTACATATGGCAATCAACAGTTTGGGGAGTCTAACTATATGTCCAGTACTAGCCCTATACCTATCATAATCTCTCCGTGTGTGGTTTTTGAAAAAAAGTTGTTGATCTCTTTTGCATTTTTTAACACTCTTGTCCTTCAGCACTAGTTTATTCTTTGAAAAAAATACATTGGCATAGGACCTAATGCAATGCAGCTTTGAATTTAGTGGGGATCTGTAAATATCACTGTAATTTATGAATTCACTTCGGTTCAAGATCTAGTTTTATTCATTTTGTACAAAGCATACCAGAAAATTGCACTCAAAATTGCTAACAATGCAGATTGAACTTATTAGTGGCTACTTCAGGACAGATTAATTTTGTCCTAGAAATTGATTCTGCATAACTTGCCAAGCTTTCTTTCAGTTCAGATTTAAGTGGTCCTTACATGTGCTCTTAAATCACATACCTAACATTACAAGAAGCACATTTTTTTAACATCCTTGGGTTTTATTCAAATGGCTACCATTTAATATTATTTTTAATTAAAAAAGTTCTAAAGCAAGAGCAAGCAGAATATATTGCAAGTGAAGTAAGAAAAGAAATTAATTTATGTGTTGTCAGGATGAAATTCAAATATTTCTTTGCAAGGTATGATTGAGATGTGTAGTTCTTAAAGTCAATTGTGATGACAAATTTTGATTACTAAAAAAAACTAAGTAACTAATGAGCTCAGTAACATTTCTGACTGAAGATGACTGATGCTGCAGTGCAACATGTTAAAGGAAATGTAAAACTGCTAAGGTCTTCATATGAATGATGCATTAACAATGCTTCATGATGAACAATCCTTTCACAGTACAGCTTATATGTATCATTTATAGGCAATCTGAAGACTATGTCCCAGAGAATAGAAATAAAATCCTTTTCTTCCTTCTATTTCGATGAAAATAAAGACCCTAAGATGGAAAGAAATCTTTGGTTAACTGATTTGATTTGATTTGATTTGATAATCTTTGATTATCGGGATCATTTGCCAGTTTGATCAATAGTACTGTAGGACAAAAGGTCCACTGTGCAACTTTTCAGAGTAGCATTAGCATTAGTTTTAGTTTATTTTAAAGGAAGGAATCCTACTCAGAAATAGTTACAATCATTCATTTTGTCATCATACTCATAGTTGCTACAGTGCGGAATATGAGATGAAACACAAGTTCCAAGATAGATAGGCCTAACTAATCAATCTTTAAAGACGCTAGTAAGTTTGAAACTAGTTAAGAAGAAAAAGGAGTTTTGGTGTCATGTGATATTCTAGACATTTTTAAACCTACGTGTTAATTCACTATTTGCATCTAGTGCTGTCATAGGTTAGTGAGGCATGAAATGACCTATCTCCTAGTGATTAAGGAAGGTAAGACATTAGTTTAGCTGGAATCCGAGAGATATTGCTGTATATATTTACAAGCATGAACAGAAATTCAGAAGTAATAGTGGTATTTTTTATTTTGTTGAGCAGGTTCTGTTTTCCTCAGAAGTATCTAAAATTCTAACCTATCTACATTAAACATCCTAATTTAATAAATGTACAGAACCTGTTATGACATGTCCTTTTTAAAATGAAAGTGATCTCATAAAAGAAAAAAATTGTTTTTCTCCTTGAAATCTTTATCATTGTTCTTCCATGTACCATGTATTTGGATGTACCAAGAGTATTTTGCAGATCTCTCCACCCTACTTTTTGAACACCTCCTACATGAATGAAGCAAAATAAAATTCTGAAGTTTATTTTACATCAACCCTTTTTCATTATTATATTTTCCCTTTTTGGCATCAGTAGTAAAATATTTTGATCATGGAATGCAATAACAAATTCTCTTTAGAGCATGCATGTCCAGAATTATAGAACTATAAAACTTTATTATATAATTAAACTTCTAAATATATAATCCTTATGGGATGAAAACTTCTTTTAAACTAAGGAAACCAAATCTTTCTACATATCATTAATGTGCTCGCAACTGCTTTTAGAGATATACTAAATACTTATTCTAATTCTTTTTAACTTTGCTGTAAACACCCTAAACATTAAACTCTCCTGTTCACAAATACTTTATATGATTTCTGCTTTAAGCTAAATTGTTTTGAATAAAATCTCATCAGGTTTGGTTTTTTTTCTTTGTTTATTTTGCAGGTTTCTTTAATTATACATTTATTTATTTCCTGAATATTAGACAAAAAAAGAATCTTTTCTTAACAAGAATTCTAACTTCAGTTGACATTTTAAAGCAGAAAAAATAAATTGATTATATTCTCCTTTGAAATATAATTGCATAGACTGTGAAGTAAAGTTTTTTCACTAAATCCTCATGTGATGGTCAACAAATAAGTATAAATTGAGAACATTAATGCTTTTACAGGTTACAGCTTTTGTTAGCCACTCTCTTCACTGGAAAATATTTTAACTGCCCATATATGCATTCATTCTTAGACCACCACATTTCTCCAAGTCTGTTTGGTAGAACCCTATTGCAAGACTGCTTCTGAGCTGTATCACCACTCTTGTTTGATTTCTGATCTTCCTATTGGACATTAAATATCATACCTCCTATTATGCTTTAAAAATTGAATTTTTTGTCTCACCTTTGACTCAGTTCCTTTTTGATGGTTTCATATATGAGACAACAAGATTTTAAATCATATTGGTTTACAGTTTAGCCTAACCAGTCTGCCTTGGAGAGAACTGAGAATTAGAGGCCAAATTGAGCTGTTCTACTATCCCCAACTTCTGATCAACTTGAAAGCTGATTCAGGCTTAAAAATATCTTTGACATTTCCAGGTCATTCCCAGTCTCTACTGGTTAAAATATAGTAACATAGTTTGAGAAATGTTCTTGGGAACAGCATATGCAAGAATTCTTAGTCATCTGCACATGCAACGGGGTGTTGTAGGGAAACCAAGTTTATTTCCTCAAAGGCTGATTTTTCAAAATGCATGGTTCATAAAGACGGACTGGACACAGACTATGAAGAATCTAGCAGTATTCTCCCTTTCATTCAAACTGTTTTCTGATTAAGGACAATTTATTCCTACACAGAAACATTTGTGAATTACATTTTGACAGATTTTACTGGGTCAAAACATATTATTTACCGAAGGAGCACTTAAGGCATGTTTCTTATCAGAAATGGTGTAAATAACTGTCCATCTTACTTATCCAGACATAGTTACACAAGTGAGTGGAGGAATAGCACAATTATTTGAAAGAGATGATGAGGAAAAAAACCGAACCAACCAACCAACCAAACTGAATTTTAAATTAAGAGTCAGATTACATTTAATGATTATTTTAAGACATGCTGGGCTCAAATCCCTTATGCTAACTGTTCACTCTCCTATGAGTTTGTTCCATCTCAGAATGTCACCACAAAACCAGTCCTTAAATTCCACAGATGGTGGTGTAGACACCACCTGAACATGTGTAAAAGAGTACACCTGGAAGAGAGACTAGAGAACCCTGAATTTCATCTACAGTTAATATACAAAACTTTTCCACGGGTTTCATGCTGCTTCTGAGGAACTGAGTGGAAAGGCTGATCCTTTAGTTCTATGACAACCCTTCCTGAGGCTATAGAAACCTTTGACTGGAGGACAAGATCTTACAATTATTTATAGTAATCACTGTTTCATTGTTAAGACCCTTATATGAGGGGACTGAATGACTAAAATCATATGCAGGAAGGTTAAATGACCAGCTAGAAAAGTTTACAGGGACATAATGTGCACTGTTACATTTAGTTCATTTTTATGAACTGTAGGTTGTTGCATTACATACCTGTTCAGATAAATAAAACATAAGTACTTATTTCATTAATTCTATATAATTCATATTAGTAATGACTTAGAATTGTTGTTGGTTGGAACAACTGTTTATTTAATTTTATGCTAATTTATTTCTACTAATTGTCAAAACAAGAGTCTATTACTAGTGTGCTTTCTTTATTGACTTTTTGAATTATTGAATGGTAAAACTGTAGATACTACTGCATTACTTATTTTACAAGTGTTAATTATGGAGGCTGTACATACACTGTGATGTCTCCATGTTATTCCAAGTTGCTTTATAACATCTGAGGAAGAAAAATTTTTCTGTAAATGGCTTGAACAGGGAAAATTCAGGAAAATCTAATTTATATCCTTAACACATCTATTTGTCTTTTAGTGGTCCTGAAGAAACTAAAATGCTTAAATTCATGTTTAAAGTGGGCTCTTATCATCTCTGTCTCACAGGAACATTGAAAGCTATTTCATATTGCATATATTGTGATGTCACAAAGTTCCAGTATTTAAAGATCTCTTCATTAAGTGTCTGCAAGAGAGTGTTTCTGCTGACAAATTTTAAACCAAACTTTAGCTAACAATTGTAACCATTGTAAACACCAGAGTTTTGAGTAATTTGGCTGTTTTATTAACCATGTACTGAAAAAAATGTTCAAGGTTATAATATTTTGAACTTTCTTCTTCAAATTAAAGTTAAATTTTTTTAGGAATATTATCAGCTTGAGACTATTATTATGGTCAATGGGAATTACAGCAACAAAATAACTGTGAAAAGATAAGAGATAGTGTGTGTATAATAATACTTTCCATAATTTTTCTTTATTTTAAATAATTTGAAATAGTAAAAATATCACAGGAAATAAGAAATAGGTTCCGAAGCCCAGTATCAGTGCCAGGCATTCTGAGGCAAGACAGGAAGGGTGTCTGCAAGCAAAATATTTTAATTTGAGCCTATTCTCTAACTTCTTTCAGTGCCTTAATTTCTGAAAGTGATTTTCATAGGTATGCAATTCTAATTCATAACCATCAGAAGTCTAGTTCATCAGTGGATACAATTCTCAGTTTTCTTTCTTTTCTTCTTTGTGTCCTTTGCTGAGCTGAGGTGAAAGGAGGTTCTTAGATTAAGGGGTCAAGCCTCTGAAGAATTAAGGTAAGAGATTCCAGATCNATGTATTGAAAGAGAAGTTCTTTTGGGTTCCTCTGACCTCTTGAGGACAGGATTTATCTTTCTGTAGGACTAGGTACCTAAGTGTTCAGGTGCTTCTTTGTGTGAACTGCTTTATTAATAAAATTTATTATATATTATTATCAATCTTTATTGAGTTAACGCTAAAGTACTTGACTATAGAAAGTATAATTTATCTTTTTAGATGTTTGTGAGGGTTTTTTTTCTTTGTTTCTTCTGTTTGTTTTTTTTTGGTTTTGTGTTTTTTTTTCCTATGTTAACATGTTAATTCTTGCATTGTACATTGCAAG
>VXBZ01009568.1:0-47167 GCA_013399135.1 Heliornis fulica | reverse complement strand
ATAAAGGTAAGAGAAAACAGATCTGTGAAATTTAGTAAAAAAAAAAAAAAAAAGAGACAACATGTCTGAAATAATATAAGTTGACTAATGTTTGGTGGAGCTGAAAAATGTCTCCTTGCTGTTAGAATTAACTTTATTCTCTTCTTGCATGTATTGAAAGAGAAGTTCTTTTGGGTTCCTCTGACCTCTTGAGGACAGGATTTATCTTTCTGTAGGACTAGGTACCTAAGTGTTCAGGTGCTTCTTTGTGTGAACTGCTTTATTAATAAAATTTATTATATATTATTATCAATCTTTATTGAGTTAACGCTAAAGTACTTGACTATAGAAAGTATAATTTATCTTTTTAGATGTTTGTGAGGGTTTTTTTTCTTTGTTTCTTCTGTTTGTTTTTTTTTGGTTTTGTGTTTTTTTTTCCTATGGAAACATGTTAATTCTTGCATTGTACATTGCAAGGTTTCTTATTTTCTAGAGAAGATACTTGTATGAAACTTAAAATCAGATAAAGGAAACTTATACAATTAAAATGGAATACCATTCTGTTCAGGAAAGACTTTGAGAAGCCCTACTTGACTTTAGGGCATTGAATTGCATAACACCTCCTTGGGATTCTTAGTTCCAATGTTATTGTTTGCATTTATATTAGAGAAGTGCCTAGCAGTCCAAAGTCCATACAATGTTGCTGTATTTTGCACCTTCTGGATAAACAGCAAGAAGCAGACTGTATTCAGAGTTTAAAAAGTAAATAGGCAAGACAGACTATCAGAGATTAATTTTAAAAAGACATTTTGTTTAGGCAGAAATTAGGAAATAGGGTGATATGTGCTCTAGATCTTTGGTTAAGTACTTTGGTTAAGTACTTTGGTTAGCCCTCAAGAATCTTCCTCATTCAGATTATGATCTGTACCTGGGAAACCTGTTCTGAAGGCAAGGAACTGCAACATTTCAATCAAAACCTGAAGAGGAACAGGTTTTATTTTTAAACCCAGCCAAATAATCTGTTACCATTGTGTACAAATTGATTACATACAAATTCTCAGGGAAAGGTGTGTATATGAAGTCAGTATACATTTGTGTGTGATAGAACAGCTATCTCATAATAAAGGTACTTAAACATGAGGACAAAGTTGTCCTGTGCTTTAATTCCTGATTAGTCAGGAAAGTATATTAATAATTCTGGTTAGAGGGTTGAATACAAAGGAATGATTTTAACCTTCTCTTGCATACCATGGATGAAAGATGTTATCCTCACTTCTGTATTTTAAACAATAGCCAGGGTAATGGTTATATTTTTGTACAGAACAATAGCTCTGGTTAGCTCTGGAATAGTAATGAACAGATAGGATATACCTTGATATGAATAGAAGATAATTTTATTATATAAAAAGTTTAAGTTAGGAATAAGTTTATTCTGATATAGCATATATTTTAAGGATCATGGTTTGGGGATTAAACAACTTGGTTTAAGTTTAGTCACTTAATCTTAAGTGTCTAGTGATATTTAAGATGTCCTTTTTATCTGAGGCATCTACAAAAACTATGACACAGGAATCATGAGATGTCTCAGCTGGAGGTCATTTATGTGGTCTTAGGACATCAAAATTGGCTGATTATCATGGGCATCTAGTGCCAACTTCCCTGCCTAATATATGTCTTAGATTCCGCAAATACTTAATTTGTCTTTTGGATTTCAATTCTCACTTTTGCCCTGTCCTTAAATATAAAGCTAAATACAAGTCCTATAAAAACCCAGTTGAAAATCAGATTTTCACTTCTTGAATGCATCTCGGGCAGTTTAAGCATTAGTTTAAGCATTTTTTTACTTTCATTTTCCTTCTTGTGCTGTTGGCTACATGGGTGCTGGAGAAGTCTCTCTTTTAGAACTGGAAAACTGATTTCCAATAAGAGATCTGAGATTAATTATTATTTACTGTTATTTTAAATTTCACTAAGATAAAGTGAGGCAACCATTGTTCCTAGTGAAAGTGTTACAAAATATTTAACAATAAAATTGTTTATACTTTCTTAGGAGTCTTACTAAAAATTCCACCAGTGTTTAAGAAACACTGTTTCATAAAACTTGTTTTTTCCTCATTAACATTGTTACCAATTCTAACTGAATCAAAAAGACTAATCTATTTGCAGAACCAGCCAGGGGCAGGAACTAAAAAAAAATATCCTGAAACCCAATTGTCATTAGACTTCACTACCAAATATTGTTTCTTTGGATTTCCTCCACATTTCAGTGACACTGATGTTATGCAACTAAATATAAAATGCTGATAGATTTAATTGCAGTCCAAGCAATGAGAGCTTTGCTTTATCCAAAGCAAATTATTTTAGTGGTCATTGGATCTGTTGAACGCAAAAATATTAAATTGTCTACAGATCATTTTTATTAGATCTGCAGTAATTAATTAAGCACAGATGTCTCACCAGAAGATGAAATGGAATGTATTCAGGGAAGAGGATAAGGAATAATGAAATCCTGAAATACAATGCATCAAATGAAGAAAATAATGTAAAACAGGGCCTAATCACATTCTGCATTATACGGTTGCTCTGGCAGACTATGTGGACCTTCAAGGCAGGTTGTACATCTAGTATTCATATCTGTATAGTTCTGCTCCACAGATTCTCCATAGTCTCTAAAGAGAGCAAATTCATCTGAATAGGTAAATTTTATGTAGTAAGAGGTACAGCATGTGTAGACTGGAAACACTCAGGATTTTTCATATTTCCTAATTGGTAGGACTTCTCAGTGACTTCAGAAGAGGAAGTTGTAAAACATTATAAAGGAATATTCAGGCACTACTTTCTTCTAATTATGCAACTTGATTTCTTCCCCAGTTGAAATCCACAGAGCAGGCCAATGCTAATCAAACTACACCTTTACCATTAAGCACGTAGTGGACATGTAAAACCATAAAAGAGCATGCAATCAGCTGATGCTTCTTTAGCTCTGAGTCTTCCTCGCAATCCTACCATCTGCAGCATTTCATCAAAGTCAAGACAGAACTTAAATATAGAAATTAGCTTTCTCATTTAAAATTAATGAATCAAAGTTTAATCCAGAATACTACAGACTGAGAAATAGTTATTTTTTTCATGTCAGAGAAGTCATAAATTCAGCATGCCTCTAGTATTCTTAGGATTAAATGAAGTCTAGTGAACTATTGTGGGTGAAATGAAGTGGGACAAGGATTCTAAAACAATTATGACCTCCATCAGAGCATATAGTTGTTACAGAGGTATTTCTTTCTGCCTTTTGAGCACTGACCTAGGAATTGTGGACATTGCATATTGTATCACTACGGACTGACTGAAATTTTAATTATATACACTGCGGCATTATAATATTGATAATAGCATGTCTGATAGACTGCTACCAGAAAGACAGTGAGACTGTGCATATACTGTTAGACACCACCTTCCTTGCATTTGGGTTTTTTTGTATCAGTTTAGGAGGGAAACTAATTAATTGTTGATTGAAAATTTTTTATATAGCCATCCAAAATTATGTCTGTTTATCAAAGTAGCACTATAGTTCTAATTAAAGGCTCATATTTGTGTCTGTGAAATTCTAAATACTGTTCTACATAAATATATACAGAAATTACATTAAAATGTTGAATTTGAAGTATTATATAACTTGAAAAATGTGAATAAAAACCAACAGTTCATGATGATTAGACAATTGTTTCATTATGATTATTACAAGGCTTAGATCTCCTTTTGTTCAAGGAAATTCTCTTGTTTAAACATGTGAATTTTCCTTAAAATAGCAGCAGTAAAAATGTCAAGGAAAATATGAGATTCTATGTGAATAGTACTATTAGTGACTGTTATTACTGCTGTTACTGGACCAGTTTTCACATCACAGACTAGCTGAATACATTTGCCAATTGGGTTTCTTAACTGTCATGCTTTCTTAGCCAAAGGCACAAAGCATTGAAAATCTGTAACTGAAGGTATTGGCAGGAACTGATTATAATATGTGTGAGAAACTAGCAGACCAAATGTAGTCATATAGAAAATGAAGCTGATATTGTGAAGAGAATCCAGGGTGACAGTTTTGTGGTTGCTTTTTAATTATTCCATTTTAAAAATATATGGTATATGGTCTGTGAACCATAGGACACTATTTACATATCATTCTTTGCAACCTAGTTATCTGAGACATGAGCTATGTTGGTTAATTTGAAAATATAAATTACTGTATAATACATAACATATGAAATTTCAATTCCCCTACATTTCAAAACCTTTGCTGGAATGGGAAATCAGTAGATAATTATTATTTTGACATAAAAAATGTAGATGGAAAAAGAAGAACCATCCATATACAATATATTACATACTGTAGAAGTTATATTCTTCTGTAAATAATTAATGCAAAATTTATATTTCCTTATTGAAAACTGGAAATGTAATTGTTTGTTTCCCAATAAATGGTCGGAAACAAAGTAATCCAAATACTAATTTATGTTTATTAATCAGCAGGCAACAATAGGCAAAGCAGAGCTGGGCGGCTGGGGAGTCTCCGCTCCACTGACGGCGCGCGGAGTTCCCGTTCGAGTTAAAGTTTTATACTGTTGTAGTTCTGGGTCTAGAATTTTCCATCAAGACTTCCGTGTAATCTCCTGTGCTTGCGGCAGTTGTTGTTAGGGGGTCTTCTTCTACCTTCTGGTGGTTGGCGGGATGAAGTTGCTTGTCTTCCTCACTTATCCCTTAGTTGACACTCTTTCCGTATTTGGTCATCTTTAACAGCAAGCTCATTTATTGACCCCTTAACTTCTATGGTTTCAGCTTCTAAATTACCTATAACTCAATTCTATGCCTCATTAGCAACTTACAATATATGTATTAATCATTCTTACAAAACAGGATGTTGCATCCTGTTTCAGGGTACAGGTGGTTTACTGAACAAAGGTTCATCTATCACAGGAAACTGGTTTTATGGGAAGGTCTACCCCATAGAAATGTGCATATGCCATTTTAAGAAAATCATCCTGCCGTTTAGAATGTTGTCTGTGCTTCCAAACAGTTGTTACACATATGAAAAGAAAACAAACAAACAAAAAAAGCTTCTGTTGAAAATTGAGAATCTTGGGAAACCAAAACTTAAATGTTTTGGCTTACAAAATAATCAGAATAATGCCAAAAGTGACAGAATTTTGTCATTATTAAAAGCACATTGTCCAATCTTTTCTCCCCATGATCTACAGAGATAGGTATTAGGACTTCTGAATTCATCTTTTAACATGTTACCCACTAAAAGTGGAAAACAGTAAAGAATGCACAAGAAAAACTGTCAATTAATAAATCTGTACTTTGTCATTGGATGAGATGAGGAGAGGAAGGAGTGGAAAGCAAACCTGGGAAGAGAGAAAATGATAAAGATAAAAGAAAGGCAATATTCCAGTCTTCATGAAGTTGCATGACTTTGAAACAGGTGGTCACATGCACTGAGAATAGAGGTTGTCATACAGACATTCTTGCTCCTGTGGCCTCAAAGAGTATGTGTCACTGTTGTCACCTGCATGGTGGTGCACCATGTCAGAGCATAGCAAACAGCATAGCTGTAGCATTACCTGGTTTATCACCCTAATCTCCCACAATCTACACACCTTTCCAACATCATCCTGACAGTTCTCACCTTTGTAACTTTGTAACGAGGTGGGAATTGCATTCTGAAAAATTTGCTTCTGGACAAAGAATATGAAGAAACTTTTTGTTGTTGTTGTATTCCTGATAGAGTTGGGACCATAAAAGATTATTTTCAATTACACTTCCTAGGAAAATGAGACAATGGTCTGTCCCTTTGTTTCTATGAAATGCTCTCATTTTTGTCAGTTTCAACTGTATAGGGGGTAAAGGTCTTAAATAAAGGAAGAATTTACTTGTGAGATAAATGGAAGATGGCTGAAGGCAAAATGTTGAAATGGATGATCCTTGGAGACAGACAGCTACAGGAATAACTGTACATTCTGATTTATACTAACTAGTCGCTATGAACATTAGGAAGAAAATCTTTATCTTGGGAGTGATGAGTCCCTGGCACAAGTTTCCCGGAAAAGCTGTGGCTGCCCACACCCCCAGCCATGTTCAAGGCCAGGTTGGATGGTCTTTGGGCAACCTGGTCTAGTGGGGGTGTCCCTGCTCATGTGTTTGATAAAATATCACATCCCAAATACAGTCTCATTATTGTTCAGCAAGTATTTGTGTTCTTTGTTTACGACAACACTCAATGAACATCACTTCTTTATGTGGACATATACACCAACTCTACATGACTTAATGTCTGTACTGTTTTATTAGGACACATGTTTGTATGATGCTCAGACTATCACATTATTCAATGCTCAAGAGACCAGAGTGTAGATGCATCCTAGTGTTAAAATGTGTGGTAGTTTTGTGGGGTGGCTTCTTTAAGAAGTAGCTAGAAGCTTCTCTGAGGTCTGACAAAGTAAATACCAACTGGGTTTTCAAGGCCGGACTCTGCCACAGACAAGGCTGGACCAATCAGCCGCAGTCATAGCACCTCTGGGAATCACATTTTAGGGAGAGAAAAACAGCTGCATTTTGCCACCAGAGAAGGGAGTGAAAAGATATAAGAAACTTTGAAGACACAAAGGTCAGTGAAGGGGGAGAGGAGGCACTGACCGTAGATTTCCTGTGGCCTGTGAAGAATACCGTGGTGGGGCCGGTGTTCCCCCGCAGCACATGGAGGACAAAGAGACACCACTTAAAACCCATAGAGAGGCACCATGAGGCAGGTGGAGGGATATGGAAGATGTCATCATTAAATATTGAAATATAATAGTATTATAAGTTTGCAACTTCATTAAGGTCAGTACATTCAGCATACACAAACAGTAGATCTGGTTCTCATGTGCCTTGATATTATGAATTGCACAATCCAATAAATGTTATAGAAAAACACTTCATAATGGCTTAATAGTGGCTCAAAATCTGGTGTAGGGTGTTGTCAAAGTTCTCCTGAGAAACCAATCTATTACCAGCTGCTGATTGTTGGATCTGGAAGGTACTGTTGCAGGTATACAATGTTGATTACTTGGAAGTAATTGATTACAGATTACTTCTCCTTTGCTCAGTACAGCTGTTACCATTCTGACTACTATGACTAAGTGCAATGAGACTGCACACAATCAAGACAGGAGTGGTAGGATCGCTAAGAAAAGAAACAGAGTAATTAAAGTTGCTCTGTGCACTTGAGAAGTGCACAGATAACATCTCAGAACATCATTTAATTTACTGTTCTATCAAAATTCCTGTAAGTTGTAAACTGCTTTCTTCAACTCTACTATTCTGGTGCTTTGGAAGGATTTCTGATATAAAACTGAATAATTTAGGTAGTCTCTTAGACAAGCATATCCCATGTCGTCATTTTTTTTTTCATCTGCCCAAACTTATACAGTCATTTCTATTATATTTATCTTTTAGGACTATCATGTTTATCAATCCCACAGGATGGGGGTAGCCTTATTGAAGAAGGGAGATGTGTGACATGACACAGTACAGATTTTCTCCTCTGAAATTATGTGGGACATGTGACACTCTACAGTGCACTGATTAGGGAACCATAGCATCCTGAATCACATGCACAGATCATTATGTCTTCCGTATCCTTTCAGTCCCAATTTTTCTCTCTCTAATATGCATTAGTAGATGTCTGTATAACCATGTGATATCAGAAATAACAAATACAGAAAGAAAAATAAAAGCTTTCTGAATATGTATTAGTATTTCTGGAGTAGAGAAGAAGGAGGAATTAATTAATCGTCAGATATCTAAAAAGCCATCTTAATTAACATACTGTAAACTAACACAGTTTTTCGGTGTATTATAAGCTGGCAATGTCCTTTTATTCTGGTGTTTCATTATTTGTTTATTTTTACCAAGTAAATTCTTTTAAAAAAACATTTATTTAAAAAGATTCAGGAAAGGGGTAAATAAATTCAGCTTTGAGACATGGATAATGTATCCTTTTTAACAAAGAAAGTACTTGAAAAGAAGCTTTTATTGAACCTTACATTTGATGTAGAGGAGGTTTGCTTTTTTAATATGCTTATTCCTTTTACTATATGCTCATTTAGCTGGTCTACATTTTACTTATGTGCATTATAAAGCATACATGGTAATAGAAGTTGGCAAGATAGCATAAGCATATTTTTCTTAATATTATCTATGAATTATGGCAAATTCAGGCAGTAAAAATTTTTCTTGTGACTTCATCCTAAACAGTGCTATATAAAGAAATGTCTGTGAATGTGTTACTTGCTTTGCAGTTCATTCTGCATGGTAGATTCAGTTGAGGTCTACTGTATGGCACATTTAAAAAAAATAATGTCAATATCCATAGTTTACCACAGAATGGAATGCTTGCAAGAGAAAAAAGCAATGTTCAGATTATACAGATAATGGAGACAGCAATAAGTACAGGGGTTGGACATAGATAGCACTTAAGACTTATTATTTTCATTCACCTATTATAGCAAAAACAGTTCTGTGTTGTAGTGACACATAGGTGTTATGAGGTTCACTGTATTCAGGAATACGTATTTAGTGAAGGTTAGTCAAAGTTAGGGTATGATATTACACCCATGCATCAAGATATTAAACAAGTAATATTGAGAAAAAAGTCCATTAATTGTAATGCCTGAGTGATTAGAGTCAATAGTATATTTTGAGAAAAGTATTTCAAGAAGGGGAATGAAGCTGCATAACAAGAAATAATAACTTTGCAGAGTTAAAGCAGGGGTCTTTAATGATATGACTAAGGGCCAGTCCAGTGACAGCCAAAATTTGAGAGCCTGGATGAAAGAGCAGATGATAACCTCTCCAACTGTCACTATAGCCACTGTTCTTCAGGACTTTCAAGGCAGAGCATTTGCAGAAAGATTCTGTTGCCTTTGATGGGCTTTCCTGACCTGTGTACTTCAGGCATTGCAACTGATTGCATGTGTCACTTAGGACATGAGAGATTGTTGGGATGTGAGTATTTGGAAGACTGACAAGTCCGTTTTAAACTTTGAAATAAAATTTAATTCGATTATCATTCATTAATGACACACTTTTATAGATTTTCCATTATCTGTGAGCATGCAACAGTATGTATAGCTAATTGCTACAGCCCTTTATAAATTTGGCCATCCAGATAGTCAGCCTTTGGAAACTATTAATAAGAGAAGCTGGAAATGCTCCTCTCAGCACCTCAAATCCTTCTGTAAGACAGTTGAGTTTCTAGAGAATTGCTGAACGCTGACCTCCCCTCCCTCTAAACCATAGACTCTGTAACACTGAGGCAGGATTATTTTCCCAGGCCACAGCATATGCCTTCTCCTGCCTCTCTGCTGTTTTTCAACTTCTCCCAGCTGCTGCTCCTTTTCTAAAAGCAAAACCTACCCTCACTCAGCTCTCAAGGCTATGTTTTCTCAGTGATCAGTAATTGACCTTCAGTGAATTGTTTATCATTCTGGGGCCTCTGCTTTCAAAGCCTGTATTTTCAAGACATTAGTTGATATTCCATGATAAAATTGTACATATAAGAAGAGCAGTAGATACCCAGATCTGATTCACACAGAGAACTCTCATGACTAGTTGATAGCAAGACTAACAGGCAATGACAAGGGTCTTGCACAGAAGGCACAATTAACATGAAGCTTCTGCCCAGAAACAAATAATGGAAATTCTATTTTTACTGGGTCACTGGTCATAAAAAAAATAATCTTATACAATTATGTTATACTAGTGTGATAAAGTTCAAAACAAACTATTGTGTAGATGCAAAAGTTCCCTGCTTCAGCTACACACATTTAAACTTTTCAAGTAGTATCCTTTTACTGCTGGCAAAGCTAAGGATGCATGGTGTACTACCGGAGCCCGCTTTTACGGCACGGACCGGGGTGAAAGTACACATCAACATGGTGCAGACTCAAATCCGTTTTTTTCCCCTCCCACACGTCTTTATATATCCTTTGGTCCCAGTGGCCGGGAACATCCGGCAAGGGTGAACTTATCATTGGTTATAGTTTTCCGATTACGCAACAAATACTCGGTCCTGATTGGTTAACGCATAAAAGCCCGGGAATCTCAATCTTCTCGGTCACTCCCCTTGTAGACTTTCTTTGTTCCTAGGGAGTCTTCTGGCTGAGGCAAGGACAAGATTCCTAGCACGTGATCAAGGCCCCGCCAGTGTACATTCTTTGTTGGGATACATTATGCAACCAGAAGATGTGACTCAAATTGTCCATTCTGAAGCCACCTAACCCACTCATTTTGGCCAGGAAATTCCCCAGGCGTTTGAAATTTAGTAGTGCTCATGTCTAGAATTGCACTGACAGAGCAGCTAGAGAACTAGGCCCTGCATAAACTACCAGCTTGTTTAAACAGGAATCAGATGAGTCTATTCAAAAACCTGATCCATTGAAATTGCAAAGTTGCTTATATATTGTTACAGTCCTATTTGAAATGACAGACCCAATGTCCTAACTTTTTATATGGCCTACATATTAGCTCAAATGTATAATCTGTTCTGGAATAAACTGAAAAATATAACCTGCTTAACGTTTTAGTTCATGGGTGTGTTATTATGATTTCCATGAAATATGGGCCGGAAATGTATCAACTAATGTTTTAATACTTTGATAAATGGAGTATTATATGAAATCATTCTTTACAGAATCTGTTTACATAAAGAGTTATATTACATGTTCTACCCATTATCTGAAGTCATTAAACATCTTAAGGAGAATGACTATCATATTTCCTATGGAAGAAGCTTTTTAGGTGCATCACTGCACAGTGCAACCAAAAAAATAAATGTTTGATATGAATCTGTCCAGCAAAAGACTATATTTTCAAGGGACACTTTTACTTACACTGCTAACTTTGACCATATTTGAAAGAAAAAGATGATTCATTCTCCTCAGAATTATGTCAGTATTCTAATTCTTGCTATTTAAGGGGAAAAAAGAAACAGGGAGGGGAAAACAATAACAGTAGAACAGTAGAAAACATTCCAGGCGCAAATGCCATACTGAAATGCAGTACAATAATGAAAGCATTCTGTAAAAAGTACCGCCACAGGAAGAAGGAAATTGCTTTTATGTTTACAGTGTTAATGTGTTTCTGCTTGCATCTAGTCTCCAGTAATATATCTCTCCAATGCCTCAGTTCATATGCCCTGATTTTTCATCTGGTGACAAACTATATGCTTTTTCAGAATCCTGCTTCACTTACAGAGATTTGACATCTGTAGGAGACCATGTAATAGCAACCTGAGTGGTTGTTATAAAACGTGTTCTTTTTCCATGGAGAGAAAGAATGCATTTCTTTTTTTTTTTCCCCATTGTTTAGTAATTTCCATTTATTTTCTGCATATATTTTCACAGAACACAGGTATTACTGATTAATACTCGAGGCTGAATAAAGTCCACATACGGCCATAAAAATAAAAAATATCTAACATTTTAGGTTTTCCTACTGAGGCTTCAAAGCAATTTGAGATTTCCCTCATGCTTAAGGCTGTTCCCTCCTGTTGTCATTATGTGTAACCCATGAATGTTGGAGAGAATTTCAAGACATAAAACAACGTATTAAATGATAATGTTATAATAATTCTCTTACTAGTTTAATGAGAAACTGAAGTAATGAAACCTGTCCTCTTAAAGATTTGTATCTCAGAACTTTGAAATCTACTACTGGTGAGTCCATTAACAGCTTTTTCTGTGGAGGGATCCCATGATGAATTTTACTACCTTTCTCAGAGTTATTCAGCAGTATAAACGTAACTTGAAAAACTTTTCTGCTATAATGTGGCCATCTATATTTTAAATTAAACATGTGGTAAGCTAATATTCTTGAAACTTCTTGGTTTCTGTCCATTAGGACAAAAGTTATTTTACAAGCTGATCAATCATATTACATTCTTCCAGAACCATGCCAACATAGATTGAATTCAGTATTGCTATGCCTTTTTTGCACCAGCTAAGGTTTTTTCTTGATCTTCCAGTGTATGCTGCACTCAATATTGTTCAAATATACCATGTGATATATACATATGAGGAGTATTGCAAACTAAAAGCGATGGTTTCACTGAAGTATACTCACAGAAGCTGGTTACATATTAGGCTATGCTGACCTATTGCCATGCTATCACTAAAGAAGGCTTTTTCTTCATGGTGTCTCTCTAATTTTCCTGTTATCTTATAACTGCAATTTATGTTCTACTAAAACTGGAGAACAACAGAGCTCTTCCATGAACATAACTATTACCTCCCTCTCCTCCCCACGCCCCCACAGCTGAATCAATAATATTCTAGCCAATGAGTTACCTAGTAACTGTCTAAAGAAGAGAAAGAAAATGAACTGTCAGAATACAGAGAAAGGAAGAAGGGGCAGTAGGGGTAAAGGTAGCGATAGAGATCAAGATCTCTTCTTTGATAGAAGTCTGGCTCAAACAACACTGTCATTTCAGCCTACATCTCAAAGCTCAAATGTAATCTTTAACTTACTGTATCCTGTTTAATAAAGAAAAAGAGTTTTTTATTTACAGGTGCACATTAACTCTTAACCCCTACCCTGGTATCCAAAACTGACTTACTCAGACTTGAAACAGAAGATGAACCTTTGCATGTTCCACTGAAATGGTATTCAGATATTCTATTACTTGTGTACAATTATGGTTTGGATTATAACATAGAAAGTACTACTTAGAAATGACTTGGGGATTTTGTTTATTTGGCGTGTCTCCTTATTATAGATTAGGCTAGTTTTCATGTCAAATTTATTGTCTGTGACTATATGGACATATAATTTAAGAATTGTTAAGTTAAATGAATAAATATTCCTTCAAGTTGAAATATATGCTCCCATACTCTAATGCATAGATATTTTATGAGGAATATCTAAGTGCTTCCCTAAGCTGCTACAGTTTTCTTTTTCTCTTCAAGTTTTTGTTTCATTTAGGACATGCTCACACTAGATGATCAGGATGGTCAGTTTCATGAGGACAGACTAAGAAGATTTCATGCATGGGGAAAAGGGTTGGTTGAAAGGAAAGAGCGTCTGAAAAAACGTCTGACTGGATGGAAGGGAATAATTGTTTCTAAAACCATGAATGGATCCAGAGAGTTTAGATGATGAACTTTAATCTGAACAGTGTTGCAGCACTTATATTCTCTGTCTGAAAAAGGAGGGTTGCACTGATGTTTCAGTCTCTGTTTATATACATAATCATGTACTTCTGTTGATTAAAGGACCCAAAGTTAATATATCCATTTTCTAGGTTGATAGAAAGGAAAACTTCAGCTTTACGAAAAGCAACTAGAAATGCAGAATTAGAAATATATTTAGGTTTTCTTATGACCCACCCACAAGATCATTTTTTCACCAATTTCTTTGACTTGCACATCTGAAACAAGAATGTTTATTTTCTCCTTATTTAATTTTTTTTTATAAATATATAAATCTTCCAAACTAACACTTGGATTAAGGAGTAATAAGCATTTGCTATCACAGAATTTGCCATGTTTCATTGTCCTACAATTTTCTCACTCACATTTAGAAGTAGTCTGTTGATTTGAAGAATGGGTAACATTTTGTATGTTAAAAATGAGCTCACTGCAGTATATACATGTTTTGAAATATAATTCTATTGTAGTAATCTAAAGTGTTTAAGTTGCAGATATCTCATATGATCTCACAAATCTGTGGTTTAGTGATCAATCGGTAAGCTCTTGATTAGCAGCTATTGAAGTTTTTAAAAGTCTATCACTTCCCAGAAATCTTTTTCTGGCTTTCTAGGTCCTTGAAGACAAATGAAAATCTCAGACTAATCAAAAGCAATAAATCATTGGGCTTTCTGCTGATTGGGAATAATTCCCTCGACTTTTCAGGTTGGTTGTCAGCTAATATCCTTCTGAAACATCTAATGTTTCTCAAGGGAGTTTCCTTAAAATGTATTGAAGAAAAAAATAGGTCTGTTGATGAAAGAAAAAAAAAAAAGAAAATAAATTGACGATAAGAAATCAGTAAGAGAGTTATATTTTGTGTTTGCATGTATCTATGTCCAAATCAGAATATTTTTGTTGTTGTTAATATTAATTAATTGAATTCCAGCAACTAATTGAAATGAAAATTATTTGTTTGAAATTAAAGCAGATTTTTGGCTTTTACATGGCCAGACACTATGTAATCTACTGGAGAGAATGCAAGTGTAAGTCCCAGACATTACCATATTTCTATATTTAAATATGTATGAAAGATTAGGCACAGCTTTTAAGGATTTCCTGGTATTACTTAAATTCCAGACAGTGTCTGACTGCTGAGTTCTTCATGTACAATAAAATTATTTTATTGATAGACAAACAAAAGTAATATGTTACAAAACAGGTGTTAATCTTTACCAGAAGATATGGATGAACTAGATATGTTTTGCTATTAATGAATAATGTATTATTAAATGATAGTTTTCAAATGTCTATTATTCAAAATAATTGAAGGAAATTTTTAGATGTAAAAGTGAATCTTTGGAAAGCAGCTGATTAATACTTCAGGTTTCTATAAGAAATAAGTAATAATTACTTTTACATACTAAAAATTACAAAGAGGACTGAATTTTCATTGTCTCTTTACATATATACTGCTTAGATACTGAAACCTGCATCATATAATGCAGTTTAAAATGCGTAGATCTATGACCTTATCCTATATATTTCTCACTTAAAAAGTGATGTTCACCTCTCTGACTGTGCCATCAATCTGATAGGAAGCTGGAGGAGTATATTCTATATTAAAAGAAAGGTATAATTTGCAGTTTTAAAACATTTTTTATACAGACACAGATATTAAAAAATAATGAGGATGAAGATAATTAGGGGAAAAAAGTACAGGATATTTACCTGTTTTATATTAGCTGTTACACGGATATAGTTCAGCTATTACATGGTTAAAAACTGAGAACCATGTTGGCATCCATGACACACTTGTCTTGGTCTTTCACCCCACTTCTGCAACTCCACTCACTTTGAACCGATTGTCCCCAAGTTAAAAGCATATGAACTGAAAGACAAAACATGCAATAAGCAAACAGACATACTGCAAGATACAGAAAACATCAGGAGAGACATTATAAATTTACATTACGTAATATTTTTTTTCCTTCAAATCATAAATCTCTGTCATTCTCATAACTCTGAATCATCTCTGGGGATCTACACCAGATTTGTTTGCATTAAGTTGCTGTAAAGTTTAAGTTTTCTCTAGTTGAATATTTTTACTGTTGCTTCATAGCAGTAAAAATATTATGTTTATTCTTTTTTGTATTGTATTGTTTATTCTATGCTTATTCTATGTTGTACCTCACTTCAAAACTTTATTTTTCTGTGGAGAAAATCTGGAAGATTCCATGTGGAGGGACAAATTGGCACAAATACTTGTAAAAAAAGATGTCCACATTAAGAGGTTTTATAGAAATCAATCATGTATCTTATCATATTAATCTTGTCAAAGCTTTATTTTTCTTTAATTGATTATTGTTTTATTCTTACTATCGTGATTATTATAATTATTATTAATGATGGGTATGATTTTTAAAAGGTTTTGCTCATTTGCTGGATTCAGCATTCATTTTCAGGTCTCTCCGGAATTAAAGAATTTGATAGACTGTTTTTCTAATTGCATGTGGGTATGCAAAAGACTTTTTTGTATCCATTCTGTCTCTTCCATCATTTTGTATTTTCCATAAGGAGAACAGACTACCTTTCTTTGACATATTAGCATCAAAGATTTTATATTTCCTATCAAGTTATAAGGTATCTTTAGATTGGCTTCTAGGTTTGTCGGTATTTTTAAAATGCATGTGACCTTGATGATACATGTGGTACTTATGAGATTTCTAGGACATGAACTGCCCTGCTTGCCATGCCTGACATACACAAATCATCTCCCCAAAATTGCACAAAAACATTTCATTGCTATAAATCTGCATATTTTTCTTGAGAATACCAGTGAAAACATTAAAGTGAGTTACTTCATAGTCACCATACATTTACTTGCATAAACATTTACAAATGTAGGAATTTAATAAGAAAAAAAGAAATAAATGAGATCTTAAAAGCAGCCTGATGCTTATTCCATTCTTAAAAATATAAGACTAGTGAAATTACTGTACCATAAAAGTAATGTATCATTTTAAAACATCAAATGAAGTATACTGTTGTGATGGATTGACCCAGATGGGACACCACTTGACACCAGGTGCCCAACAGAGCTGCCCTTATTAAAGACTCCTCCTCAGACACTGGAACAGGTTTTCCAGAGAAGTTGTGGACTGCCCACCTCAAAGTTTCCAAGGCCAGGTTTGATGGGGCTTTGAGCAGCCTTGTCTAGCAAAGGGTGTCTCTGCCCATGGCAGAGGGTTGGAACTAGAGGATTGTTAAGGTCTCTTCCAAATCAAACCACTCTAGAATTCTATCATTCTATGCACATTTTAAGACAAAAAATAAGTACAAGCTATTCAGTTTCTTTACAATATTAGGTGAAAAATAATATTTGAAGATACCTAGTAGAAAAAATTATTATATTCACTGTATGGGAAGAAGGAGGTTGTTCCTTTTCATCCCATAACTTAATAGCACACAAGATAATGTTTAGTTGAGCTAAAGGGCTTTTTTAAAACTGTTTAAAAGATGCTTTCAGAGACAAGCTTAAAGTAGGTGTAGTTAGAAATTATCTATCAATTCCTGTGTTTATATTGTCTTCTAACAAATATATTAAAAGAAGTCCAAAACACACGCAAACACAAAAGAAGTCCATAATATATGACTTTTCTACTTTTAATTGTCTTAGTTTTTGTTCTCTAAAGACATGGTCATAAAGTAAATCACTTTGAATTTTTCAAGACGGAAAAAACCACCACCACATTTATTTGATCTTCTTCCCTAAAACCTCCCCCACCTCACCTCACTCCACCCCCTCCCCAACCCCCTTTAACAATCACTCTTATTCAGTTTTGAGGAACTCCACTTAGTTTTTCTTTAATCATGAGTGAGTTGTCCTAATTAAAGTATTTCTGCTAGAATCAAAATGAGAGAAAATATGTGTTCATACTACTGGTCTGTAACTCTCTGGAACTGAATCTCCTACTAATACTGACAAAAGACTTTCAAATGTCAGCATGCTACAGTGCAAACTGATGATAAATTATTATTAGACAAGAAATGCCCATGATGTCTAAATGTACCTGATTTAGCTCTTATGCTACAGTGCTTATACCTATAAATCAGATATTTTTAAAGTGACTGATTGTCAGCTAGACATTTTCACACTATGGACAAGCAGTCTTTTTTTTTTTTTTTATTGTGCTGTATGTAAATTCACGAGAAGCTGAAATAAAATTAAAAGAAAAAGAAAGCAAAAAAAGAAAACCCCCTCCAGAGATTAACTTAAAGAGGTATGGTTTAAGCTAGGATGAATTGTAGGCATAGAATATTATAAGGATTCCTAAGTGCCTTGGTTATTTTCTTGTCAAAAGGAGTTATATGATAGATGAAGCTGCAGATGCTGAGTCGTGTCATATTACACCTGAAGTTAATAGCAACAACTTCAAAGTCATATGCATAGCAGTATGTCTGATCTGTACAGATTAAAATGGTTGGATAAATTAAGTGGTGATGCAAGCCTCTATATGCCACGAAATTTACACATTCACTTATGGTCTTATCTTTGCAATTTCTGGAATATGGAGCAAAGAGAGGAAGAGAAATGTCATCTCATTGCAGAGAATAAAGTTCACCTTGTGCAAAAGTAAAGTGCAGGAATTTTTTCTTTTCCATGCTCAAGATGGAGGAAAATGGAGATCAAATGTTAAGTAGAGAAATAGTTGGAGCATGGGAAATATGAACTTGCTGTTCTGGATCTTTGAATATCCCCTCACATACCTACTTATATTTGCTTCCACTAATAAGAAGCAACTACTGAATGCATATGAAGTATACGAAAAATTAGAAAAGCTAAGTGTTGCTTGCAAAAACATCACCTCAGTCAGATGGTTTCACAAAAACTTGTGCTAAGCATCTTAACTTTGGAAAGATTATCCAAAACTTCAAGCTCTCTGAGCTTCATTGATCCCTAATTACAGGATGAAGTTCTAAATCATCTGATTTAGACAGGTTCTGTAGCAAGTTTCATTTCAGTAACATGGAGAAGAGGCAAGTACTGAAGTTAATTTTATATGAAAGCATTTTTTACATAAAGAGTAACATAGCTAAGCAAAATAAAACAAGAACTGCTAACCACTTAATTTAGTCTTCTTATTTGCAACACTGAGGCATAGGAAATACCTGTTTGCAAAGACAGTCAGCTGGCAATACTTATAAAATCATATCAGCTATGGAATATGCAATGCAAATGAAAGCTCCTGTTTGCTGAGATCCTAGAGGATTCAATCATGCCATCTTGTTTTAGTTTGCTGTACCCTCCTGGTAGTGCGTGTTTTGAGCAGTTTGTCATCTACACTTCCCAGTTCGCCATAGACAATATTTTCAGCAGTGTTCATATTACTCAGAACAACAATCTGTGTCTCTTCATCCTACTGATTCTCTGACAAACCTGAACCTGAGAAACATCACAAGCAAGAAAGAAAAGTAAAGCAAATAAATAAGGGAAATAAAAACTTTGAAGCTTTTGTATTGCAGTCTGGATTTATTGTGCAACATCCAGTCTACACAAAGACAGTACATGTTTTTAAACTGAACTCAAGTAACCAGCTTTGAAAGAGAAGTATTATTTTTTAATAAATAAAAATTGGAGAATCCTAGTCCTTTAGATAAAGTTATATTGGAGCATATAACTGGAAAATAAGCTCCTGAAATACTGAGTCATATTGAGTTTATTTGTCTCTTTTCATCTTACTCATGCAAGCTCTAATTTAAAACTTCTTAAAAATTCACCATCCTACCACCCTACAACCCTCAGCTCCCTCCCCCCCACCCCAAATTCCTCTGTAATTGAGATGTAATTTTTTATTGCTGAGTAAAGATCTTGGTAATAGACCAAATAATATTGTCTGGTATAATCCACTGCTCATTCTCTGTGAATTGGAAGCCCAATTACGTCCTTCTTATTTTCAAATGGAAAAGACAAATTGTGAAAGTACACACAGAGAAATAAAACACCACCACCACCACCACCCCCCCCTCCCCAAATTCAAAAGGAAGTGTAGAACTGAACTATTAGGAAACATCATCAAAAGCAAGAGATATATGAGTTCAATAGTATCTATTGCATTAGGCTTGTAAGAAGCAAAGCACAATACTAACAATATTTTTTGTGAAATCCACGTCTCTCTATGTATGGTTTTAAAACCTCACACTGTTTTTTTAATGTTTATGTATAAATGAGTACTTTCCAATAGACAGATGCCCATTTATTAAACAATATGCAATTCACTAAATGATTTCAACATGATCTAATCCACTGTTAAGCATTTGGTCACAAAGCTTTTGGTTATATTCCATATGTAACTATATATATATTTGATATATACATGTATAGATATACACTTATAAATATGTATATGTGTGTATATGTATATATAAATTCACTTTACATTTTAATTTGTCTGGGTAGAGGACAAACTTTTATGAAAGCGTATGATTTACATTTTTTTAACAAAATGAAAACTGGAGAGTTAAGCATGCTGTCAAATTCTAACTCCTTAATTTTTAGTGTCTTAGCTAGAAAAGGGCAGAAAATTTCTCTGGAGTTAAGTAATGTACATCAACAGCAAAAGACTAACTAGCATTTTTCTTTTGGAAGTGTCCTGATTCCAAGCAACTTCACAGAACACCTAAATGCATGGATGCAGTAAAAGATTATTATTATTTCCCGGTGATTAGCTACCTACATTCTGTTATGTGTCATGAATAAAATATGACTGTCAGATAAATATCCATCATGCCCCTTATGTTCACTCACTAAGAGTAGCAGCAAGTAATAATACTGTTCAGTAGCTAAATGATTGAAAGCCCAGTTTAAAGTTAATGAAGAAGCTTTCATTTCATAAATGGATTTTGACAAAAAATGGCAGGATTTGCTTTAAACTTCAGGTTCAAATAAACCAAATACCTCCTAGGAAAATTTTGTTCACATGTAGGTGGCAGCACAAAGTTGGAGTGCTTATAAACTTTAAAGCAATACTATCCACCCAATTCCAGATAATCAAATTACTTGCAGATTTAATGAAAAGGTCTCATGGATCTAATTTCCCGATACTTCTTTGTAGAGTTCTTTAATCAAGAGACAATATAGTAGTATAGTACTACTACTATTACTACTACTACTACTACTACTACTACTAAATATCAACGATTAATGCATGTATGATTTGTTCTTTAGTACATCTTTGTAAAGGTCCAGTAGACACTTCTCCCCCAAATTATGACCCCCCCAAAATTATTTTTGTATCATTTAAAAATGTACAATTAATTTTTCTCACCATTACAAACTATTGAAGAAAAGTTATTTGCTCTATTGCATCTTTCTTTCTTCTCACAGAGCCCTTAATATTCATGATACATTTATTGTCCTTAAATCTATGGTTGAGGTCAATGATGTTTAAGTTCTTTTCCAACCTAAATGGTTCTGTGATTCTATTTAGCTGTTGCTTTAGTAATTGAGATACACTGCTCAGGAAGAGCTACTGCAAGCAGCAAATATTCTCCATGTTTTGGCTTATCTTTTTGAGCTTATCGATTCATTTATCTGAATTAATACTAGTTTAGATATTCAAGGCTTCTTAAACAATCAGGAGGGCTACAACTAATATTAGTAAAAGTTGAGTTTTGATTTAATGAGTCAAAATAATCTCTAGGGCTAACTCAATTGAAATTAATCAAGCTGTCAGTAAGAAGGTGTGTCTCTGGTATATATTTGGTCATCTATATTTGGAAGTCTTAATTTACAGAATAGCATCTGCTTAAAAGAGGAATATGAAAGTCCAGTGCTAAAACAAACTATCCTGTGATCAAGACTGCTAACACAGATTATACAAGAAGGTATATTTTGGTTAAGTCTTCATTGTAGAGAGCAAGACTTCAGAAAGATATCTTCTCTAACTCAGGATAAGCAAGCTAGCAAATGAGGAAAAACAGTGGGCTATACAAACAGAATATTATACAAACATGGAAATAATGCTACTTACAATCAGCATATCTGGCACAGTACATCACTGAGGAAGAAGAACATACAGTTGATAAACTAACATCAAGATATTTTAATTTCTTAACATACTCATGGTCAGATATACTCTGACTTGAATAGTCTAATCCAATTAATTATTTGAGACAAAAATTCATACAACTGTAGGAATATGCACTTACATTAAATATGATACAGTGGATCTTCACTTCTGCACTGATTATAAAAGCAGAGCCTTCCTCTTGTAGATATAGATGGTAGGTATTTTTAATTGTACAGACTAAGAATGAACTGGTGAAAAGCTTTTCATTTCTATGTGAGGACACAGGATGTCTGAAGCTGCTACCCTGTCTGAAGCCGTTACTCTGTTCAGAGCATTTCTGAACTTTGAATAGCATCCTTTTGCAGAAGTCAATTTTAAAAGAAAAATTCAATCCTGAAAGCTGACATAATTCTACAGAAACAACAAATATTCATATATAATATTGCCCTCTGCCTTTACTTATTTTTTTTTTTGTTAAAGTGCACATACATTCACACATATAGTAACTATACTTGAGCTTTATAATGAATAATATTTTCCCTAAAATAAATCCATATCCATACATTTTATACTTCAATAACTCTCTTCATTTTAGGGGTAGAGCTAGCAATGTAACACTGACACCCTAACTACAAAATCAGTGTTATTTACATTAGCTTTTATTAATTGCAAATATTTATTCAGAAGGTTTATTTATGGCTCCATTTAATGGCTACAAAACCCAAGCTATCTCTGTTACTCCAAATCACTCCCATCATCCAGTAACTTGTGCATATGCTCTAATGTACTTTACCATTTTGAACTGATTCTTCTTGACTATGCTTTTAGCTGTATGACATGCCAAGCTTTATCACATTGCAACTGCTCCTTTGAATTTGAGCTTGGGTAAATTTTGTTTCTCACCAAATAAGATCAAACTGGAATCACCATTTCTTCAGAATATGATCTATTTTCAAGTGAACACAGCTTCCACCATCATCCAAAACATAAGTCCATACTGTACTTCTCTTGCAAATATCTACACGGCTGTTAGGGTGAAACTAAGTCAGAACCTACACCTCTGTAGTGAAGCTAAATCTGTAGTAACTGATTGCTTGGCAACTTCCACCAAAACCTGCTTTTCTGAAAAGCTGCTAGGCAATATTTGTATTTCAGGGCAATCCTTAATAAGTACCACTTGACATTTCAACACTATTTAGAGCAAAAATAGGCTAATTGGCTTCAATTCCATACCTCTGGAAAGGAGGATAACAATACCTTCTGGAGGTAATGAGAATTTTTATAAGCATATCTGTAAGGAGGAATGCAGTACTTAATTACTAAAAAGCATCACGACAGTGCATAAACAATTACACTGTTTACAACCCTCCACTCCTTTATGGCTCCCTCTTTCTCTCTCTCTCTCTCTCTCTCTCTCTCACACACACACACACACATAATACCATATAAATAAGGGAAATAGTCTTGTCTTCTTTCACCACTGAAAGTCTCATACCAAGTGAGCATTGAGAAAAATAGCAGCAAAAATATTTGAATTGTGAGGAAATCATTTATCCTTCACACAATGAAGTCAAAATATGGCTTTGTTATCATTTGTTGTCTTTACTCTGTCTCTAGCACCAGGCATGTATATTTAACAGGAGAGGATAAGTAAAATAAAAAATCCGTGAATTATAGTATAATTTCACGTGGTGTTTAGGATCTGTCCCCATTATATTCATCAAAACACAGATCTTGACAGTTCCAGTGAAGTCACCTCATAAGAGCTATTTCTTGTAAGTGCAGACCTATCACATTTTTTATACCATATGGCAAGTCAATATTAAATCCTAGGGGAAAGCAGATTTTAAAGAGTTCCTCTCCCTGTGTTCACCCCATTTCAACTCATATTTCAGTAACTTCTTTGGAACGTTCCTCCTTGTTTTTTCAGTCTAGCAGTTTAAATCTTTTTAGCAAGTTATTTGAGAATTACAACCTGGTCAGTAGAAACTTTTAAATATCAAGCATCCAACAACATCACCGTTTTGATCTGCTTTAAAATATTCTTTTTCAAAATAATAACTTGCTTCAAAAAAAAGCTAGGCTTTCTGCAGCTACAAAAGAGATTTGCAAGTGCAAAAAACCCACTGACTCTTCTTACAGTCTATCAAAAAAAAAGGTGCATCTGTGCTACAGTTCTGTGTATCAATATAGGTCACTGTAGAGCATGAAACACCTTGTTTTCTGTATGGTCACAGAATTAATCAAACTGATTGCATTTTACTTGCATTACTTAAGTTCAATTATTTGCTAACTTCATGGTCTACTTGAACTGCTTTTTGAAAAAATATATAAACCATCATCGTCACACTTTAATGATGGTTCTATAATAGATTTATTCACAAAGTCAGTTATAGAGTAAGTGCTTTAAAAAGGGATGGAAAGAATTCATTTTTACATTAACACATAAGTTTTGGCATATTTAGTATCTCCGTTCATTTTAAGTCCCTATGTGATAATGTTTTTCTGCGAGTGCATCAAAAAGAGATTATTTTTCAAAACAAATAATTAGGTATAGTTTTTATCCAAATGCTTTTATACATTAGATAGAGAATTCTAAAACTAATGGTAAAATAAAGTGGAAGAAAACCACAATTTATTTTTTAAACTGCTTTTAATATTTCCATATTTCTAATTCAAATAGTTAATTGTGTTCATACTAACTTATCTGCTGGGGTTTGGGGTAGGTTTTATGTATTGCAGTTTTTGGGCTATCAAGGAACTGTTACGCTGTTTTTTCTCAAAATTAAGTGATATCAGGGTGTGATATAATCTTATAATCTCTTTTTCCTACATTTTTCTGCACTGTTTCTCTTTTTACCTTGTGAACAATTTTTTAAAGACAAAAATAATCCTTTGGTTCAGAGATCTCCAACAAGATGTTCACTTCCATATATGAGTAGTACCAGAAACCCTCCTCCACCTTGCTTATAATCCTTCTCACCTCATGAGTCTGGAGCTGCTGGCTACAGAGAAAAGTACCCTCCTCCTGAATATCTTATGGACATTAACTTCAGAAGTGGCATGGGAGATTAATTCCTTTGTGCTGTGGTTGGAAAACATACCCAGATCTTCTGTGGCATTTGTCTAAGCATTAACCATTTTGCAAAATCTGACCAGAATCACTACTAGCTTTATTTGGCCTGCTCTCCTAAGGGAAAAATGCAGTAGGGTTCAAATACTACTAGTGACACCCATGCACATGTATGCCCAGCACTAATGCAAATTTGCAAAAGGGATAAAGATCTTCAATGAGAATATTGTTTCCTTACTCCTGAGTAGTCACAGGAAATAAGGAGTTTGCATCTAGGATTGATCTTAAGGAACTGGAAACAGGTTGCTTTCTAAAAAAATTCATCAACCACAATGCACAGATGAGTTGAGAAGAAACACAATCTTATGTTGCTTTGTAATAGTAGAATGTACAGAACACTTAATATTTATGCTAAATTACTAGTAACTTTACTCTATTAGCACCTACCGAGGAGCAGATGATGTAATACATACTTCAGTGGGAAAGGCTTTCCTGAAAAATGCTGTGTTGATATTTGACTAATAGGAGATAGAGAATTTGCAATCAATATATAATGGCTCTTTGACTGCTTGTAGTCAGCACAACTATATATTCTCTGCTGCAGTTCTGAGTTACGTGTTTTTCTTACATAAATATATTTTATTTAAAGATACTTTGTTGTATTTCTTCTCTAACCACAGAAAAGTATTATTAAAACAGAGTGTTTAAGACTGTTGATTGCTTCACTGCATTAAAACTAGCTTGTTGGCTTTAATCAGGAAGCACTATATGATCCATTAGCTGTGAAAGGCTTTAAATAATTGATTTGCAGCATGGGGGATTAACATGGAATCTCATTAACCAAGAAAGTTTGCTATAGTTTTCATTTAAGTAGAACTCATGATTTGGAAATTTCTTGATAAGTGAAAAAAAAATGCTGTAGCTGTCTCAACAGAAACTCATTACTGTTAATATTATGAAATCTCCATCATACTATCTATATTTTTTTTTTAATTGAACATAAATCTGACATTATAAAAAACCTATGATATATCTTGGACATACATGTTGGAAATATTTGGTTGAGGCTTGTAATTTTTCTTTTTTTTTTTTTTCCCTAAATTTTATATGTTAGATAAATCTTGCTGTAGATTGATAAAGATCAGAAATTTTTTGTACCAGTGGTGATGTCAAATCAAATGGATTAAACTACTCTGATGATAGGTCCTGGATATATTACAAACAAATGAGAGTGGAAAGAGATTGGAGGGAAGCCAGTGAAGATACTTCCAAAGAAATGTTACTTGCTTAGACAACTATGACTTTCTCCTTAATAGCTGTTTGCTGAGCGTTGCAGAACAGTTTCCTGAGGAAATCAATAGCTTAGATTCAGTGTATATAATAGGTGCTTACCTTCTTCCATTCAGGTATAACGTCAGCAACCTGGAAAAGGTTACTTGAGTCAAATTTCTAAATCTGTATTTGACTCATAGAGTCAACTAATTATCCTCATTCTTGCACAGACCATTTTTTTTTTCATTTAATAAATGCATGTGAGACCAAAACTATTTAGCAAAGATGCGACTACTATCGCACCACAATATCAGATCAGTTTTGTTTAATTTTTCTTTTTGTTTCTGATATTTGACATTATTACATCCCTTTAAAAATAAAATATAAAATCATCTGATCATCAAAGGACTGTTTTCCTAACTCCAAGGGCTCAATGACTGCAATATGCACTGAACCATATGAATTTCTATCCATCACAGATTTTTCATTTGTCAAGCATAAAAGAGTTTTTACATCCCTATACATCTAAAAATTTTGGTAACCAGTTATTATTATCTTATCAAACCTAATGCCTCTGCTCTCATGTCCATAGCAAACATTGCCCTCAATATCCTTTCCCTAACCAAATAACCCATTATATTATTTCTTTGCAAACTTATTTGATTAAATTATATAGTCATTTTTTACTCCAGAATTTCTCCAAATTCCACACAGCCTTATATGGGCAATGCTCCTCTACGACCTTTAGATTTTACTATGCCATTTTCATTCTTTAAACTTTAATTTGGAAGTAATCTATTGCCTTTTATTTAGCTCATCTGAATCAAGAATGACCTACCTCTTTTGTTTATTTTTTATTCCCCGTGAAGGATATGTACAGCTTCTCTGGTATAGTTTTCATGTGTATTATACTGACACAGATGATTTTCAGTGCTTCCTTCATCTCTTAAAAAAAAAATAAAAACCTTCTTGAATACTTTGCATTTTTGTTGCCAACAGACTAGTATACCTGGTTTGAGATACAGAAAATCCTCTTTTGGCTAAAGCAAAAACAATGTCAATCCTTAATGCAGTGTAAAATTTAAAATCCTTTCCACATACTAACTTCCAAATGACTCAATAAAATTCTGAGGTGTTTATGTCTACATACTTCTCTGAAAGGAAGCAGAAACAATTCAAAAACACTATGAAAAGTTTTAACTTCTATTGTCTGTTAAGCTCATTGTGGAATTCTAAATGTGGCACAAATACTTATTATGACATTTTTACTGCAATTCTCAATTTTAATAAGCAGCATATTAAACACTTTGGACAAAAGTTTTATCTATGAATATTTTACTATTCCTGCTGTCAGTTCAGGTGTAGTTCAAGTTTAACATTTAATGTGTTTTTCATAATGTTATGAGAGAATCACAAGTCCTAAACCAACAGTTCGGACCCACTGCCCTCCTAAAGTGTAGTATGACCATTTTACAAGAGAGATGACTTAGAACAATGGTCAGTAGGCTGGAAAGTAACATAAAAATAGTATTAAACACACACCCCTCAAAACCCCCCTATACAAACAGGAATGGGTCTGAATCTAATATGAATATAAAATCATATAAATTATACAAAATATCTCTAATAGAGGTGAGGTTCCCTATAATGGAAGAGTCAAGAATCTGACACTGCTGACACACAATATGTGCTTGTAGTGCTGTTAGTCTGACAGTTTCAGTAAGCAATGATTTTATTCTGTTTCTCAAAAAGGAATCAAATTAAAATTTATGTGTTAAATCTAAATACAAAAATTAAATAATTCATAAACATGTAAAATGTAACAAAATAATTCATGCTACTAATATCCAGTTATATTGCTATGTACAATATGTGTACATATATATCTTCTGTGAGTTTAGGTTTATACATAAGCAAACAAAAATATTGGCCATTCTCTATAACACAGAAGTCTTGCTAAATTCTTAGAGGAATGTGGTCTATTTATTTATTTTGAAATTTTGTGAAACTTGAAGTTTGATGGTCCTAGCTGCTCTGAGAAGGATTAAAGCTTAGACTATATTTTGGTGATGAACTGTCAGTCATGTTTGCTAATTTCTGCTGGTTTACTTCAAGATTTTGCATCATTTTTGTGCTAAGTAATATAGAGGCATGGTCAAAGAGTTATGCAATCCTGTTATGCATACAAGTAAGAAAGAGTTTTTGTATGCCCAGTAATGTTGATGCATTCATGATTCTTTAGAAAACAGAGAAGTGATGTCTCTCAAATTGAAACTACTTCAATGAAGAAAATACAGCAGGCAGGAAAAGCTACTTTTGACTGGTATTTTTATAAAGACATTGGATGTACTGAAAATCTATCACTGTACTTCTCCTAGAGTTTTCTTTTCTTATCTAAATAAACCTGATTGTTACTCAGAGGTCATGTTTTCTCATCATCTTACCATGTCTGATATCCTGTGTGAATTATTTATTTTGGCAGAAGACCAATTTTCTTTTTATTTTTGCAGATGAGGAATGTGCTCGACTGCTGGCATAACTGGGGATTTTAGTTAGATTACATTATGTACTGCTATGCATGACATAGAAACATTTTCATTAGTACTTGGAATGACAGATAAATTAAACTGTCCTTTTTCTGTATCTAATTACTTACCATACCAGTATCTGGTGGGAGTCATTACATAATAGAAACATATTGAGATAAATATACTATAAAATCTAACAGTGTTTGGCTTTAAGATGCAAACTGAACTCCTGAAGCCTTAGTTTTCCTTACTTCAGAGATTTGGGATCTTTGGTCAGATTCCTTTTCTTATTCTTTATTTTTTTGTGTTGATTTTCTTTTTTTTTTTATGTGAGAAAAAGAAGCATAAGCCAGCACAAGGCATCATGCCAGGTGTCTGCAGACCACAGCTGAGAACTGCAGCTACTGGTGCCTTTGGTCATTCTAAAGTGCTATGCTGAGCAGCCAACTCACACAGCATTCAATGCCTATACCTTTGTGTCCTATATTTCCTCAGGAGTTTCTGCTTTTGTTGTTACTGTTGATTGTGTTGTTGAGAGTCTAAACTTCATAGTTCCAATAATGGGGTTTTTTTTAGTATCAGATGGAATGTAGTAATCCAATGCAGAAAAGAGAGGAAAAGCGGTAGGTTTATGTCCATCACAAACTTACTACACTGTCTGAGAGACCATTTTTACCTACACAAACAGATCTAACCTGTGGTTTACTAATATTGTGGTTTTTTATTTTATTGCTGTTTCAATATTAGCAAACAAAAATTTTGCTACTTATATCTAAGGAAATTCTCATTTCCACTACCCTTCCTTTGAACAGGTTTAATGTGGTTTACATTCATTCATTAATACATTTATATTTTCAGTCGTGTAATTTCAAAATTAATTAAAATTATTAGTAATGTTTGCATAGATACATAAGCAAGTATATGGGATTTAAGTGTGTTTTTAAGTGTGTAAACTGTCCAGGAAATTCAAGGTTCACACAAGGAAGTATGTCTTTATAGCTAATCCCCACCAAAAACTATCAATATTT
This sequence comes from Heliornis fulica, assembly GCA_013399135.1. Classification (NCBI taxonomy): domain Eukaryota; kingdom Metazoa; phylum Chordata; class Aves; order Gruiformes; family Heliornithidae; genus Heliornis; species Heliornis fulica. Next base: position 17,998 of record VXBZ01009568.1, on the reverse strand, counting down.
TTAATAAAAGCTGTCTCAGGACTGCACTTAAATCCTTGCACTCTTCTGTGTCAAATGCAAGTATCTCTTTTCTCAATCTACATTATCTTGTTTCTGGCTTTTAGAGTCTTTATCAAATAATAAAAATCAGATGCCTAAGGAAATCCTCATTCAAGAAAATCAAACAAATTTTTATTATAACAATTTGTTGTATGAATTTAAAGAGGTGCAGTAAGGCCCTAAGGAATATTTGTTTAAATTTAGCTTTCCAGGATTTTATTTCAAGATTTTCCTTCACATTAAATTGTAAATGAATCTTCTAAAGATATTTGTTTTACTAGAAAGAGGACTGTTTTATTATACTGAAAGCTTACTCAAAACAACCTTTAACATTTCCATTGTAGCTTTAAAGAGATGATAAACACTGCAAAAATTCTTAAATATTTGCTGAAAATAAGAAACCAATATATTAGTCACATAAAAATTGTTAATAAGAATGATATGGAAAACTAAAATTTAATATCAGATGAAACAAACTTCTCTTTTAACAAATGACTTCTGTTTTACTAGTGGTTTTGTTCATTATTGTGGCTATACTCTTTATGTTTGTGGGTGTTTTAATAATCTTAGATTTTATTATATTTACTACATAATTCTGTGTATTCTGTCTGGGCAATACATAGGCCTCACTTGTATTCACATGAATCTCCGTAAAAAGTCATCACTACAACCCTTGTTTGCAAGAGTTCTCATATGAAAAAGCATTCACCAACACCATGATTTTCAAACCGAGCATGAGCTTTGATAGCCGTGACAGTAAGACTGTATACTATTACAAATATTCATTTTCACATAGAGCATCCTAATAATTTTCACTGTCCAGGTTTCACTAAATATGAATCGAACTCTAGATTTAAACTTCTAATAAAATCAAAACCCTCAAAATATAAAGAGAAATTAGGAAGCTATTGTCCAAGATTTGTATCAACCTAGAGGCAATTTTAAAAAAATTAAATAAGAACAATCACACTTCATTTTGCTTACTTAGAACTAATAATATAATTGTGATTGCATGATGGCAATGCAGATTTAGTATGTCAAAACTAGAAGGATATTGTTAAAGCATATAGTTATGCATAAACCTAATTTTTTCACATTCTGTGCTTTAGATGGTAAAGAAACTGCTTAAAGAACCTCAGACAAAAAGAGAGTATTTAAAACAAAAAAAAAAACCAAACCACTAAATAAGTTGAAAAAATATATCCTATATGCTAACAAAAATAGCATTTTTTTGTTTTAAAGGTATAGTAAAAATGATAGTATCAAAATTAAGCTTGGATGTATGGTATCTTTTGAAATTCATTCTCCCTAACTGATGAACCTAATTTTAGAAACAAGGAAATAAAATTATGCAACTACAAAAATTTTTGTAATTGCTTGTCTTTTTCAATTATTGTTCCTATGGAAAAGACAAATATATTTTATTTCTTTAAAAATTTCCATCTCTTACAGTTACTCGTTGCCTTAAATAATTGGGTGAAAAATAGAACTTCTTTGAAGACCTTCAGCCTTTAACAATTTAGTATAGTAATCCCACGTCCTTATCTTGTTGCACACCATAAAATCTACCAAAGAACACCTTTATTCACTTCTTCATCACTCCACAGGGCATTGAAGCCCTTGCAAATATTGAATTTGAAAGTTCCTAATAGTCTGACAATCTTCTAAGAATTTACTGCAAAGAGATAGAACTTTCACATATACTAGAGAGAGGAAGAATTAAAACATATATTAAAAATACTTTTTGTAGATCCATCACATTTTCTTGTATTCTGTTCTCCTGTCTGTGCAACTACCATCCTGCAAATATCGCTACTAAAAACTGGTGAGACCTAGGTAATAAAAGCAAACTATCATTAGCAGTTTTCTGCATCATTAAACATAAATTACATCAACTAAGAAAATCAGTGTAGAGTGAAAATTCCTTTATACAGTAATATTTTCCTTTCACTTTAAAATACTTTCAATCAGTCAATGGAAAAAAACAAAAAATCCACCGAGCAAAAATGCGTAAAAGCCCCCATGCAGAAACACATCCAAATATATCCAGATATTATTTGTTGTTCTGCTCTACAACAATATATCTTAGATTGTTTTTACACTACATATTACAGAAAATTGAAGTCAAATGCTGTTTTAATACTCATTGTATAATTAAAATATATGGGAAAATTTTAATTGAAACCAAGTCAATTTCACACCTATGTTATTTCTGAAATAATTTAAAATCAGATTAATTTCACCTATCTAAGGCACCAATCTAAGGTCTAGCTTATTAGATCCAAATGTCTCTTTACTATCCAACCCAAGGAAAAAAAATTAAGTAGGCCAGCTTGTCTTTGAAAAATAGCTATTTCTCCCCGTGTGTGATGCAGAGAACAGCTGAAGTTAAAACATTTATGTTTTCCTCATCTAAATTTAGATGAAACAAAACCACTTCCAGTGGCCTCAGAGACATACACTGAAATATGAATTTAAAAATCTCCTCAGTAGGTTACAGTTAAGTTAAAAATTGGTGTTAAATGAGAAAAGGAAGAAAAAATGAATAGTTAATACCAGCTAGGAAGAAGATAGAACTAATGGCAATTATTGACAAACTTTAAGCAATAAGCACATAAAATATGACTCAGACAAGAGTCTTCTACAACCTCATTCAAGTTAGAAAACACAAAAAATTATCATTAAGTAGAAGGAATAGTTTTATGATTCAAAACTGAAGAGTGAGAACAAAATTTTTTTAATCTAAAAAAGCCCAACAAACCCACCAAAGAAACGACATGGACTGAGAGACAGTTTTATAGAATAACAAGGTGGTAATAATAATAATAATAATAATAATAATAATAATAATAATAATAATATGCATCAATTTACAAATGCACTTACTCGCCACAAGCAGAAGTGGGATGAAGGTATCAATCTCAAGGAAGATGCTGCTAATTGTGGAAAGCAGTTATGGAGTCATTACCTTTGCACCTTGCTCCGTTTCATTAAAGTTCATCTTTAATTAGTGTGAGTGACTCTTACTGTAATACTGTTGCTATGGTATATAATAATCACAGTAGTGATGAAATGTAATATTATGTAGCAACACCATATAATGCAAATCACTGGCTATTCTCCCCCAAAATCAACCCCCCCTGAGGTACACATTGGACTTCCCCACTCTTCTGCATAACCTAGCGAATGAAGATAGGTCCTTGAGCAACAGCAGTTCTGCAAATGGGTTTGCCTTTACCTGTGGCAGAAGAAACCCACTGTGTCTCCACTTACATATTCTTTATGTGCACTAGAGGAACTTTATCTCTTTTATAGTAAACTAAAGTTTTGATTGAGCAGGACTAGCTTGATCAGTAGACCCCCTAGTGTTGACTAAACCAGGTGGCCTTGGCTATGTGTGTAGCTTGAGGGTGCCACCACTATTGATCTCAGGGCAGTCTTTAGCATTCCACTGTATCATTTTTCCCAGAGCTCAAATCTCATTCTTGTCACTCACTTCTTGTAAATACGAATCAGAAGCTTCTTCCACAAGATCAGAACTAAGATCAGTCCTCCAACTCTGTTTAGAAATTGCTCACCTGAAACTGGAGCAGCAACTTTCCTGAAAGAATCCCCATTTGAAATTGCTTTTCCTTGCAATTCATGTACTTGTGCCTCCAGGGTCGAGATAGGTTTTCCATCCTACTTCCTCATGTCCTCTCTGTGATCATACAGGTAAAAGCACAGGGTACCTTGTGGTGCGTACCCTCTATACAGCCTCTTGTGAGTGGAGGAATGCTTGATACTAACAACTGAGATACTGGTCTAGAAAAGGAATACAAGACACATAATTTTTGAGTTTCCAGACCTCCCATGACAGTTTGTTGAAACAGTTTTCAGATTTTTGAGATTGTCTTTCCACCACTGAGACACAGGCCTGCAAGAAGGAAGAGAACTTCTTCATATGGTTGGTGTTAGCTAGTTACTTCATTGCAGCAATAAATGGAGTAGCCTAGATTACTACTTACACTATCCCAGTCATGAAAATATAGCGAGGACTCCACTTTAAAGGTAATTAAATATGAACTCAATGATAAGCATTAATATTCTAATATCCTTGTTTACAAGGCTCAATGAGCAATCTCCTCTGAAATTAATGAAGCACCTTAAGAAGGAAAGCACTACTCCACGTAAGTAAATCAGTCAGAATATCATAGATGAATAATAGGGATGAGTTCTCTGTAAATAATGTTAGGCTTTGCCAAAACAACATACATTTGTTCCTGGAATTTTAAGGAACAAAGTGTTTTGATAACAGAAAAAGCAATAAGGAATATGTTTAGTTCTACTGCATTTCAGTAAACTTCAGTCACAGCTTCTGTAAGATTTTTATCTTTAGGAACCCATATATTTATGCAAAATAACTTAATTTAATAATATTAATAAAGGCAAGAAATGATATCATCATTAATGAATTAAAACACCAATATTTTAATGAGAAAAAAGATGGAGGTGATAAACTAGTCAAATTCTCTTATTCTACTTTTTAAATATAAGAACTGTTGCCATGGTGATTTTAATCTTGCTCCAAACCTGCAAAAAGCTACATGAAATTTTGTCCTCAGTCTTCACTTCGGAATCATAAAGTTATTCCATTGACTGTCCCGGTTTCAGCTGAGATAGAGTTAATTTTCTTTTTAGTAGCTGCTCTAAAGCTGTGGTTTGGATTTAGTGTGAGAATAATGTTAATAACACACTGGTGTTTTTAGTTTCTGTTTGGTAGGTGTAGTACTTACACAAAGTCGAGAACTTTACATGTTCCCACACCCTGCCAGGTGCACGAGAGGCTGGGAAAGCACAGCCAGGACAGCTGACTCAGGCTGGCCAAAGGGATGTTCCATACCATGTAGTGTCATGCTCCATGTAAAACTCATTCTCCCTGATTACTTTGTTTTCCTGCAGTGTCTGTCTTTTTTCTTTTTCTTTTTTTTTTCATTTAAAGGAATTTGTTTCATCAATATATGTATATTTTGATTGTCACAGAATCACGGAATATTTAGGGGTTGGAAGGGACCTCACAAGATCATCTAGTCCAAACACCCTCCTGCCAGACTTTGTGCATCTAAACTCCATAAATGACCCAGTGCATTTCTATCTATATATGCAATATAGATTTTAAATTAATTGAGTCATAGAATGGTTTGGGTTGGAAAGGACATCAAAACACAACTAGTTCCAACTCCCCTGCCATGAGCAAGGATACCAAAAGCCCCATCCAACCTGTTCTTGAACAGTGACTGCCAGTGAGGGGGCAGCCACAGCTTTTCTGGGCAAACTGTTCTTATGCCTCACCAACCTCATGACAAAGAATTCTTTCCTTACACCTCATCTAAATCTCCCCTTCTTCAGTTTAAAACTATTATCCTTCACCATATCACTACGTGCCCTTGTAAAAAGTCCCTCTCCAGCTTTCCTGTAGGCCTCCCTTTAGGTACTGGAAGGTCTCCCCAGATCCTTCGCTTCTCCGGGATGAACAAGCCCAACTCTCTCAGCCTGTCTTCATAGGATAGATGCTCCATCCCCTTGAGAATCTTCATGGCCCTCATCTGGACTAACTACAATATCTTTATGTTCTTCTTATGTTGGGTGGCCAGAGCTCGACACAGTACTCCAAGGTCTCACAAGAACTTTGATAAATCACATATAGGCAACAGTGGATAGGATATGTTCATAGTAATGAAGAATTCATAGTAGTTCTTCATATTGAAGAATAAGAAAAAAACATTTCTGTTGTATCAGAACCAGCTGAAGTAATAGAAGCAGTGTTTGGTAGAAGCACTTCAATAAAATACATTAAAAAAAAACTCAAATTAAAATATGTTAATAAATGCGTAAAAATTTAAACAGGTGGTTTGAAAGGATGAAGAAATTGGAAGAAACATGAAAAGACCAGTAAGGTTGAACATAAGAAACACATTCAGTTGTCCTCATTTGTTCTTTTTTTTTTCCCCATCTTATAAAGGTGAATGCTTATTTTAAACCATCCCAAATCCATAAGCAAACAGGGTGCAAATGTGTAGACAAGGGGTTAAAAATATCTCACTTCCCCATGCGATTTAGCCATACATGTACAGTAAGAAGCAGAGGGATGTCTGAATATAAGAAACGAAGTGGGTGGTGAGAAAAGAGAAAAGGAAGAGCTGGTGCTGGGCAAGACAGGGATGCATGATTCTTGGTAAAAGGGGTATCAGTGGGAAAGAGGGAGGTTTGCTGGAGGTAGGTTTTAACAGCTTCTCCTGGAGCTAAAAAAATTGGCAGATCATCACAGCTGAAAATGTACGCGGAGCTGTGCAGCCTGAGATGCTTTACATATTCTAATATTCACACAAATATTTTTGTTGTGAAGTATACTGCTGCCTCAAATATTCTGTGCTGAAATATTTCCAGCTTATTTGTCAGAACTGTGTAATCATTTTGGCAAATAACAGAGCCCAGTCTCTAATGATGACAGCAATCTGTCATCATTAGGATTTCACAGTGTGGAAATCCAATCTGTTTTTCTCAATCACTTCACATTCTCTGATTTACTCCACAGAACTTTCTTTGGCACCATCCATTCACCGTTAAAAACCATGTGTATAAAAAATTGTTCCTGTTAAAAAGTTAATTACAGCACCTCAAAAGCTGTAGAAAAAGGAAAAAAACCCCACCCTACCCATTCACATTCCTTCATTTTTAGAATTAGCAGTTTGAAACAGCAGATTAGGTTTATTGTTTGTTCTTTGTCAAAAATACAGGGCTACTATTAGAACAACATGCTATTTGTTTTGTACATTAGCAAACTGAGAGATTATCATGGAAATTGTAAAGAAAATTTTTAACTTTTTACCCCCTAATCTTCTATTTTCTGTATATTTATAGTTTAAAACTTTTGGGTTTAACCCTGATCTGAGTCCTACTATGTTTGTAGATATGTTTGCCTTTTCTAGCTATAATTATTTTCCAAATAGTGAATAATTCAGCTACTGAACTAGTCTTTCTGCATTCCCAGCAGTCTTCTAAAGTTGAGAAGTTGGAGTGAACTGGTGGTACCTGAAACAGAATCCATGCAAAGGGTTGTTTTTGGTATTTCAGACCAGTTGCACTTCATGTCTGCAGCATGAAGTGCTTTCCCTTTCTCTGACTGTGAGATCTGTCAAACCTAACACAACCATCATAGAACAGCCACAGAATTTAAACCTAGAAAATCTCTTCTATTTGGTATGATGAAGTGCCTGCACATCCACAATTTGGTCTGTTCAGTCACCTTCTCTCGGAGCAGGAACAAAACTCTCTGTCTAGGGATTTTTCCCTATCTCTGAATTTCATGAAGTACAATGGCTAATTCTAATCTAATGAGGAGGAATCTTTTTGGAAAATTGTCTGTATTGACAGACTCAATCAGTATTCAGTACAATTGAAGAGGATATTTTATTAAAAAACAAACAAGCCCACTTTCTTAACACTGGGTAAAAGCTTGCTAAATGTCTTCTGGCCCAACAAAATATAGGTTTTTAAATAAAAAGCAAAATTCAAGTCATAAGTATATGTGCACAATTTTCACTTCATACACTATGACTAGTTTAATACTGTACAGTACTTTTCCAGTGCACATCCAACTACTTCCAAGCAGCTCTCATAGTATTTATTGTTCATTGTTTTAGTTATTGCTTCTGAACTTGTTAGGGCATTCTAACCATAGCTGAAATAATCTAATTGACAGAATGGTTACTCCACTAGATATGTATTTCCTTCTGTTCTAACATCTACCAGCTATTTACAGGTGTCTACAGAGTTGCAAAAAGCAAGAGAGGAAACAGATGACAGAAGAATTGCTATAAGAGTATTGTGCTCCAAAATCTTCAAGCTTGTAAAAGAAAAAATGTAATAAAAATAGTGTTAAAGAAAATTAAAATCTGGTTTACTCTCTTCCAAGCTGTGGTTGTTTCTGCATATATTTCTGGTTCTAATTTACATGAAAATATAGATATATCATGTCTGTTCTTTCTTACTGCTATATATAAGCAGGTGGGTGTTGATTCTGAAATGTGTAGTGACATTGATACTGCTGATAGAAGTGTTCAGTCTTTGTTCTATTTTTTTAATGGATTATACAAAATACTTTTCTTTATATTTTCAACAAAGCTTCTGGAAATAGTAAGATGGATCCCTGTTTCTTTTAACTCTGTCATAAGAAGTAGGAAGAACTGTATTATCACAGTGCTTGCTAGTAAGCAGGGATCTACTAAACCAAAATAAAACACAATGTAGGCTTTTGAGATTTTTAACATTTCCTATATAAGCAAGCTGACAACTACAGGATCTTCTCCTCTTTTATAATTGTCTTTGTAAGTTTACAATGCAAATAATAGACAATGGAATATTTTCTATGTTTATAAACACTAGGCAAGACCTGAATTGACCTTGGAAGTCTGAGCTAGGTATATAAGCATTTATTATCCAATTCATGGGAGTTATCTATCTAGTTATCTGGTTTATAGACTTTCTTTCATAGATTAGTAATTTATTTGACATCCAGAGAGGAATGTATAAATCAGCAGGTTACAGTGACTGTTAAGGGAGAAAAGTTTAATCATTGTTATAGAAAATTTTCAGGCAGAAAGGTTCTTATACAAAAGACCCATCTTGTAGTTTGGAAATTTATATATAGAGTAAGATAAATTTGCTAAGGCCAAAAAAGGGAGGTAGATTTTCATCTCAATATCAAGAAAAGGAACCTAAATCGTCTATCGTTGGGAGGTGATTGCAGGCATCTGTCTTCAGACTCTATAGCAGTGATTCTGTTACTCTGAGAAAGGCATGCAAATTCCTATTTCATGCAACATATTCTCAGCTACCTTAGTAAATAGCTTATGTACATTTTAGGTTCTTCCTCAAAGAATCTAGAGGCATAATTATCTGGATACAAGTTATATCCAGTTGTGTATTACACACTTTTAACGGCATGTGACTTTGCGGTAAGGTGACCCTCGCTGAATGGCAGGTACTCACCAAAGTTGCTCTGTCAAAAGCTGCTCCTCAGCTGGACAGGGGAGAAAAAGTATAATAAAAGGCTTGTGGGTCAAGCAGGACAGGGAGAGATCATTCACAATTGTCATGGGCAAAACAGGCTCAACTACCAACCAAATCAGAGTAGGCAATGAGAAATAAACTTGAATCATAAAACACCTCCTCCCATTCCTCCATTCTTCCTAGGTGTAACTTCTTTTCTGATTTCTTCACCTCTCCCTACCCCCAGCACCATAGGTAGGCAGAGAATGGGGGTTGTGGTCAGTCAATCACACATTGTCTCTGCCGCTCCTTCTCCCTCACAGGGAGGATTCCTCACAATCTTCCCTTTCTCCAGCATGGGTCCCTCCCATGAGAGACAGTCCTCCATGAAATGCTCCAGTGTGAATCTTTCCCATGGTCTGCACTTCATGAACTGCTCCAGAGGAAGAACTGCTCCCACTTCTCTTCCATGAAGTCTCTTCCATGGGGTGCAGGCATTCAGCAGTAGGCTGCTCCACTGCAGGTCCTCCACTGAGTCACAAGTCCTTCCAGCAAATTGGCTCCAATCTGTGCTTCTCTCTCCACATGTCCACAAGTCTTGCCACGATCCTGCTCCAGTGTGGATTTCCTACAGGGTCACAGCCTCCTTGGACATTGGGCCCTCCACAGGCTGCAGGTGAGTGTCTGCTTCACATTCAGTTTGTCTCCATGGGCTGCAGGGGAATCTCTGCTCCAATGCTTGGAGCACTGACCTTGGTGACTGCATAGGTTTTCTTTCACATAAGGTCATTTCTCCCCTGGCTGCTGATGTGCAACAGGTTTTCCACCCTCTGTTATCCTAGCAGTGCTACCACTGTCCCTGGTGGGCACAGCCTTAGCCAGCAGCAGTCTTGGAGCTGGCTAGCATTAATTCTATCGGACCTAAGGAAGCTTCTAGCAGCTGCTCACAGAAGCCACCCCTGTAGCTCCACTGCAAACAAAACCTTGCCACACAGACTATTCTATCCCAGTCAGGAAAAAAAAAAAAAAAGAGGAATATAATTAACACATTAAAAAAATATTGTGATTATATTTCTTTGGGATTGTAATGTATTAAGTTATATTATCTAGAAAATCAGGACAACTTCTGAGCTGATGGAATTCCTCCTTTCTGGGTTATTATTGGGCAGTGAGTGGGATGTTGGACTGCACAATGGCCACCACTGTACTGGACACAAAAGCACAGATTTAAAATCGAACAGTCAAGTTCTTCTTAAGTTTAGGCATCTCCTTAAAAAACACTTCTCTTTGGAATTTAGTATCTCATTTAATTGCTCAAGTTCTGCTATCATCCACATACCCGCAATAGTTGTGAGTCCAATAGTCCCATCTAAAAGAGGACAGCCTGAAAAGTGCCAGACTTTTTGGCCAGAGGGACTGCAATGAAATAACTGTCATCTATTCCTAATGCAAAAGGTTACATAAATATGTGTAGTCTTTCTATACTAGACACCTTTCATATAACTGAAACCCAAGTATCATCCTAGAAGGGACATAAAATGGGATTTAGATGAGTGACAAATCCTCTCACAGTCAGATGGAGGCCAAGGAGGACTAAGAGCATGAGTGAATAAGTTAGTAGCTACATGTGGTTGCCACTGAGAATTAATTTCTCTCTTCATTAAACTCTTTTTACACAGAGTCAGGGGAACTGACTAAGTATGATCCTCGATGAAGCAGGAAATTGAGTAATCCTAGTCAGTCCCCTTCTAAATAGACCTTTCTATTGGGAACTGGCTGCATAAATAAAGTGACTAGTTCATTTTCCTGTTGTCTCAGTCTTTTCTACCTAACACCTCTGAGAAAAGAGACCAGTGTCCTGTAAACAAGATTGAAAAATAAAAAGAATTATGATAAAATAGCATCAGTAAAAGAGATATGAAAAACGTGTTCAGTTCTAAAATGTACACTGGGGTTACCGATATTTTACTCCTTAAGTCTATATTTAAGTACAGTATCAGAAAGACATTCTGGAAAGGGTTTTGAACAAGAGGACTATTCTGTATTGGGGAATGTAACACTTTTTTTTCTTTTTTTCATAAAGAAAAGCTCTCAAGAAAGAGGGAGGAGTTTTTGTGGGTGTGTCATTACACTACTACACTATTAGCATGTTACAGTGTTCCTTTTTAGACAAAACATTTGATATTGCTGAGTTTTAACTACAATTATTCTTAAAAGTTTGTAAATGTTTTAAAAATGACAAGACATTTGGCTAATAACACATTGAAGACTATCAAAATAAAAGTTGTTCTTTCTAGAAAAGAGACACAAAAGAAGTGACCCTGAGTGCTGAGAAAATCTGCTACATACTGCGTACTTTACACTGAAAGATGCAGAAGTGCACATTTTAGAAAAAAAAAAAAACCTTTATGAAATGGTCAGGTTTTAATTGTCCTCAGTTCATTAAATTCCCCAGAGAGCTGAGGAAATTCCTCAAAGTGTGGAAAGAATCCTGAGAATTAAGTGCAAAATTAAGTATCAGGAAAGAATCCTGAGAATTAAGTGCAAAAAAATGTTTGTTCTCAAACTCTGACAATCCTTCAGCACACCGAACTTCTGCTGACATTACTATTGATATCACAGTGTCTCACAGACATGATGGTGACTTTTGGAGCACTGGGGATGGGTCAGCATAGATCTGCAGTCAAACCCACTTAACCATCTGGCCTACCTTCTGGAAATCTCTTCCCTCAGTCTGGCATGGACTAAATAAATATCTTCATTTATAATAATTTCCATAATGACTTACAATGTTGACAGTGAATACTCATTATATTTCCCTCTATACGACCCAGCTAACAAAACCCCTTAAGAGCATATACAATTCATCTTTCTATTTTATTTTTTCTTATAAATATTCTCCCTGTAACTAGCAGTCATCACTTACATTTTATAATACATAATATTTTTAGAGTGCCAACTGCACACTCTGGTCAACATGCTCCAGATTAAAAAAAAAAAATAGAAAATTAAAGAATCAGAACTTTAATATAAGTCATAAATAAAGTCCAAATATATGACCCAAAAATGTTCCCATTACCTCTATGGTGCTACAACTGCAATCCTAAGTACAAATAAATTTTGCATTTAACAATGTGTCCCCCTCCTCCAAAAACCACAATAACAGCAAACAAATGCAACCAACAGTCATGTATTTTATAATTCCTATCTATTGTCCTCTGAATGGATTATTATTACGTTGTGAAAAAAGTTGAGTCACTTTTGGTTTTGTTTGTTTATTACATGGTAAAAAACCCTCTTCTTGATTTACTAAGATGACTTGTACAGCTGAAGAAAACAGAAGATTGCTCCAGAAAATAATTTACAGGTGGGGTTTGTTGATGTCAAAAGTGAAGAAATCAATTATTTCATATATTTCTGTGTAGGATTTTAAAACCTCTTTTGTAATAGTTTATATTTTAAATATTTAAAACTAGTCTGAACTTTCTTGTACCCTTGACTTACTGTACTTCCACAGCAAAATGAATAATACAGGTAATAAATAGTAAGCTATTAGTAAATATTAACATAAGAAACATGAAATGTCTTCCAAATAACTTCCAAATAACTATCTCATAGGTATTTGAAAGTTAGTCACAGAAATTGTTTTCTTTAACATAGAAGAGATTCTGGGTATTGACAAGAGGTTGTTGTCATAAACTCTTAATTTCATAATGAATATTACAGCATTATGATTGTCTTTCTAGACATAAAGCACAGATTAAACACAGGAAATTTAGAAACACCTGTTAGAAGCAAAACATAATGAGCTAATCAATAGTTTCAAATTCCAATAACTGCCTTTTATAGCTGTTTTTTTGCTTCCTATTGAAAAACTTTCTATATAAAATCCCTTTAAGAAATTAACCGAATCACAGAATCACAGAATCACAGAATGTTAGAATCTCAAAAGATGACCTAGTCCAAAAAAAACCCTGCCTGAACAGAATCACCAATCTGGACACATTTCTGTGACCAGAAATCACACAGGAATGTGTCCAGATTAGTTTTGAATGTCTCCAGAGAAGGAGACTCCACAACCTCTCTGGGCAGCCTGTGCCAGTAATCTGTCACCCTCACAGTGAAAAAGTTCCTTCTTCTATTAAGATGGAACTTTCTATGTTCCAGTTTGGAACCATTTCCCCTTGATCTAACACTAACCAACACTCAGAAGAGCCTAGACCCATCCTCCTGACACTCACCTTTAACGTATTAATAAACATTAATGAGGTCACCCCTCAAGTCTCCTCCAAGCTGAATAGACCCAGCTCCCTCAGCCTGCCCTCGTAAGGAAGATGTTCCTCTCCCTTAATCATCTTGGTGGCCCTGTGCTGGACTCTCTCAAGGAGTTGTATGTCCTTCTGGAACTGAGGAGACCTGACTGGACACAATACTCCAGGTGAGGTCTCACCAGCGCAGAGTAGAGGAGGACCTCTCTTGACCTACTAACCCTGCCCCTTCTAATACATCCCAGGATGCCATTGCCCTTCTTGGCCATAAGGGCACAAAAAGAAAAATTGTTTTTCTTTACTCTGTTATGTGATAATTTGATAATTTAATACAGAAAGGTAGCCAAAATGTACAGATAATAAATTATAAATCCTGTAGGAAAGCACCATTGCCAATAAAAGCTAAATTTATGTCTGCTGATTTTTAATTTTTGTAATTGCTGTGTACACCTGTAGGGACATCTAGATGTGCACACACAAACATATATTGGGGGGTGTCCCTGCTTCTTGCCGGGGGGTTGGACTGGATGACCTCTGGGAGTCGCTTCTAACCCTAATCATTCTATGATTCTATGATTCTATGATTCTATGATTCTATGATTCTATGATTCTATGATTCTATGATGTAGGCATACACATATAGGTGTATGCCTGCTTTTGTTTCTGTGTTTTAAAAGAAAAAGCCACAATATTTATTTTATCATAAATGGAGATTGGTTCCCCATTTTTTTAATGAAGGCTTTACTAATGAAAATAATTCTTTTTTTTCCCCTGTACAAACATAAAAATAAATTTTATCATAATATAGCCATTTTTAGCACATGATAATAATGCTTACAAAAATAACATTTAAATATCCTTTATTATAGAATCATAGAATGATTAGAGTTGGAAGGAACTCCCAGAGGTCATCTAGTCCAACCCCCCTGCAAGAAGCAGGGACACCCCCAACTAGATCAGGTTGCTCAGGGCCTCATCCAACCTGGCCATGAACATCTCTAGGGATGGGGCATCCACCATCTCCCTGGGCAACCTGTTCCAGTGCTCCACCACTCTTACAGTAAAGAACTTTTTTCTAATATCCAATCTAAATCTACCTCCCTTTATTTTGTAACCATTAACCCCTTGTTAATTAAGGATAATTAACTATAGGATACATATCCCTTTAGGTGAGAATTGGTTGTCTCTTAGCTTATATTCTGTGTNTTATTGAATAAATAAAAGAATTCTTTATTATTTTCTTTGTTATTAAAAAATTAAATGAAATAAATTATTAATTTTTAAAAACAAAGGAATGAACACACAGCACAACCTATGAACAAGAAGTAGAAGTGAAAGAGAAAAGCAGATGGCATTGATATAAAGAAAAAAAAAGGAAGAAAAGGGAGGAAAACCCCCCTGGATAAACTAACTACTATTCTCAAACTCAAGGTTAAAAGTATATCAAGCATACAAAAATTCTGTCTAGTTTTGTCATAGTAAATTCTCACAGAAGTCACAGTAGCATGTTTTACATTTTATAATCTAAAGCTTCCAAAAGGCACTGTAGCTGCATTTTCTAGGCAGAAAATTTAGATTCAAAATTTTCCTTTAAAACACACAAAACACAAAATTGGAGAAAAGGAAATTCATGAAGTGTCATATATTTTTCTAATCTTAAGGCACTATACTATACCTTCTACTTATTTAATGTTATGAGCAAGAGAAGTTGTGCCATATAATCACTATAACTTTTTGCCAGGCCTTTCAGGTAATTGAGTTTCTGACTAATCTCACTGCCAGAAATTTCTCTTAGTACCTCAGCCAAATGTATTCTTTCCAGCTTTCTTCCCATTGTCGCTTTTTCTTCCAGTGTTTCTTAGCACAGATTTATATATATGCATATTTTTCTTAATCTTGTATTCTCTGTTTTTACAAGGACTTGAAAAAAACTGAACTTGAAGAAAACAGTGTAATTATAAAAGTATATATAAAAATAATCACTTAGAAAATCATTGTTTTATGTATATTTTTATAACATTCATTGAATTTATCATATTGCTCCATGCAATCACAGCACCAGCTAATTTTTTTTTTTTTTTGTGGCATATTACTGTGCAATAAAATTAAACATTATAGTAGCTTTAACACAGTGATTAGCAAATTCTTATTCTGAAAGCTAAGATAACAAATTACCCTACTTCTGAATATAATCTTAATAGTATTTTAAAGTGGTTAGTTTGTTTCCTACAAAAAGAATACTTGAGGTTTATAACAAAATTAAATTGCATTCTTAACATGTATATTTGTATTGGTATAAATTATCTGAAAGATAAATTATGAATCCATACACCTAAATTTTCATGTGAAATTATAAATTTTTTAGTTCTTAACAGATTTCAGAAAAAAATATCAACATCATAAGATTAACAGAGACAATTTTATTACAGTACTAAATGCTCAGCAGAGCATTTAATTCTTCAGACTTCACAGTCCTTTGCCTTCAGACTTGAAAGGGTTGTTTTATTTGCAAAATAAGAATAGGTTGCCAAATAAGATCAAGTATATATAATAATACTGGTCTAAACTTGAAGATTTCTCAAAATTTAAATTACCTATTTCATTATTCAAACATTTAAATTACATTTTCATGTCATAAATCTTGCTGCAATTTATACTAATTATTTTGAGTTGTTCTTTACATCCAAGAGAATATTTTTCTTTGTCACTGTATTTAGAACATTTAGGTGATACCACTAATTGTGATGTTTATGTGTAAAACATACAGGCTAAAGTTACTGAAATTCATGTAAATGTTCTGAAAAATTATGGTATCTCATTTAATAGAATCACCAACTAACTCAGATACCTCATTTACTCCCCTGAAATTTGTTATTGGATAGGAATAGGTGTAAATTTATATAACAAATGATTAACGCTAACTCCAGGGGAAATAGGAAGTACTGGTTAGAGGATATCTGATGTCACTGACCTAGGATGACATAGTTTCGTATGATATCTTAGACTAAACAAAAATGGAAACAAACTTAACTTTCTTTGGTCCTGGAATTTTTTGCAACCAATCTGTATAACAAAATGTTCCAGTTTTAAGCACTCTCATATAACATTCTCACTAGCAGCGGTACACTTCTCAACTGTCTTACTGCATACAAAACCAATTCTCTTCTTCAAGATCATATTCATAGTTTCATAGTTCTCCTTAAGATGTTTCCAGAATAAAAATTAGCGAAAATTAGAAGTCCATTTTTACTCAAACTCACTGAAGTCCACATGCACTTAAGTAACAGACGAATAGAGATAAAAAAGTGAGAATAAAGTATGTAAAATACAAAGGAAAGTTCTAGTCATATCGACCTTCAAGAATTTGAATTTAGTTACATAGCCAGAGCAGCATCTTCACCACACATTATGGAACAGTCAGGAGAAAACTAATCTTATTTGTGTAGTTTAAAACATGAACAAACTGGCACATTCACAACTGAACTGACATGATTGATTGCCACATGGTTTATAAATTGATTACAACCCAAGATATGCTTATTCTAATACCATCCCAAATTATGGGTTTTGAGGAAGATAAACAGGAGTCTTTTCTTTTTTTTTTAACTAAAGAAAGCAGGGTGAAACGAAGCATAACAGATTTATAGGCAGAAGGTAAAATGGACGGAAAGGACAAAGAAATGTTGGTGTGGATCTAGCTGGGGGGAAACTAGTTAACCATAGCAAAATGAAGTAGGGTTAAAGAAACAGGAATATGTTCCAGATAGCTGTGAGTAATTTGTTATGCAACATATGTCTGTCTAGTTTAAATGAAATAAAAATATTTGACCTTGGTCTCTTCTGGGCTGTTGACTATATTTCAATGTCTTCAGTTTAAAAGCCAAAACTCAACAAAACTTTATTAAGAAAGAAAACCCTTAGAAAACTTTATCCCGATTTTTTTGGTGGAAGGGTTATTTGTTTCTATGGTGTTTCTATCACTAACCATATTTTCAGTCATTCATGTAGATCTGAGAGCAAATAATTCCTAGGCAGTTTCAGATAGAAAGCACCCTACAAATTCCTACTAAATGTTCATTTAAATGCCATAAAGAAAACATCACAAATGAAATTTTGAACTTTTACTAATTTTCTGATTATTTTTTATATTTTAGGAAGCTCTCTACATTTATGCTTTTGTTAATTATTTAAAAGCAGAATTTCATCATAATGTTAATTCTACACATGTCTATATCTGCCCTACATTTGATCTTCCACCACAGATATTTTCTTAACCTTTATAGTGTAGTCATAATGTGTCCTGTATATCAAATAGACTCTCCAGGGTTTGAAAGGAATGTCAGGATGTCCATTCTCTTACAGACCCTTATGATGCTAGGAGTAATTTCACAGTCTAGAATCACAAGTAATACTTTTAAATCCAGACAATATTTGTCTAAGTGCTTGTCTTCTACTAGTGAAACAGAAATCTTTAGCCTGTATATATTATGGTATAGATATCTTGAGCATCATATGAAATATTGTATGCTAGGAATTGCACTTACTTCTTATAGCAATCTTTTCCTTGCTGATTCAAAAATTTCAAGTAAATTATATATGAAAATTAAGAAGAATCCCAGTTAAAAGTAGCATACTTACAATTAAGGATAATTAACTATAGG